>WBMV01006151.1:908914-1119468 GCA_013396655.1 Campylorhamphus procurvoides
TTAATAACACAGATCAAGTAGACTGCAGTGACCTTTCAGAGCATAACAAACTTGACAGGGAAGAATCCATGGATGTGGAGGCTTCCAGCATTAACAATAGCAGTAGCAGTTCCAAGAGTGTCAACAATAGTATTACAAGCAGTAACAGCTCCACAATGGGTACCTCAGCTGTAACAACCTCTCTACCTCACATAGGGGATCTGACAACATTAGGCAACTTTTCAGTGATAAACAGTAATGTAATAATTGAAAACCTGCAGAGTACTAAGGTGGCAGTAGCACAGTTCTCACAGGAGGCGAGATGTAACGGTGCATCAAACAGTAAGCTCGCTGTACCTGCCCTGATGGAGCAACTGTTGGCATTACAGCAGCAGCAGATCCATCAGTTGCAACTGATTGAACAAATTCGTCACCAAATATTGTTGTTGGCTACCCAAAATACAGACATGCCAACATCCAGCCCTTCTCAAGGTACTTTACGAACATCTGCCAACCCCTTGTCCACATTAAGTTCCCATTTATCCCAGCAGCTGGCTGCAGCAGCTGGATTAGCACAAAGCCTTGCTAGTCAATCTGCCAGCATCAGTGGTGTGAAACAGCTACCCCCTATACAGCTACCTCAGAGCAACCCTGGCAACACTCTAATTCCATCCAATAGTGGCTCTTCTCCAAATATTAACATATTGGCAGCAGCAGTTACAACACCGTCCTCAGAAAAAGTGGCTTCAACTATTGGTGGCTCACAGCTCAACAACCCACCAGTATCAGCATCATCTTCACCAGCTTTTGCAATAAGCAGTTTATTAAGTCCTGCATCTAATCCACTTCTACCTCAGCCCACCCCTAGTAACTCTGTTTTCTCCGGTCCCTTGTCCAATATTGGAACACCTGCAGAGGATTTAAGCTCCTTGACTGCCTTGGCACAGCAAAGAAAAAGCAAGCCACCAAATGTAACTGCTTTTGAATCAAAAAGTAATTCAGATGAGGCATTCTTTAAGCATAAATGCAGGTTCTGTGCTAAAGTGTTTGGGAGTGACAGTGCCTTGCAGATTCATTTGCGTTCTCACACTGGCGAGAGGCCATTTAAATGCAACATATGTGGAAACAGGTTTTCCACGAAGGGAAACTTAAAAGTCCACTTTCAGCGTCATAAAGAAAAATACCCTCATATTCAAATGAATCCGTACCCAGTGCCAGAGCATTTGGACAATATTCCTACAAGCACAGGTATTCCTTATGGGATGTCTATACCACCAGAGAAACCTGTCACGAGCTGGCTGGACAGCAAGCCAGTCCTCTCCACCCTAACAACTTCTGTTGGCCTGCCACTCCCACCAACGATTCCAAGCTTGACCCCATTCATCAAAAGTGAGGAGCCTCAGCCGATTCCCATTAGCCATCCTTCTGCTAGCCCTCCCTGCTCTGTCAAGAGTGACTCGGGAACAGCTGATCCCACATCAAAAATTTCCAATGGACTTTCTGATGAGGTAGAGGCTGGTGCTTTGCCTACCTCAAATGGCAAAATGGAAGAAAACCCTCAAAACACAAGCACCATCACTAGCATGAGTAGCTCCGTGAGCTCTCCAGCAGCAGATTCGGGCTCCAGCGGTGTTGCCACTTTTACAAATCCACTGATGCCTCTAATGTCAGAGCAATTTAAGGCAAAGTTTCCATTTGGAGGACTGTTGGATTCAACGTCAGCATCTGAAACATCGAAGTTGCAGCAACTGGTAGAAAACATTGACAAAAAGGCAACTGACCCTAATGAGTGTATCATTTGCCACCGAGTTCTCAGTTGCCAGAGTGCACTGAAGATGCATTATCGCACACACACCGGTGAGAGGCCATTTAAGTGTAAAATCTGTGGTCGTGCTTTCACTACTAAGGGCAACTTAAAGACTCATTACAGCGTCCACCGTGCCATGCCCCCACTGAGAGTGCAACATTCATGCCCAATCTGCCAGAAAAAATTCACCAATGCTGTTGTCCTACAGCAGCATATCCGAATGCACATGGGAGGGCAGATTCCCAACACCCCAGTGACAGAAAACTATCCTGAGTCAATGGAATCAGATACGGGATCTTTTGATGATAAGAATTTTGATGATATAGACAACTTCTCAGATGAGAATATGGAAGACTGTCCTGACAGCAGCGTGCCCGATACACCTAAATCTGTGGATGCATCACAAGACAGCTTGTCTTCTTCCCCTCTGCCCCTAGAAATGTCAAGTATTGCTGCTTTAGAAAATCAGATGAAGATGATCAATGCAGGACTTGCTGAACAACTTCAGGCAAGCTTAAAGTCAGTGGAAAATGGGTCAGTGGAAGGGGATGTTTTGACTAACGATTCCTCATCTGTTGGTGGTGATATGGAAAGCCAAAGTGCTGGAAGCCCTGCTGTCTCAGAGTCTACCTCTTCCATGCAGGCCTTGTCCCCATCCAACAGCACTAATGATTACCACAAGTCACCAAGTATTGAAGAGAAACCAGTAAGAGCTTTACCAAGCGAGTTTGTCAATGGTTTGTCTCCAACCCCTGCTAACAGTGGTGCTTTGGACTTGACGTCTAGTAACACTGATAAAATGATTAAAGAAGAGTCTCTGAGTATGCTCTTTCCTTTCAGAGATAGAGGTAAATTTAAAAACACTGCATGTGACATTTGTGGCAAAACATTTGCTTGTCAGAGTGCCTTGGACATTCATTACAGAAGTCATACCAAAGAGAGACCATTTATTTGCACAGTTTGCAATCGTGGCTTTTCCACAAAGGGTAATTTGAAGCAGCATATGTTGACACATCAAATGCGAGATCTACCATCACAACTTTTTGAGCCCAATTCCAGTATTGGCCCTAATCAGAACTCCTCAGTTATGCCTGCTAATACACTGTCATCGCTCATAAAGACTGAGGTTAACGGCTTTGTGCACGGCTCTGCTCAGGATAGCAAAGAAGCACCCTCTGGTCTAGTTTCTTCAGGGCCGCTGTCCTCTGCCACATCCCCTGTGCTGCTCCCTGCTCTCCCCAGAAGAACTCCAAAACAGCACTACTGCAACACGTGTGGGAAAACATTTTCTTCTTCCAGTGCTCTGCAGATCCATGAAAGGACACACACTGGTGAGAAACCTTTTGCCTGCACTATATGTGGAAGAGCATTCACAACAAAAGGCAATCTGAAGGTACTTTTCCTCTTGCTGTTCTTAGGTTTCATTTTCTCCTTCCTGGGGGTTTTCAGTTTTTTGCATCTGTTAGTGTTGCAAGCAGTGGTACCTTTGGGTATTTGTGATGTGACAGGGTGTTTAGTCAGCTCTGGTAGACCTAGATGGCCTCTTGGTGAATGCTCCTGTTGGCAGCAGGTCTGAGGCATGAGCTGTTTTGACTTAATTAAAAGTCATCAACCAGCAAAGACTGCCTATGCAGAGTGTGAAATGGAACAGCCAAATGATAGTAAGAGCATTAATTAACAGAGAAATGAGTTTTGTAACTCACATACCTCTTCAAGAAGTGAAAAGCTCTTGAATGCGCTGTTTTTGATACCTGTCATGTAAGATGAGTGTTTAAAAAAAACTATTAATATAATTCTGGAACTAATGGGCATTACTTTAATTGATTATATAACTAACATTTCCTACTGATATGTGTTTGAAAAAGCAAATATACTTAAGTTTTAGAACACCAGTTGAGCACTTTACTGTGTACATTTTTCTGTTGACAGAGTATTTCTCTAGAGGTTGCTGCCAGTAATGTGAGGTGCATAATTACTTTCAGGCCATTCTGTCTATACACGAGGCTCTCTGATGAGCAATCAGTAAAGGATACTTTCTGCCTGTCTGAAAAGGACGTTTATAGGGTAAAGGGTGTCAAATACAATACTTACCATTGCAATGAAAGTGGACATAGCAATTCTAGTCCCAAAAGCAGCTATCTGCAATTGACAGAATAACACAAAGTCATTATAAACTAAATACATGTAATAAAAAAAAAGAAAAGCAATACATTGCTCAGCAGCAGAATGGGGTATTCTGGGTACTGATGACGGGCTAATCCAGAAGTAGTTTATTTAGTTGTCCAGATGGGAAATGGAGCCCTGCATCCTCTACCTTTAATGCCATTCATTATGTAACAAGCCTGGACACGTTCATGGATCCCTGCCTTCTCAGTGATCAAAATAAGTTTGAAATCCTTGTCAACCTCTGTTTTTTTGTTTGTTTGTTTCTTCCTTTCTTTCTTTTCAGGTTCATATGGGCACTCATATGTGGAACAGTACTCCTGCAAGACGAGGCAGACGACTTTCCGTAGATGGCCCCATGACATTTCTAGGAGGCAATCCTGTAAAGTTCCCAGAAATGTTTCAGAAGGATTTGGCTGTGCGGTCAGGGAATGGAGATCCATCCAGCTTCTGGAATCAGTATGCAGCTGCACTCTCCAATGGCTTGGCCATGAAGACCAACGAGATCTCTGTCATCCAGAACGGCGGCATCCCTCCGGCACCAGGGGGCCTGGGCAACGGCGGCAGCTCTCCCATCAGTGGCTTGACAGGAAGCCTGGAGAAGCTCCAGAATTCAGAACCCAATGCACCTCTAGCTGGTCTGGAGAAAATGACAAGCAATGAAAATGGGACAAACTTCCGTTTTACGCGTTTCGTGGAAGACAACAAAGAAATTGTAACAAATTAGAAAAAAACCTCCATGAATAACATTCCTGCAAATAGTGCAACCTAGGGTTGCTTTTTTTTCCAAGCTGCAGGCTACAACATTACAAAGACTTTGTTTTGTACCATGTTCTACTTCTAGAGTTCTAAGAGAGCTTATTTATTAGTGATATAACCTTGCTTTGCAAACAAATGCAAGCATTAACTTTGGTCTCCCGTATTTTGAACTAAATACTAATCGACTAGAGTGCTGTAAACTTGCTGTAACATTTATGGCAGTTGCAAGTCTGTTCTGCTAGGTGATCTTATTCTGGCATTAACTTATTTTCTATATCCAGTTTAACACAAACTCTGGTATTGATGCGATGCCTCAGTGATGCATTAGATCTCTAATAAAAATCTGTATATAAATGTACACTTTGATCCTGCTGGAAACTTTATCAGCAAACACATTGTTTAATTTTTCCAAACAAAATTAAGAAAAGGACGGAGAGAATATAGACTGAACAGTGTGGGTCCTTTACACAGCTCAGTTTTTGATTTTTATTATAAAATTAAAACTGCTTTAATTTTTGTAGGTTTAACATTTTCCGTTTTGAACTGTTATTTGTATTGTGCTTTTTACTTGAGTCGTCTTAAATGTTAATACATTTCTGTACAGTAATAAGCACGCGGATTATTAGAGAAGATACTGAAGTGTTGTTTTGGTAGTTGAAACTGAGACGTAACATTTTGCCTTGTAGGTATATTCATTATAGAAAATGTGCTGGACTTTCACAATGCTGCTAAGTATGGCATCTTGAACAACTTCCGTGGACAACTGTAGATGCTCCTGTATATACAATAAGACATCACTCTCATTAAAATGTACATACGTTCCTTACAAGACCAAGCCCTACTCCTTGACCAAGGGAACAAGTATAGTGTTTGTTTATTTTGTACTAGGTATTGGGGGGGGCAGGGGGAACCTTGGACTGTTACATGCACTTTCTCGGAAAGTTGAAAGGAAAAGAGGTCCAGTTTCTTTAACATTTAATACTTACTAACAGCAGAGATACTGTAATTTTACTCGAGTAATCAAATACATTTTTGCAACAGATAAAATTCGCTGTCTCTGTGTTTTTAAAGTGTACCTGTATTTAGTAATCATTTTGTATTATTTAGCCTTTCCCTTGGTTAACATGAACTGTCCAGGTTGTATGTGTGTGTTTATATTTGTAAGTATGGGTATACATATATGTATTGCATATTAATTGCTAGTATATTTTTCATACCCCCTAATAGTGGGAAAATTCTCCTTAACTATTCAACTCCTCATAAAATTGTAGATATTTTGGCATTTTTAATTTCTTTATTAAAGAAATGCTGCTAGCAAAGACCTTATTGAGCCTAGTGTAAGTAAGTTTCCTTTGAAGGAAATAATTTATTACGTTTAAGGCTTGATTTGGTTCAAATTCTTTATATTTGATATTAGTTTTATTTTATGAGATTGTATGATTGTAGCATGCTTATGCTGCTATATCTGTGTTAAGATGTCCACTTGCAAGCCTCCATATATTATATGGAGTTTATTACTTGATTGTAAAAGAAAAAAAACCAAACCAAACCAAACAAAACCTAATTGCTTTGGCCTTGCACATGATTTGGCTTCCCTTAAACACCTGCAATGATCATTAACCTCAAACGAGCTTGTCAAACAGAATTCAGTATTTTCACCCAGTAGAGTTTTATCTCTTTAACATCATTATTTATAAAATATAAGTGACATTGGCTGCCTTCAAATTATGCCTTCAAAACCACCAACAAGCATAACCAATTATCTGTCCATGTGATTATATATATGTTTATTACTATTCCAAAATTCAGGTATTTTGCGTTATGGGATTTTCTTCAGTATCACTGTGGGGAGAGTTGCCACCATTTTAAACACTTTGCTCTTCTCCCAGCAGCTTGAGTTGCAAATCGGGCATCTGAGAGGATTTAAAACTAGAGCTGCAGTGAGAAATACTTTTTTCGAGGACTTTTCCCCTTCCTAAGATAATGAATCTTGCATATTAACACTGTAGTCTGGATACCTCTTGGACTTCATGTCTTTAGGACTTTTCCTGTTCGAATGTGATGATTCACCTGGTACATGATATGCATTTTTGTTAACATGTAAGTTGTACACTAGAGCCAGCTGGCTTGTCAATGTGAATATTTAAGAATTCCAAGTCACCTTTTGGTCTCAGAAAAAGGTAAATTAAAAGGATTTTGATGATTTTATCAATGAAATACTAACTAATTCTCCTTCTAAACTGAGCTGAGGTTTGTGCAACAGAAAAGTTGCCAGGGAAGGCTTAGCGGCCCCCAGCGCTCCGGGGTGGGCTCCCTTCCGCGGCTTGCATTTCATTAGTGCCTCTGACTGCAGCCCTCGAACTCCTTCCCGCGGGGAAGCGGAGTCTCCAGGTGTCGAGGGGAGCCGTGCCCGGGGCAGACGGGGTCCCACATCAGCGAGTTGCCCCGGGACGCTCCTGCCGCCGGGTAATGTACGCGCGGGGCGTTTTTCGGGGGAGGAAATTAAATAAAAAGCGATTTTATTTCTCGCCCCTTCGGGCCTCCCCCGGCCCGTTCCCTGAGGGGAGCCCGCTCGCACAGCGCACCCCGGGCTGGGCTGGGCTGGGGCCGCCGAGGCGCAGCTGCCCCGGGGGTGCCTCCCCTTCGCCCGGCCCAGGCGACCCCTGCCAGGGGCGACAGACCCTTTTTTCCCCCGGCTTTTCCGAAGTGTTTCCCTGCGGCGACGGACGGGGTCTGCGGCGGCCGAGGCTGCTCGGACAGCCGTGGGCAGGCAGGGCGGGGGTTCCCGGTGAGCTCTGCCCTGCCCTGCCCTGCCCGCCCCGCTGGGGCCGGGGGGAGCACCGTGCCTGCCTCCCGCTGCCCCGGGGCTGCCCGCGCCGTCCTCTCCGCTCGGGGAGCGCCTTTCCTTTCCCTTCGCTCCTGCCGTCCCCGAACGGAGCTGCGGCGGCCGGGGATGCCCCTGTGCCCGCAGGATGCGGTGCCACGGCCGGCTCGGGGCTCCCCGCCCCGGCAGGCGGAGCACGGCTGGCTGCCTGCGAGGGAAGTGGGGAAGGGGAGGGCGGAGAGGCGGGGGGGAATAATTTGCTCTGGAAACACGGAATGTTGAATTTCCCGTTACTCGACACCGGACCGTGGGGACCGGGGGAAGTTACCTCTCCCTAGAGCTGTCCTGGCAAGCGCACAAAGGTGCTCGCGTCGCCTCGCAGCTGGAGCCGCGCTACTTCGCTGCAATTACCCAGCGCAGCGTTTCCTATTCACAGGCACTGAATTAATCTTTATTCAAGAATAGATTTTTTTTCCTTTACGGTTTTGTTTTCGCGGCTGCATTTTCCTCATTAGAAACAAAGTTTTCTTCCCCTCTCCCCCCACCTCTCCCATCACAATTTTATCATCCATTAAAATAAAGCGCAGTGGGGTGGGTTGGTATTTTTTCTTTCCTTTAAACGCCAAGAATCGTTCATTTAATCACCTCGACTAATTTTCTTCGGCCAGAAACAGACGTGATTTATTTCAAAACTGGGCTGACGTCGTGCGAAACTTCCCCGCTTGGGAAGAGCCCGCGGCCGTGCTGGCCGGGACACCGGGGCTGCCCCTCCCGCCGG
Organism: Campylorhamphus procurvoides; assembly: GCA_013396655.1. Lineage (NCBI taxonomy): Eukaryota > Metazoa > Chordata > Aves > Passeriformes > Dendrocolaptidae > Campylorhamphus > Campylorhamphus procurvoides. The sequence goes on from WBMV01006151.1 coordinate 917,225, forward strand.
GCTCCGCTGCCAGCAGCCGGCCCGGCAGTCTGGGATTGCCCGGGATGCCGGAGGGGCACGGGGAAGCGAGGACACGGAGGGCAGCCCGGCGGGTGTCACTTCACCTTCACGGGGCGGACTGGGGGGGTGGAGGGGGGCAGACGGAATGAGAGGCTGTGTGTGAAGGGCTCATCCAACGGAACCACGATATTGGCGAGTGGGGGGAGAGAATAAGGGGAGCACATGGGATGGGCAGGGATGAGGTTTCTGTATTGGCGAGGCAGGGATGCCAAGGGAAGGGAGGCAGCAAACTACCTGACTTATTTCGTGTGCTACTGACGACCAAATCCTAAACCCTCTTCTCAGGGAAAAGCCTGCTGAACTTCGGTGTTTCTTCCTAGGCTGGGCTATGGTTTGAAACTTAGAGGCAGGTTTCAAGTCCTCCCAGCTGCAGTGAACAACAAATCTCTCGATTTGTTCCTGCTTTGGAAAGAATATTTTCTGACCATCAAAATGCAACAGAAGCTGCTTGTTTTGGCCTTTTCTTTGGGGCATGCTTCCTGCTTCTGACTGCTGAAGTCACAAGCTACCTGGTTGTGCCTTAGCAGGAGGCCAATTTTACTTGGCTGGAGAAGGTGAGATTTGGTAACATGACAGGTTTTTCTCTGTCTCCTTGCCAACGTTCAGTAGCTCTCCAGGTTTGTGTCCCTGCCAGCCAGTGTTCAGTAGTTCTTTAGGTTTGTTTCTGGGATTTTTTTTTTGCTGTTGTTGTTGTTTTTGTTTGTTTGTTTGTTTGTTTTAATTGGAAGCATTTTTTCATTTGGTTTCCTTCTCTCATGAATATGCGTTGACAGAAGTTAAAAGAACGTTTTGCAAATAAATGGCTGCAGTTGCTTATACCAACTGGAAGCAGCATGTCTCTTAACAGCTGAGTTGAAATAAAATGTCTTAAATATTTCACCTACAAACTAGTGTCTTCTATAGATATTTATCTCTAGACAAAACGTTAAGGAGGACTAGAGGCTTGGAAATATTAACCTTAATAGGAAAGAAGAGGAATAATTGAAAAGTATGCAACTTCAGCTGAGAACAGAGTTACTGACAGCTGTGTTTATGATTTTCTGATTTGATATTTCTGGGGTTTACATCCTGGTTATAGTTAATATTGGAATGGTTACCCTGAGTCAGTCCCAGTGTCACTACTGTCAGTGGCCTAGAAGATGTCTGGAAGATGGTGAGTGAGTGGTGATTCCTTCCTGGGAAGATCTCCCAGGGCTGTGGGATATCAGGAGGCCCTGAAGTGCATACAGAGGCTGAAAGACTTTGTGGGTGAGGTAGGAATGATAGTGATTAAGATTATGTTTCTGGCTCAAATTATGGCACTTTTTTTTTGTCTACAAGTTTCTTCAGTTTCCATTTTATCTTCTGTTTTAATTTAGACATGTATTTTTGAATTTGCAGTCTAAATTGCTCTAGAGGCAAAATGTCTCAGTGATATGGGAAGAGGAGTGGTAGACTGAAAACAGGAGAGCAGGAAAGGGAAATTTTATTTGGAGCTCAAGTCTGTCTAGCACTGTGGGAGCTGGTGGAGAACAGCATGTGAGGGTTGAACATGACCTCTGCAATGATGGGTGGGACCAACATCTCGTATGTGGCAGACTTGGAGTTCTGGTGGATGTTCTCACAGTACACCTGTGAGTACATCCACCGACAAGTTGTAGAGTAGGAAAGTGATGTCATCTTTTTATAGCTAATTAGTTAACCCAAATTGCAAATTCTTAACTTTCAGAAATTGTTGTTACTTTTGGAAAGAACTTTTAAATTGGGTTAGATGTGCACAAAAACCATTTCCATGCCCATATTAGACTTGGTCACTTGTGATAATAAGTAAGACTCTTACTGGAACAATCAGCCTGAGACTTCTGGTGTAATTTCATTTCAAAAGTAAGAAGTCTCTCTGTGTTAGCAGGCATTCACATCATCTGTCCAGACAGCTCTCTTGACCAGCACAGTGCTGAAGTGCAAAGGTCTATTTTTATTATTTAAAGGTCTTAAAAATGCAGCATCACAATGTCAGGTGGGTGTAGCAGAAGCCCTGCAGCACCTGGCATCAGGTGGTGCAACACAAGAACCATTTAGAATTGAATATGGAAAGTAAAAAATGGAGTGGTCTGGCACACCATAACATATTTAACCCCACGGGTCACTACTTTCTTTTTTCCCATCTTTTCCATGAAAATTAATTTCAAAATGAAGCCAGTAACTGGATGAATAATATTAAGAATATAATATTTCAAAGCAGTGCCTGTTTTGAAAATGAGCTTCCTTTAGCAGTGAATAATTCTAATTTGCTTTACTTTCATCAGGATTTAAAAATGTCAGTTAATACCTGGTGGAGCTAACATTTGTTTAATATGTACAATAACTAAGTGGATGTTCAATGCTAAATGTGCATTCATATGAACCCTTAGCTTTCTGTTGGTTAGAGGATCCAGAGAAGAGCAAATTACATATAGAGAGAACAGATTTCAAGGGTTTGTGTGTCTGTTTGGTTGTTGAGGCTGAATACTGAGTCCTCTCAGCAACTTGTGTCAGAGCTGCTGCTGAGAATCAGAATGTCTGTGATGATTAGATCACTAGTTAGCTCGGTTGTGGGGAACCCTTAATACCAGCATAGACCTCTGGTGCTGATACGCATAAACTAATTTAACCCCCTGTTAGTCAGCTGAGCTTATTTTGGCTTCTGACATTGGTGAATGCCTGAGTGCTGCACAGACAATTTCTGTAATTTTCTGTGGCAGTTTTAAGGTGTTACTTTCTTTTCCTTTCAGTCCAGATGTTTATTCCTGTCCACTGACATTTCTCCCCCCTTCCATATTTGAATGGGTGGATCTCATAAGCGCTCTTCATTCATATCACCACAAAGAGAGTGGGATTTCTTATTTGTTGAACAAGACCTCAAGATAGGGAAGAGTCCAAAATGTACTGGGAAGATTTGCAAAGCTTAAGATCATTTTACAAAAGGAGATTGAGCTTATGTATCTGTGAGTCAAGCAGAAAAGAATTCATAAAGCTATGGCTTGTTTGAGCCAGAATTTCAGGTGTTACCTTCCAAACCAAGCCTCTTAAAGGGACAACTGTCTACAAAACAAACTTACCATAAAACACCACTAATTTTTAAGACAGTGGGTCTAAATCTGCACTGAAGTGGAGGGAGAACACTCCATAATTTGTCGTGTTGTGACAGAGCACAGCAGTAGCAGCTTGAAACAGTGAGGCTGTTACTGCAGCAGTCTTCTTACTGATATTAGATAGTCACCTGGAGTCGCTTTTCTTGCATGACCCATACAAAAGGTAGACTGGACCCCTGTGTTCTCTCCTGGATTTGAAGAAGTTATTAAACCAATTCCCTCTTTTGAAAGCTGCATGCATTCATACTGGCATCCTCAATAAAGCGGGGACACAAACAAAAAAGCAAATAAACCAGTCGCAGAAGCACTTAATGCACTTAAACTTGGAGGAAACGAAAATCAATATTTGTCAAATAGAGGGAAAAGGTAAAATGGACTGAGGAAAAATGCGCACCTTTCTTAAAAGCCATTAGTGAAAATGAAAAGTTGACAGCAATTCTGAAATTTAATTCCTGCACAGGATTTTGTTGTTTTCACTCTCTATGTACTGATGTACGCACTGACTTGATGCACACATATTCCCTTATTGTTAGCACTGTTGGGTGGAATTTATTACATTTCAATTGTGAGTGATTTGGAACCTTGGAGGCTTATGTAAATGTTTTGTTTGTGGTTAAAATGTGAGGGGATAATTTCAGAAATGGAATTTTCATCTGATTCTAGACACATGTGACCTCGGCCAGTTGTTCTAATCTCTTAATGTGTTTTGTAAAATGATGCTAACAACAGTTCCTTACCTTTAATTTTTGCTTATTTTGGATATTTAGATAGGAAACTGTTCAGCCTGGTCTTTTACAATGTGCGTATATCATACATGGCTACTCTCTGGGAATATAAACGCTTGTAAAATAGCCAACACAAACCAGCTATTTTGCATTTCAGCATCTACTGGAACACCTGGAAGTTCTCTGCTGGTACCTCAATACATTATTTGCACTTATTAGATGACATTTAAAAGTTAATCCTATCTTATATATGCTTACATTACTACTGTATTTGCATGATCAAATCATCAGATTTTGCAAAAAGTCTCAAGACATACCATATTTTTACTGATCTGTTGGATGTACCTGCAATATTTTAAACTTCTCCTTGTAGACAAAATGTCCCTTTCTTGGCAACAGTGCAAGGAAATAGTGATTGCATTTGCTGCCCTGCAAACAACTGCCTGTAGTTGATTTCCAGTTTCAGTGATATTTATGCAGTGGTAACACTCTGCCTGGACTCCGGGTAATGAGTTCTCTTTATGTATTTCAGTATATGAAGAAGAATGGTAAAAAAAATATTTGAAATTGTAAAGGTCATATTTAATCAACAAGAAAATGCTGGATAATGTATAGCATGACAGTTTAGGCCAGACTTATTGCCTTAGTGACCTTCTGGTTTGTTTGAGGGTAGCGTGTGAGGCAAGCAGGGGGATGTGAAAGGGCTCATGGCCAGTGTGTTGTAGTGGAGAGTACACTGAAAGGAAGTGTGAAAATTGGGAGTTCTCTGCACAGGGTGTTTTGGGGGCAAGTCTCTAATATTTTCTGATACTCTTTTTTTTTTTTCTTCTTCTCCCAGAGAGTATGTATCTACATGTACTGTATGAAATGACAAGCACAGGAGTGCAGCCACATGTTGAAAGGCAGCTACAGGTACGTCCATTGTCTGCTCTACTGTTGAGCACTAGGAAGGATATAAAGAGAGGAAATAATTCTGGGTCCTCTGAGAAATTTTCTCTGTTTGACCAATTTGATTTTTATAACTTTAAGTATGACCTGAAAGGCTAGCTCTGAGTTTTGAAACACTGTCCATTTATAATACAAGTCAGTAAGTTACACTTACATTTAGATGTTCTTAATTGTCTTGTGGAGGAACAGAAAGGAGTGAGTTTCATTTTACCAGGAATGTGAAGTAACCATCAACTAAAGCCTGAACTCCTGGCTTTGTCTACTATTCATCTTGAAGGACTTTCTTTTTAGTTGAAAATTAAATAGTGACAACCAGAAGAAAACGCCCAGCAATTTCCAGCTTCCCAGTCCCCCACCTCTTTTACAATTTGGCCCAAATTTGGAGCTTGTTTGATTGTTTATTTTGCTATTTCAATTTATATAACACTCAATTTAAACCATCCCAAAGAACCATGATTTTTGTAAAGTGCTACTCTGTCTAATAATCAAGCTGTTAAAAATATGTTGACACCAAGTCACTTAAAATCATGACCCAAGTCCCATGACAGTGGACGGTTATGAGCTGACATCCTGAACAAACACACTGAGGATCATCTTAGTGCCTTCTGCCCTATCTGGTCAGAAGTTTACCAACAAAATGTAATGATCTTTTTTAAAAAATTGTTGTCAAAGGAAAGTATCAATTAGTTTATTGTGTGATAAATCTTTATGTATACAAGCAGTGGGGGCTGTGATAGAGCCATGATGTGTCAGGCACCTGTAGCTGACAGGTGGAGAGATGGATGCAGCACATTCTTAGTCCTTTGTGGAGGGCCAAAGCCAGGCTGCTGCATTTCTAAATAACATTTTTGGGAGATTTGACCTAAAGCAAATGAAATTACTATACAGCTAATTACTGTAGAATGCTCTGAAATAGCAGGGAGTCTTGTGATGATGTGATATGTCTCTCTTCAGGATTAGTAGTTGTCTCTCATCTTCCAACCCCTCATTTCTTTTTTTCTTTCTCTCTCAGGGGTTAAGGCTCAGTGTAATGTTGACAGTTACTGGAAAGGGTTCTCACAGCAGTAGAGCTGCTGAAAGACAAGACTATTTATAGAAAACAATAAAGTAAAAATAAATGTAAGATTAAATATCAGTAGCTACCAGCAGTAGCACCTCTTCTCCCTCTGCTGTTAAGTAGTAAAATCAAAGCATAATTTGGAAAGGATCCCTGCTGGAATTGAATAAACTGGTTTATTCTCTATGCCAAAGGGAAGTTGAGATGTTCATTTACAGGATGGCATTTCTTCAGCTTCTGTAGAACCAGCCACCTGCTGGGACTAGAAGCTCACATGCTGTAGGAAGTTTGATTTTTATACCTAGATGTAAAACTAGGGTTTTGGTCTCTCGTGGTGAGTGGACATTTAGAGTCTTTCCAGTGACATCATAACTATCTCAAATGATGGGATGGGCATGTATCTATTAGGACAGATCTCCAGGACAGGAGAGTTTGAAATGGCTGAAGTGTAGTGAAATGGCTCAGTCTACCCTGTCAAAGTTCATAGTATAAGAAACGATATACAGGCAAGCTGCAGTGGCAGCCCTGGAAATTTCTTTGTTCAGTTTGTCGTAAATCAAGGGTTGATCTCGCTTTGTTTCTCTTCAACAAATCAAAGGTCCAGAAATCTCAGGTTATGCTCTCTATTCCTCTCTTCCTGGAGCCCAGCCTGGACTTTGTTTTATATTATGTATTTTCTGTTTTGGTGGAAAGAGTTAATCTAAGCACATCGCACATGTCTAAACAACTGCTTTTAGTTCACTCCTCCCCCCATCATTTTTTTTTTTTTGATATATAGTTTTCTTTATTTCATCTTGAAAGACTTGTGTGGATGTAGCACTGTCCTTTTAAATAAATTAATTTCAATATAGGAAGATTTTGCTGTCTTCTCCTGATTATGTTACCAATGGAGTTTGGCAGATTTGAGGAGGGTGTGAGTACAGTGCCTGCTAGTAGCTGCTGTGCCTTTTGCTAGACTCATTTAGTTACTATTCAATTTCTTCTCCAATCTTTATTTCTGTTCTTTACTGTTTTCAGGTATTTATGGTTGATTTTTTGATTTAGAAAAATATTAATGCCATTATTGCTTGCCTGTGTTAAAATATTTTTAAGTACCAGATTTCCCTGGATTCACTTGCAGAGCAATAACTGCAGTTTAAAATAAATGAGAGAGAATTCTAAATAATATTTCACAGGGTCTTTTTTCAGCAGAGAGAGTGTTGATTCCAGAATTATGTCACACTGCTGAAAATTTGGACAAGTCATTGCAAAAGACTTGAAACAGAGACTTAAACTATTTAAAAGTGATCAAATGCTGCTACAAAATTTAATCTTTATAAAATCAGAAACGTTACCTCCTTCTGGTTCAGTAATAAACCTACAGTGACTCATCAGGGTGATGTTGTGGCTTTTTCCCTTGCTATTGTAGAGCACAATATTGATCAGACTGTGAAATAATACAACAGCTGAAGCTCAGGTAGCAAATATGCATTGGATTGATCTCCTTTTACTAAGCCTCCTATATCCCAGCATTATTTATGGCAGAAGGATTGAGTCTGGAAAATAACTTTGATAAATACCACCTTGTAGCACCTGTTTAAGTGATAGGATAGAAAGCACTCCCTAGTTTGTTAACTTTTAAGTATTGGGAGTAGAAGCGATGTGCACATAATAATATTATGATTCATACAAACCACTTTTCAACCAACTCGATATATTTCATTACCTCCTTTTCAGCAGAAGTATTGATTTTTGTTTTGTGGTTTTATAACACAATTTCAAGGCTGTTGTAGTTTAATGAGCCATGTTCTTATGATGTTTAAAAAGATTTGAAGCATTTGTTGAAATAAATATTATGGATTGCCTGTCTCTTGTCACCTCTTCTTTCTCGCACCCATATAAACCCAGCATAAGAATGAATAGGGCAGCCAGCTATGTGGCTTTTTGTGTTTGAGATCAAAGTGCTACTGGGGAACAATAGCAGGCCACACTTCTGTGTTCATGACCACACACAGCAGCACCTGCAGAGCAGTAAAATGTCATTGTTGCTTCTGCAGTTTGAGCACAGAGGAAGCACCACTGAGGTGGCAGATGATTCTAATAATACTTGATGTGAATTGATGGGGAAGGAGGACCATAACACAGAGGGCTTTTTATTATAAGCCTTGACTTCCCAAGCTGTGAACAACAGAATACTGCACCTGTGGACTTTCTTAAAATCAACCATTATGGAAAGTGACAGATTTTATTAACTTAAGAAAAAACTTTTCAATCTGGGGAAGTTGTAGTTTATTTTGGAGAAAAAAAGCAAATGATATGTATTTCCCACTGCTCACACTTTTCTAGTGTGCTATAGTAGAATCATAGGAGCATTATTAGAAAGACTTCACCTTTTGTTCTGTTTTTTTTAAGATAAAACAACATCTATGTGATTTTTTTTCATCACTTTTACCCATTGCTTCATGTCTTATGTTAATGAACAATGTAATTAGCAAGAGAATATATCCATTGGTTGAAGAGAGATGTGATCATTTTAAGAGCTTTAAAGGGTGGCTGATCTTGGGTAGGAAAAAACTTTTGTGGAAAACCCCCTGAAATTATCCAATATTAGCAATTTATACTAGGCAGAGCCTATATGCAGTCAGTTCCCCCCTCATACACGCATCTTTGGGAGGGTTCTGGGGGAGCAGCAGCTGGGCATGAGGGCTGCAGGGCTGTGGTGTCATCCAAGGCATGTGCAGGTAAACGGGCCTGATGTGCATTTGGACAGTGCAGAGTTTACTTTCAACTCCAAACAAGTCAGGTTATCAGTTTTATTTACAACAACAAAGCAACTCTGCTTGAAGACTTCTTCTAGTATTTCAGTTCTGGGATTATGACAATGTATCAGTGTGGTTTGTAGAACAGCATCAGTATTTCTTCAGGTGGCCATCATGTGCCCTGTAGCATAAGGCAGAGGTACTGCAAAAGTTGGAAAGATTATATGGCTGGTGGCCTAATACTAGATTGATTCCTATATATGCCATAAATTAACTAAGTGCAGGGTCTGATTTATTTAGATTTTTTTCTCTTGCTTTTATTTAACAGAATATTTGGCCACACTCTGACTTTATTATGACTGCATTGATTTTGCTAGTGATAGACACAAGCCTCTGGTACCCATATGAATCAAATAACACTCAAATTTTTGTGTAGGTGCAATTAATACCCTGATGATGATATAATTCATGTTGCCTTAAAAACAGAACACACATAAAAAAGGAACTCAATATCAGCATTTTATTATCTTCCTATGGGTAGTTTTTTTACAGTCGGTTTTGGAGGAATTGGAAGTTGTAATTCATGTAAAATTAATGGCTAAGAGTTGACAAATCAAGCATAAAGTCAAGTGGATCATGATTATTAGCTAAAAGCATAGTGCTTTCTGGTGATTCTTTTTGTTCTAAAAATAAGCCCTGGATGAACTGAAAATCATTTTGCAGGAAGCCCTTAAGTAAAGTGGTCATGCAGAGTAGTTGGTGGAATATTATGCTTTTCATTTGCACAAACAGATGGGAAGCTTGGCCATAGATTTAATCAGGGTTGACAGACAGGTAGTATTTTTGTGTATTTTGGATGGAAACTTTTTCAGACAAAGAGAAACTGCTTCATCCAATAGCCTATGTACCAAGCAAGAGAAGTATTTGCCAGACAGTCTTACTATACTTACTGTTACTCTAACTTACTATTAGAATTAACTCATACAAGCTGCTGATTTATTTAGTCAACTGCAAAAACTTTTTATTTATTCTTTTCTCCTCCTCCTCCTCCTTTTTGGCAATGCATATAGCAATCCAGAACACACAGAAATGTGGCTGTGATTAAACTTGTAAACAAATAACAATTAACAATTCAGGATTCCTGGATCTCTGGCCATATTCTTTTTAGCTAACCTTTTAGATAAGATTTTGTTATCATTTGTTTCTCTTTCCCTCCCAAAACCTAATACCTGGTAACCTAAGCACATACAATCTGTCTCAGAAGAGAGATTCAAGCAAGTGCAGCCACTGGTGTGTTTTAATGTCACTGCAGAGATTATGTTACCTTCCTAGAAACAAAATCTTTTTTTCTCCCCTTCAAATGCAAGTCCCCTGATACCCTTGTCAGAGACCATTTGTTATGCAGAGTTTTGTGAAGCAATCAAAATTAATTCACAGTGATCTTTTCACCCAGAACCCCCAGCTTCAAATAATGGGCTTTCTCAACAGGTGCTCATTGTAGCAGTTTGACTCCAACTTGCCAGACTAAAGAGTTTATTCTTTAGCCATATATAAGAAAAAAATCCTGAGCTTGTAATTTACTAATCTTAAACAGCTGCCTAGGAAGGCACACCTGCTTGAAAGAAGTATTTCTTGTGTCTTTAGGATCTGAAACCTAAAGATATTTCCATATTTGTCTATTTTTGTACTTACTAAGATCTCATGTACAAGTCACTACAAAACCTGTCCAACAACAATGCCACATAATATCACAGACTTGTTAGGAATATAATCGTGCTGTTCATTCTCCCAGAGGAGCAAAATTCCCTCTGAAGACAAAACAAGATGCTTTGAGATTTTTTTCTTTCCCCCGAGTCAGGTCTCATTGTGAAATGAAACAGAAGTAGTATAAAACAGCGGTTTTCAAGGTATCATTAATAAGCTGTACTAATTTTGACTCTTGAGAACTTTGACAAATGTTTGCTCATCTCTTGCAGGTACTGTTTAAATATGTTTCATGTGAGCTGCAGAAACAAAAGTCAAAATTATACATATATGTGTGTGTATATATATATATATATAACGTGTGAAGGAAAAAAAAAGAAAGTAGATACCTTGGTTGAGTAAAAACATTACAGAATGTATCCTCAGAAATACCTGAGCTGCTATTGGTACCAATATATCGTATTTTCATTCCTTTAACTGTACGTATCAGGTAATTAATGAAGCACTTTGCCAGTAGAAGGGTATTACTATGGAGGGCAAAGCCATAGCAGCCGAAGCACTACTGTTACAACTGTAGTAGCAGGATACTATTGTCAAAGTTGTTATGTTGGGAAGCAGATTGAGCTATAACCATGTCCAAAATATACAGCAGCTGAACCTAGACAAAAGAATATGTTCAGTTGGCCTTCCCTTACTGGTGTTAACTCAGGGGGAGAACTTCCAGGAGCAAAGTGGCTACAAAAAAGAAAAAAAAAACCAACAATTAAAATAGTTGCTAAAAATGTAATTCTGCGCAGGGTGATAGTCACTTGTGTGACGTTTAAGGAAGGAAATTTGCTTTGTCTGTCACCCCTCATATTAGTCTTATTTAAGAGTAGCTCGGATTAGTAATTGATTGTGTTGATGATAATACTGTTGTAGGTTGAAACTGGGGCCTTTGGCATCGTCCTCCATTTTACAAAGCGAGAAGTCATTAAGCCCCTTTATTGAACCAGGTAGCTGAAACAGTGGGGGCCTTCAACAAACCACATACACGTGACACTGCCCAAAACAAAGCCACACGTGAGGCCTCTTGGACTGCTGCAGACAGAGAGGCTTTATAGACTACTGCTTTAGCACAAGTGTTTGAGGGAATGATGCAGGAAAAGCAGCTTGTAAGGAGAAAGAAAAAGCAGTTAAAAAGCATCAGCCAGAACCACATGAACCCTGTGAGATTCTACTTGAGCAAAGTGTCCAAGCTTTTTAAGTTAAATGATGAGAAAAAAAGCTTAGAATTAAGGGGAAAGAAACCATCTCCAGCTGTTTAATTCCTCATACATTCAAGGAAACAGGATTTTGTTGGTGTCAAAGAAGAAGCTGACTTTATAATCAATTTCTCCTTTTGGGAAGAGTGCCCTGCATATTGGCTTGCTGCTCAAGACAAAAGGGGGTGATATTGCTTTTTGTTTCAATAGCACCATTTATATAGGACTCCCAAAATATTCTAGAAATCTAGATATTGGACAGCACTAGTGTCCTTAAAGTAGATAGATGTAATTTTATCTCTTTAGAAAAGTAAGGGACTTTGCTAGTAACGATTAGTTAAGCAGTTTGCCCAAATTCCGCAGTGACTTGGTTACAGAAATAAAAAGGAAATTGAGAGTACTGGTTTAAATCTGATATAAGCAAGAGAAGAGTCATGTCTCAGTGGCTGCAACACCTGATAGAATCAGGAAAGTAGTCAAACTCCTTTCTGGAGCTTAGTGAAGTACAGAAGCCCTGATGTTAGACCCCTTACTCTTGATACACTGTTTCACAGTGTAGGTCCCTAGTGTGTATATATATATATATATCCTTGTGTGAAATCTGGACTATAGCACTGTTTATACTGTACTACAAATAAGTGTATTGCAGCAGAAGAAACTACACTGTATCAGCATATTCATGTAGAGACAAATAGTATTTTGTAACCAAGTAAACTTTGTAAAATCTCTTCTCACTTTAAAAAAGATCATATTACTGAAGGCTTAAAAATCAACTAAAACATGCACAAACAATGCAATGATTTCTTCCTAAAGCTGCTAGCAGTGTGACTTACCAGCTGTTACATGTATGTCCTTGCTCCAATGGAATATTTAACTGCAATATAGCTGATTAATTTATTATTGTTGATGCTGTAACTGATTACTTTGTTGCATTTCAAGATGTGAAAAAGCTATATGTGATTATGGACTACTCCCACCCATTCTGAGGCTTGGGAAATGAAGAAGTTAACTGCTGTCAAGTATTACTAATGTAAAAGTGAAAGATACAACTCTTTCTTCTTACTGAATTGATCACTTCTAGTGCTTCCTCTTCTCTCTCTGCTTGGCAAAGGTTATGCTATCACCTGGCTTTAAAACAATACTATTTCCCACATCCTGTGCCACCTTAGATGCCAGGCTTCTCTACTCTTCCTAACTTCTAAGTTTCTGTTACTTTCTTGGTATAGCTTCTTTTACCACAGAGAAAAGTGAGCTCAGTTTATGTAAAGGGAATATTATGGTTTTGAATGGAGGCCATGCATTGGTCTAGGCCACATTCAGACTTGCAGTAGATTTCTACATCTGTACTGTGGTGTAGAAGGGTTTTGTTGACATGGAGATTTCATATGCCAGGGGGTTGTGAGCATACACTGGATTTCAACTGAAATATTTTACTTTTGTGCTATTTGTTGTTATTGTTTTTACAGCATTCAGAATATTTCAGGAAGAAGATAGTGAAAGGCAAATACAATTAGAAAACACCTGAGTTTTGTGTTTGAAAATGCATATCTCAAATTCTGAAATAATATTTTCTGATTAATTTTTTCTAAGAGATTAAATGAAAGGAGTTAATTTCCTCTGCTAGTGCCCTGCCTAATACATGAATTAGAAATAATGATGTATATTTTGAGGAGAACATCCCACCTAAGCAGCCCCATTCTTAATGATTGCTAGATGAGATGCATTTTAATTCTCTGCTTCAGTTTTCCGTGAGTTTAAATAATAGTAATAACTTTCTGCCAGGGGAATTATAGTGACTCATGCAAAGGACCAAATGAAGTTAAACTTAACTGAGAACCTTAACCAAAATATGTATCTATAAAAATATGTGTTATATGCCTTGAGCTGAGCAGGTGGTTGCACCTGATCTACAGAGTTCCCTTCTAAGTGAAATCTTTCTATGCTTTGAAGCGTATGGGTAGAAACAATATTAAACCTATGAAAGACAATTATAGGAATGCTTTGGAAATTAGTCTGAAGTCAAGAGAAAAGAAGGCTCTAGGAAGCTGTGTTACAAACTGGTTTGTTTTCCTTTTCAATTTTCTGTGTAATACAGCAATGTAGTCAAATAATATGTTTGCAAAGTGCCTAATGAAGGTCTCATAGTAAAAGGCTCTTTGAGATGGCAGAGTAAGGAGAGGAAAAGAACAGTGTCTCTTGTCTGGCTACATTACAGTAGGACAGTCAATGACATCGTAATTGCTGGGAATCTCCAAGTGACGCAGAGAACAGGGATTGTCTAGAAAGAAATCAACAACTTGTCTGTTTTTTAAAGAGCACCTGTGTTTCCTTCCTTCCTTTTAATTGTGGTTGCTTAGTCTTTTCTCTCAGTGTGTTTAGGATGTATAAGCCTGGCTGGGATTCATGGAGAAGAGCTAGGCTTTTGCAAAGGCAGATGGGGTTGTGCTGAACATTGCTCTCTGAGGGACATAACAGGACTAAAATGCAAAGAGCGTGTAAATTACATGGTACACAATTTTAAAATATAAATTTCATGCTCTAATCAGTGCAATGATCATGGTTGTGCCACAGAAGCCACTTTTATTGTTTCACTGTAGAGACTGATTCATTAACTCAAGTAGTTGAAGGTAATTTATTGGAAGTCTGCTATAAAATGGCAGCTGTAGTTGCTGGGGTTTGCTTTTTCTCATATCCGTTTTTACATTCCCAATATCCTTAGTTTTCTATTTTAGCTGTTCTTCCTTTCTGTGGAGGTAGAGTTACCTTCTTGCCCATCCAGTTTTCTGAAATACTTTCAGCTACTTTCCTTGTAAGGGAAAGTAATGTCGAAGGAGCCGGGGCTGCAATGTAATAACTCCCACGTACCACTGGATGGGGTTTGAGGCAGTCTGCAGTTCTGGGTGAAGTCTCTGCCCCAAGTCAATGAATAGCTTCTTGTGCAACCGAACATAAGAATCCCAAGGCCACTTTAGTGATCCAAGCGAAACTTTCTGTTCTTTGTGTTTATTATAGACTGTCTGAATTTTAAAATGTTTAGAAATAATAAATGCAATAAATATGCTCCAATGTGGTTATTCCAGGATGATAAATGGAAGGCTTCCATATTGATGTTAATTCAACTTTACCATTATTGCCTGGAGCAATCTTTAATTCCATTCTTGCTTTTTAATTAAAATGGGTGGGTTACTGTGGACTGGATTTGCCTTATTTTCTCCTACTGAGCAATACTTCACACTGTTGGTGGCCTACGAAACTTAAGTAGGGCCAGATTTACTGAGTTGTTGCACAGCAGCACAGGGCCAGATTTTGCTACTCTTTCCTGTATATGATGGCATTATGTGCTTATTTTATGTTAATGTTGTTCTAGGATTGAAATAGTAAATTCAAATACTTATTCTGAAGTTAAAAACATTCGATGCACCAGGATCCATGTGTTGTATCCCAGTTCGCTTCTCTACATGAAACACACAATGTATCCCTTGTGTAAATGAGCTCTTGGTACATTTTGCTCTGTGTTTCTGTAGGAGGGAGTTGTTTAATGTTCCAAGATTCTTAAACCACCTTTTACAGTTACTTTGAACTGAGTAAAAGACATGCCCTGGATGTCAGCAGTGTTTGTGCATCAATGTGCTGCTAAAGTATTACAGAACAAATCTGATACTATGTTCTATGTCTCTATTCCATCTGCTCATTGAAAACTTTAAATGATGAGGTTTAATCTGTCAAAAAAAGAAAAGGAGAAAAAAGTCACACTCTCTGGTACCACCCAATTATTTCTTGAATGTTCCTTTGGCCTCATTTTCCTTTGTATTATACTTATTTTAATTGTCTTGTTTTCTTAGACACATTAAACTCATGAAGACTCACATACAGTCTCAAATAATGTTGAGAATTTGCAGTGATAATAAGTTCATATCTGCAGCAGCTTGTGTCCACTCAGTCATCAGGTTGATTTGGTTTGGGGCAGTTGTTTTGGGCAGGGGGGGTGTGTGAGTGTTAGATTTTGGGGATGGTGTTTTGTTGTTTCTCTTTTGTTTCACCAACAAAACTGAAGTTAGAGGACCATGCTTTTAGCTCTGCAGTTTAGTTGACCAATGTCTTTGGGGCAATGTATAGCCATCAAAAGAAAACTTCCAGAATAATAGCATGGGGTCAGTTGCTGCCAACCTGAATAACATCAAGGGCATGCACTTGTTTTCCTCTCTTGTCCTACTGCACTCTTGAACAAACTAGGGAAAAAATATCAGGAATTTTATTCAGCTCAACATGGTAGGACTTCTTTATGCAAGCATGTGAAGAGGCAGGAATGTTTGTGAGGTGTCTCCCTCTGTATTCAAATAAAAGTTCTTTCACCTTTAAAGACAAGAAGAGGTGGAAATTGACACTCAGTAACCAATGCTAAAGGAGTGAAGTTTGAAAGACTAATTGTAAAATCTAATTCTGTACAAGCTTTGCTGTGCGTGCTTTGACTTGGAATTGCTGTTTCCTAGAACTTGATAAAAATGACAGAGAATTCAGTGGAAACAGGCCTGTTGACTCTCCTGGGCTTTGTTTCTCACCCAGAAAGTGTATCACAAAACAATTATAAAAGTAGTGAATTACAGCACAAAGTCACCTTGAATCCTGAGCCGTTCCAAGTGCTTTCAACTCACATTATTTTCCACCTGTGTCACTCTCTGTAACTATCTGTGTCACAAAGCATTATGCCAAAGACGTCAGCTGTAATTCGTTTTCTTAAATATCTGACTTTAAAATCTGTGTCAGGCAATTTGTATCATCTGTCAAACAACTGTCAGAAAGGGCCAAGAGGGAAACACCTGAGAAAAGCATAGTACTGAAAGATCTGTGTGTAGAAGTGCTGCATCCCGTATGAACAGCTACTTGAGGAGACCCTGGAAAATCCAGCAGTGTTGTCAAGACTTTCTGTATCTGTGCAGGTTGGAAATGCAATCTTGGATCAGATTCTCAGGCTACTGACTGGTCTCTGGTGGCCTTGGACAGTGGCTACTGCTTGCAAGAGCTTTATGGCTGGCCTTAAAATGGCTCATAACCCTCTCCATCAGGAGCTGGAATGTTACCCTGGCATCTTGGCCAAATTCCAGTTATAGTTTATCTATTAGAAATTCTTCTAGAGTTTCATTTAATTACTCCTTGCACACCAGTGCTCTGACTCTCTAAATACAAACTTTAAAATGGTGTTCCTTTAGTTGTGTGTAGTTCTTTACTAAGGTGTGGAATAAGATATTTTTTTCCAAGCAGGTTACACTTATTTTTTCAGTCTACAGGAGTTCTCTATAGACTGTGATGATAATTTTTCTTTGCCTCCTGCCCTGAATTTTTATGTGTCTTTTCTCCAGGCTTGAACAGTAACCATGTTTCATTCAAGTACTGTATGTGTCTCACTGATACCAGTGTTACATCCCTAAACATAAATCTGATTGTATGATAAAATCAGCAGTGGCACAGAAACATGGAGTCTCTCCAGGATTATGACTTCAGCTTGGAAAGTATAAGAGTTTAAATCTTTATGTAAAATATTTAGGTATCTGTTTGTTTAAAAGATCTATGCTTTTATTGTAATGATTTTCTGGAGTGTATAATTGTGGCTCATCATAAATTCAGTTCTTATCAGTGCTGTTAATAGTTGCTAAAATGAGAGTGGCCCTATTCAGTGGTGTAGAAAATCATCTTTCAAGTATTTGTTCTAAAAATGATGGGCTAGTGTCATTGCGTGAAAAGCTATGGAGGCATCAATTGTCTCTTCTGTTACTTTGCTAAACTAATCCATATAAAAAGAGCAGATTAAATTGTCTGACCCTCATATATTTAATGATTGCTGCTATTTGACTAAGAAACATTTCTCAGGAAGCTGCTTGTCACAGGCTATCAATATTCTTTTCATCCCATGTTAGTTATTGGTGCACTTTGTTACTCTCCAAGATGGCCTGTCTCAAGTGGTCCTTCAGCTTGCACAGCAAGAAAATGAGATGCTAAATGGTTGCACAAACAATCTGATTATAGTGTTTAATTCCTGCCCTATGGATTTCCAAGATCAGTGATCCTTTCTCTTCTTTGGTTGTTATTATTATTACCTTTCTAACTTTCTAACTTCCTGCTGCCAGAATTATTTTATTCCTTTTTGTCAAATTGCATTTTCGTCTTAGCTTTCTGCAGGAAGTGCTGAACTTCTTTTGTAGTCTTGCCATGGAAACATTTTCCTTTAAAAAAAAATAAAATTAGACTTTGAGATTTAAAGCCTACAATTAACTTGTTTAAAAAGGAAAGAAAAAACCCAAACAAACACAAAACTGACAAAATAACACAACAGCTCTGATTTGGTTTAGGGTGAGGTTTGCAGGAGCAATTCCACCCCACGTCAGGTGGGCTTCGCTGCATTCTGCTGCGGCTCTCGGTGTACTCTGCATCCTGTCCACAGAAGTTTGGCATTCCAGAACTATTTCAAAACTATTTCTTAAAAATATTTTTTTCAAAGGAACAAATCAGAGGGAGTCACTCGATGCAGCAATCGTCAGTGCTGTGTAAATATGCCAAAGCTGAATGTTGTGAAATACTGTCAGTTTTACAGAGGGGGAGAAGCCCAGACTATTGACCAAGACTCATTAATAATAGTGAAGTGACTATATAGGGCTTTGAAAATGAGAATTTTGCCCTCTTTTCCTGGGAGTAAATTAGGTCAGAGTGTTCCCAGAATTTACATTTCAATTAAAAATCCCGATAATAACACATTGTGTTTATAGTGAATGATTCCTTCTCAGGGAAAGATGATATCTCCTGTTACTTTGTTAAAGAAAAGACCCTTCATTCCATCAGTGGTAAGAACTCTTCTTCCTTGTTTGTCCTCTCCAGTTAACTTAAACCTGTGTGAGAGTAACACACTGTAATCAGACCTCAGGCTTTCACTGTCTGGGTTAGATATCTTTGAATTTGTATATTATGGTCTCTAGAGGGTTTTTGAAATATAAAAGAAAACAAAACTTTTCTTTGTTTTCTTTTAAATGTATCCACACCTGAAAAATTAGACAAATGACCCTCTTTCCTTAAGAGGCATTGCTCTTTTAGTGTGGGGAGGAATTGCTCTAAAATATACTATACAGACCAGCTCGTGCTTACAGTCTCCCTTTTTTCGCCAAGATTTGCAAATCCTTCATTAAAAAGCTATTCTCTCCGAACAACCCAAACCACTTTTTCCTGTCAATTGCAAAAGAAGAATAATGTCAATCCCGAATTTTATTAGTTTAATTTATCTTCTTGTGCACTTTATTTGCAGAATAGCCACATTCACCATACAGTGTTTCTGAGCACAAGTGCAATAAATATTTTAAAAAAAACTTTACAAAGTAATCACTGTGTATAGGGATTCAAAGCATAACTATCCACCACTGTAAGTACTCTGTGAGTCTGAAGGGTAATTTATAGAAGTGAGATTTGTTGAGTTGCCTGTTGGCTACTAACATTGCGATGAATTACAATCACAGCTATTCTGTCCAAAGAGAAGAGATTCCTTTGGAATTGTGTGTATGCTTGTGTAAAAGCTCTCTTAGAGACTTCAGGTAGACACCTAAGAACTAAGCCAAAATAGTCTATTATCACCATTTTAAGGAATGCTGAGTAATTTTGTGGCCTTGCTTTGAGCAAACAAAATGGGCATTAATCATCTGACCTCTGAAACTTGTGATTTAAAATTTAATAACAGTCATCTCATACCTTACTTTCTTTGAGCATCTTTTGAAGTACTGTAAATGGTTTTTTTCACCCTTTGTAAGAATTAGGAAAAAATATCTGCTTTGAATGTGTCAACTGTATAATTTGCTTATGCATGTGGTTGGACAGACTGTGGGATAACACAGATTCAGTGCTGTAAACCACTGGGGTTGGTAGCTCGAGTCAGTTGTGTACACAACATGTAATATATGTGTGCATGTGTGTTTATGCATATGTGTACATATAATTTATGATCACATGCAGTAAGAGGGCTAACCAGCACCCATAAATCCTCCTCATGACCAGGCCCATCTGAAACAAAACATAACCGAGACTTTTACAGGGACTCTGTGGATCACAGTGGGAGCACATCTGTCTTCTTCATTTTAAAAAATATAATAAATGCTTCCCTAAAATACTGCTCCCTTGTTGTCTGTGTAATTTAGTCTGGCTCCAGGTTTCAGACTTACCTCTGATGGCCCACAGGACAAAAAAAGCTGTAGTGCCAAATGCAAAGGTGATTTCCATTGTAATTTATAACATAACTAGGTCCTAAACAATAGATTATAAAGAAGACAGCTATAAGGATGGTTGTGGGTGGATTCAGGAGGGAAGGGTTATGTCATTGTTTTATGCAAGATAGACTGTGTAGTAGACCCACAAACCAAACATGCAGAAGAGAAGCGAGTTAAAGGAGGAGGAAAATTTAAGGTGTGGTTTGTTTTTCTGTTGGACATTTCAAATAGTGGTACAACCTGCAAACTGTTGGGAGAATTCAGATGAATGTCTTTGTTTTCTGGTTCAAACAAGTAAGCAGAACACTGATTCAGAAAATTTTCATTTTGAAATGTTCCATGAAAACTGCAGGTGGTTCATATTCCAGATTGATAGGCAACTTTCATAAACAATGGGAAAACAGATTTGTTTTCAAAAGCAGAATAAAATGTTTAATTTTCTACATTTTAAGACAAGAACCTTTTAAGTACTCAAGATTTCTGTTCTTAAGAGATATTTATTTCTCAGCCCTACTAGGAATTATTCATTGGCCTTTGAAAAAATTAATAGGAAGTTCATCCTGAATTTTTAAGTGGGAACTCTGATTTTTGTAACGTGTGTGTGCATATTTTGGTTTCCCCACTGAGTCATGGACTGCAGTATTTTCCCACCAATATAGTATGTTTTCCAATGTCACAGCAGTGATGTTTTCTGTCACACATAGCTGGCTATTACATGTTGCACACCTGACAGAAGGGACAGGTGAGGAGTTTCTGGGCTCCTGCTGCTGGGAGAGCTGTGACTCCACACCTGTAGGAGGCTGTGCAGCAAATGCACAAGGGCAGAGATTTCCTGCCGGCTATCTGAACAATCTGGCTTTTCTAGAGAAAAAAATTGTGCTAAATACTACTTTTAAAAATCTTTTCATATTAATAGGAGGCAAACAGAGGCAGGAGAGAATAGAGCAAAGTAAGTCAGGAGCTGAGTGACTGGGACTTTGGGAAAGTGTGCTGTCTAAGGTGATGCACTGCCATGGGTGTTCTGAGCTGAAAAGATCACCTCTTATGAAACTTTTATCTACAAAGGGGTTCTCATGCAAATTTGAGATTCTTCAGGGTTCAGAGTTCTCATGTTTAACTAAACCAAGAGTTTGACTTGCTAGACCACTACATAAAATGTATCATGTTTCTTGTGATCATGACAAAATCCTAAAAGTCTTATATCACAACTTTGTACATTTAAGGGATGTGAGGAGATTGCATGAAAATATTGGGATGCTTGTCTTGACGTCTGAACTATCTGAAGTGTTCCTGCTACCTTGAAGTCATCTGCATAGAAAAATTAATTTTACCATATAATTTATATGTAATTGTCAGACTCACAGTAGCCATGGCTTTTCTGGTCAGATAATTTTTATTTACTTATTTATTTATTTTTAACTCTAAGGCAATTCCCAAACTCATCAAGTTCTCTAAACTGCACAATATTTCCTGAAAGACTTTTCTGTTGTTTTATGTGCAATAGAATTGTAATCACCTGTATTTAAATCTAATGGATTTGAAATAACCTACAGGCTTCCAGTTTAATGAGAGCTAGATTAATGAAAAAAGACCTTTTACCTCAGATTGCATGACAACATTTTCAAATTACATTCCTGAAACAGAGAATTCACTTATTCCGAGTAATTGGATGCTGACTAGGGTTAATATGTACAATGTCCTTAAATGAAAATGTTCTATTGTAAGTGGGACTGTATGATACCTGAGGCATTCTCAATAGATTTGGTTGGGCTCTGAGTTAATTATACTGCTTGCTATTTTTTGAATGAATTCAAGCATGAATTCTACACAGTAAAGATTGGGATAATTATATTCAATTCTGCTTGGTGCCCTGCTGAATGAATTGACCTTTTAGATGAAACTAGTCTCTTGAGAAGGAAACCTGAAGAAAGCCTGAACAAAGCAACCAGATGCAGCTGGGGGCTGGGGAAAAGCTTTAAAATTGTTTATTTTTTTTTCTTTTGCAAATGCTAAAGTAGTAGAAGAATCAGAAAGATTGATTTTTATTCATTGAAAAAGTATGCCTGTGTTGGTAGTGATCTTGTATATGCAGTACAAAACGTTATCATGTCAAGCCATTGATTTTTCTAAGCTGTTTTCTCCTCAGCAATATGACTGAAAAAAAGCAGCAGCAGAGTGCTAGAAAAGTTCAGTGTGCACAGGTGTCCCAGAGTGCAGCA
This sequence comes from Campylorhamphus procurvoides, assembly GCA_013396655.1. Lineage (NCBI taxonomy): Eukaryota > Metazoa > Chordata > Aves > Passeriformes > Dendrocolaptidae > Campylorhamphus > Campylorhamphus procurvoides. The sequence continues at coordinate 939,267 of WBMV01006151.1, forward strand.
AGGTACCCCAGCCACAAGCTGTGACTGCAGCCAGGGTGCCAATAATGCTGGCAGCACGGCTGGCTCTCCCTGTGCACTTGCAATATTGAGAGGGGGGGCAGGAAGGACAGTGTTTTCCAAGCGATTGCTTTCAAAGAGGGAAAGAACCCCCAAGGACCAACAGAGCAGTGGTGCTGAGTGCCAACCTGCAGAGTGTCCTTTGAGAGCAGAGGGCTCTGTTAACTTGTCACCTGTTGCATTCCCACGTATTATGGAGGGTGGAATATTTTCCTTATTTTTCTTTTCTTTTTAATTTTCCCATTTTTCAGAAGCTGTTGTACTTGTAATAAAATTACCATTATATGAAATGTATGAAAGGTGATCTTTCACTTAGCTTTTGGGATTTTTTTCTGTCATCATGTTAAGTCCTAGATGAGTGTTCAGAATGATGAGGTTTTGTGCTGATGCTAGTTGATAGAGACAATTTTGAATTGTTTTGCACTCTACACATCTCTTTGTGCTGAGGGTATCTGCAAATAGCATGAAGTACTTCTGTAACTGCTCTGTGTACATTTTTGAAATTACTTTCACTGGGCAGTTGAAGATTAGTTGAATTTATATTGTAGGCATCATTCTCTTTGTAACATCAGAAATATATTTGTTTGTGTCACTTAAGCAAAAATACTCCTGCAGAATAGTCTCCCAAAACTTCTCTGGTGTAGTTCTTCCCCTGCTGGGTAGTTCCCAGTTGGTGCAATGTCAGTAAGGCAGCAGAATTTAGCCCATAATGTTAGCTGGATTTATGACAAGGGCAACTGTCTGTAACAACTTTTTTGATGGGGTTCCAGTCTCTTAAGCACATACATTATCTGTTACTGATATATCATTTATGTAGAGAATACAGTTGTCACTCACTTCATTTAATTAGATTATGGATGCTAAATTATCTACCAACATAAACCATGATTTTATACTGCAGATTACAAAGGTTTTAAGAAGTTTAATATGCTACTTTTTAATTGGTGAGCAGTACCCTAAAGGACTCAGATGGGGTTTTGTTTGTTTGTTTGTTTTTTACTGCAGTAAAATGTGAACATACCATAATATTACTAAAGATGGTTAGTTGCAAATGGGATTTGGGTCAGTGAAGTTGGCTAGGATTTATTTTGCATAAAACAGATCTAGGAGGTATAAAATGGTAAATATAGTAATCACAGGCTTGTATTTTGGCAGTGAGATCACTGAGTTGAGAATGGAATATCTTCTGGTCTTTACACTCCAGTTAGCTACAGTCATTTAGGTAAAGGAACAATGTATTTGTTGCAAATGGTTCCAAGTTTGTACTGACTATTAATGTAGAATAGCCTGCTTTCTGCTCTGTTTTCCAATCCATTAAATGAATAATCTTATATGTATAGGGTCTGCCACACCTTACTGCATAAATTCTTTGCCTTATTTATGTCTGCATTTAGTTGTACAGCTGGTAAGTCATTTGTTCAAAAGAGGTAAATGGTTGGGTTTGATCCTTAGACTGTGAAACAGGGATTCACAAAATGGTTATGGTCCTAATAAATTGACTGAAATATTGGGAACAACTTCAAGGATCTGAAATATTGGGAACAACTTCAAGGATTTTATTCGAGCATCTAAATTAATGCTAAGTCCTTGTTTTTTTCTGCACTCTTGATTCTATTTTATTGTTAAAAGCTCAAGAGCTTTTAGCTGTAAGACTGACTAGGAACACCTTTTCTGCTGATATTGGCTTCTGTTCTTGTTAAAAGTACAAGGCTACACAAACAAATCCAATCCTTACCAATGACTCTTAAAAACATTGAATAGACCATATTCTTGGTGGTGTTCTCCCAGGTTTACCCAGAGCTCACCTTAAACACTTCAGCTGTAAAATTAGCATATGCTTATGCTGTTTACAAGAGTAATTCAGTAGAATAAGATCTAAGTCAAGTCTTCTGGTTATCTGTCATGCATAAAATACCTGGCAGATGATTTCCACCAACTGTAAGGCCAGATCCTGAGACATTGGTTCATACAAATGAGATCAGAAAGAGTAGTTAATTATTACTGGTTGAAGCAAGGGCTGAAGTTCTGGGTACACTCAATGTGTTAGATTCAGACACTCTAAATGCCTCTTCCATAATAAGAATTCCCTCATCTCTCCTCAAATCAATGGGAGTTGAGGGGTTTTCACTCACTGAATTGGGTTCTTGTCTCTACAGAGCTACTTAAGCCAGACCCTTGTGAACAATGTAGACTTACACTGATTGCTGGTGGGGTTAATGGACTAGTTTTCAAACAGCAGTTAGAAGTTTTCAGAAGAAAGGCACTCGCAATGAAGAAAAGCAAAGCCACTTAACATCCTGCTAGGAGAAGTATTGGAGTTTCAGTTTGATGAGAGCTCTTGTTCTTATATTCCTGTTTCCTTCCATAGTGTGTAGGACTGACTTTCATTACACTTATTTGCATGTCTGCCTGGGCTCATGGCATCCTCCAGCAGAAAGACAGAGTTGTTCAATTCCGTTTAAAAGCTGTGGAAGGAATTGTATTTAAAATGAAATAAAATACAGCATCATAAGCTGACGGGATATTGGCATGGCAAACCAAGGGTGCCCAACTGTTTGAGGTACTTTACAGGTTTATAAAACAGTGCATTCCCTTTCTTTCCTGAGGTTACACCAAGGGAATCCAACCACACAGGGACTGCAGGATAAGACATAAAAGGATACTTACCTTGCATGACACAGGGCTTATTCTGACATTAGAGCACATTGCTGTGTGCTAGGATCCTTCTGGTTAAACGAGGCTGAGAATGTGTCCAGCCCCCGTGGATTTCCTAGAAAGGTAGAGTTGGCAAGCAGCAGCCACTAACTACTACTTTTTGCACCATTATGCATCAAGGGTGAGATTAGTAGAAAACCTCATGAGATCCACCTTGAAGGGTTTCTTGATTCTAGTGTCCTCCTGAAGGTTTTCTGTGACAAGGCAGATTGAGGCTCTTATTCTCTCAGAGTACAGACCTTTTATGCCAGAAAGATTTTCAATAAAAATTAAAATGGGAATCAACAGAGAAGAGAGATCCACTTACAAAAGAATTGGGGAAACATTGTGTTTCTACTGAGAAAATGCATTCTACCCTTTTTATTGTTTTAAAATGTAAAGAACACAAATGGCTATTAAAGATTTTGAAACAATGAAAAAGTTTAACAAAGCATTTGAGAGCGCTGTGCAACTAGCAGGGAAACTGTTTCACTACCAAATAAAATGCAGCCTGGAAATGGCACTTTAGGCTGTGTGTGTGTGTACAGACGTGTGCACATGCATACATCGTACATTGGTGTGAAAAGTTCATGCCCTTTGTGTTGTTAATTCACATGGAAAGATACCTTGGCATTTGAGCCAGTTGTTACTTTATTTGCACTGAAGCCATAAAAACTTTTTTAAACCAAGATCAGATGAAATCTGCACATTCAAATAAAAGATGTATTCTTTGGACTTTAAATTGTTATAGACTGCTGACTGCAGGGATTGCAGCTGACATTCAATAACATTTGAAACTTGGAAGCAAGCTTTTTCATTTTTTTTTGTTAGTTTGTTTGGGATTTTTTTTTATCCCTTAGAAGCTGCTTGCTTTTCAGCTGTTAATGCATTTCCAACAGAAATTTTGTAAATTATATTGGGCAACATTCTCACTGAGAATAGATTGTGTAAGTAATGGTAATAGCTTCCTCCTGCTGCTTCTGGCAATATGGATATTCACCACACACACTTATTTAAATTTCTTGGGCCTAAAACCTCTTCAAAGTTCTAGACATTTGTTACTCAGGCACTAAATTTAATGAATAATAATTTAGTAAGCAGAACTGATGAGAAGGGTTGTTAAAACAACTGTTTGCATATCACAGATTTTAGTTTCTAAAAAGAAAGATATTGTGTACACCAACTTTTTTCATACAGGATGAAGTTCATTTGGGATAAAGGGCGCTCTTTATCCTAAACCTGTGTTAAATTAATTTTTTTCCTTCACTAAAATCTGGGAAATATGAGATTCTTTATTTTTTGGGTAAAGAAATTACCTACTTTGGCAAATATTGCAATTCACAATTTCAAGGTTTCAGTGAGTGCTCCTTTCTTGTTACCTTTTTGAGCAGACCTTGTGGCAGGCAGAGCTGAGGGCCAGAACCCGTAAGTAAGAAACTCTGCAGTCCCAGTGATTTCAGCAAGAGCAGATTGGTATAAAGGGGTGTTTGGCTTTTATGCTGCCTCACCTGTGCTAGTCTGACTGCCACGTGTGATTGTTTCTAAAGCAAAACAGAGATGTTTTGAAAGGAGGTTGCAATATGTTTGCAAAAATAGACCAGTAAGTGTGAAGTACATTTAAGCAAAAGTCACGTGAAAGCCATTTTCAGAAATTACTTTTATTTACTGATTGTGTTATTGAATTTTGAGGGTATCATGCTCAAAGATAATACTTCTCAGTAATTGTGTTGCTTAAAGTATTGAACATGTCCCAAGAACAGTACCTGAAGCATCCCATGCATTCTTGCTGGAAACTTGATGTACATCTACCTATGACTCATGTTTGTAGCCTTTGTAGACTTTCAATTTATTCACACTCCATTAGGCAATTATGGAAAAGGATTCATTTTATTTTTTTTTGAAGTTACGCATTTGGTTTTGCTCTTATGCCAACATGAAGCTCAAGAATGTAGGCTATTGTTTATAGTTATAAGGCAGTGAGGATTAAGTAATGACATCCTTATTAAACTTTTGATAAATGCAATAATGAATTTTCTTTTGTTCTTACCTGTGGGACACGATTGTGAGGTATTAACTTGTCATATAGATTTATACACCTTAATAATTTTAAGCAAAACTTTTCAACAATTAAAATATTGCCTTTATATGAATATATGAAATATATATGAAACAGATGCTGAGATATAGTCCAAGCATTGTGGGTTCTTTTCTTCATTGGCACGTACCTTCAGCAGTATCCTCTTCTCTCCAGGACTGCAGCTGGTCATAGTAGAGAAGTGAAAGAAGTGAAAGGGCCCTTTTTCAAAACGCCTTGGCTTGAGTAGTACACATTTGTGAAGACCCCATTTCGCTCTGCTGCTCTGAGTGTTGGGGGCTTTGTGCAGGAACAGTGAGTGATGCTGCTCTTTGCTGCTCTGAGCCACTTGGCTGAACCTAAGGGAGTTACTGGAGATGTGGGAGAGCCTTTGGAAACGAATCCCACTTTCACACTGAGACCTAATGCAGAGCCATAGGGAGGCACCCTAAGGTAGGTGAGACGTGGGATCTGAGACAGCCCAGTCTTCAACATTTGCCATCCCCTCACTCAGGTGCCCAGCCATTCAGTTCATCTGCTGCTGGAAAACCCATTTTCTGAGTTTGTGTTTTCTGAACATCTCCCAGCATCCCTGCGTTCATCAGCTAGAGCTGGAGGAACCAAACATTTGGTGACATCAGTCACTGACTGGTGCAGAAGAATGTTTTAAAATTTCATTAAACCCATTGCTTATCAGCGCAAATAAATAAGTACACTACATAAAAACACACTTTCATATCGTTCCTTTAGTGCAACAGGCTGATGTAATAGGATGAATGTTTTGATGGTGGGAGCTTTCTTTTAAAATTGCATTTACTCTTTCAATTACCATATTCGTTTCTCATTAATAGAGTATTTCAAGGCCTTGTATTTTTGAAAGGGAAAAGGTTAGAATTATGGGCTAGCAGCTGGTTTTGATAGGGCGCAGTGAGCAAGTTAATGCTTACCAAACATTTGAAATTGCTTTTCAATTTCTGAAATCACTTTGCAGCTCTTCAGCTATTTTTTGGCTGGCTGCACTTTATCATATTAATATAATACTGTGCAGAAAAATATTGCATTTAAGTGTTATGATGAAATCAAGCTGTTATGCTGCATGTGTGTGGTACAGAGTATTTTTAGTGTTTTTCTTAGCCTATAATTATGTGAGTTTTGGTGCCTTTCAGAAGCTATTTGTCAAGGGAAGAGGTTATGGCTAGTTTTGATAGGGTAAAATGCATTTTACAGCCTTACTAAGCCTCATTTAACTGAAGTAAACCTCATTTTAGCCACACCCAAAGGTAATACCTAGTAAAAACTAGTTGTGATTTTTTCTTGACTTATTAATTTGGGCAATCCTCTTTCTCATCAGTTTATCCAGTTGATTGCTGGATTCATGAACCCTTAAATTTTCATCTATACAGTCTGCTGCCAGGACCAGAGGTATAAGTCCAGATGTTTTAACAACAGGATGTAGAATTATTTGTAGCTGGTATTTCTGAAAGCACTACCAATATTGCAATGCAAAGACTTCTTGAAGATTTCAACTGTTCGTATAATTCAAAGAAAATGTGCTCTCTGTAATCCCCAAGCCAAACATTAAGAGAAAGTAAATCTTTTAAATTATACTTTTGTACATAAAATTTCTATAATAAATTAATCATGATAGAAAGAAAAGGAAATCTCTTATAAATTTTAGTAAAATATTTAACTTTATTTAGTAATCTCAACCAGATGGCATAAATAAGCTAAAAAAGCACATGTATCTTCATCATGTGCTCAGAACCATTATCTCTTCTCCCCAGTATCTACTGGTACTTTTTCTCCCCATTAATTTATTTTCCCTTTTTATAAACAAAACATATTAATCCCCCCAAGCTGCACAAATTATGAGAACTAACATATGTGTAATCTCAACTGTTTACTTCTGCTTTTTTTGGGCTCTTCACAGGGTGATTTTTCAGTTGAATTTTTCTTCCAGAATAACTTTTTCTGGTGCTGACGTAGAACATTTATCAGAACTTTGCATTTGTTTCATCTCCCTGGTGTTTGTATCTTCAAGAACTGAATATTTCAGGTCTGGTAATAAAACCTGTCTCTTTTTCAGTACCTTTAAATTATTATTACTGTGGCTGGCTGTGACATTGTTTCTTGCCATCTTCAACCTGTTCAGTATAATAAAATTGATTATTTTACTTCTGAATCCAGCAGGTCTTTTATTTTGTGAAAGCCTAGCAAAAGCTCATTGATTTACACCAGAGTTGGCTTGCTGTTTTCTTCAGTCAATAGTGTCACATAATAAAAACCTTAACTGGGCAGTTTCAGCAATGTTCAGTTTAGTGGCTGCTGCTACTGTATACAACCCCACAGCTTTGATTTAAATAAGAATATGATTTTCTTCATAACCTGGAGTTTGATCACTGTATGGCATCTCAGATGGATCAACAAGAATATTAATAATTGTTTCCGTCCTGGACAGTTTTGCCTTGGCAATTCTATAACAGTCAGAAGCGACTAATACTGGTTTTAGTTTTATTGTATTTTTAAATGCTTGCTCAAGGGGCATAAATTAACTAATAAGCCAGAAAATATGAATAAATTCTAGCAGATATTTTGAGAGACATTCAGATGACCTAAATCTAAGCCATGGTGTATCTCATGTTAATGTTTTATTGGCTTGATGCCTTTGAAGGCCTAAAGTCAAACAATAGGAAGCACTTGACACAAAGTAGGTGGAATTTTGTTTGTATCTGGCTGAGCTTCCCATTTTCACTGAATTTATTTGAACTTCAAGGTTGCTATGAAAAGTTCTCTGCAAAAATTATAGACTGAACACTGAAGAAGGAATGATTAACTGCTTTAAGAATGCTGCAGAGGGAAATCAGTAGCATTGCTGTGCTCGCTAATCCTGGCCATTCCAGAAGGGCAGAGAAAATCCAACTGCTTTGTCACCTTCTCACATGAAAGTACAGCCAGACCCCAGCCAGGGACTGAGGAAACATGTTTCACTCATTTAAAAAGAGGCAAGTGCCATGATCTTCCATTCTTTTGTGAAAGTAGAGTTGGGTTAGATCTGTGGATGTCATGGAAAGATGGAGTGACTTGTTATACACTCTAAAATTTATAGAGATCACAAAGTAGAGCAATGGGAAAATAAGTGAGCTCTGATACTTCTTATTTTTTGATAAAAAGAATGTGGTTTGAATTAAAAGAGTACTTGTTTTTATCTTACCTCAATTTTCTCTTACCTAAATTTCTAATAAAAGTCATACAGTTTATTTTTACTCAGCAATTTTTTCATTTTTAAAGCATTATGATCAGACCCAAATTAATAAATGATATAGTGTGAACACTGTTCTGCTTTGTCGGTTACAATGGTGGCTTGTAGGGCTTTTCTTCTTACACACAATGGTGGTAAAAGGGACTTTGATCCAGCTTTTTTCACAGGATTTGATAATAAATATTACCATGTTTGAGGCATGTAAAATCCCATCCTTTCTAATAGGTGATGGGATTCATCCATTTCCTTTGCCCATTCTGACAATGTGCAAAGGAGTGAAGTTTCAGGTGTTCTGACTATTACACACTCATTTAACAGCAACACAAAAAACCTTGAGAAATATGTGTAGCAATGACTAATCTCCCATCCATGTAACATCGTTGCTGCAACCATGGCTTTTATTCAAAGTTGTAGCGATTTCAAAGGGTCTGTTATCAGAACAGCTGTGGCTCAGGTTCAGCAAGCCAATATGTGGGATTATGTAGCATTCAGGGTCCTGAAGTCTGCAGAGTGTTATATTCATTTTACATGAAGTAGAACAAAAACAATTAAAAATGGTTCTTTCTATTTCCTCTGCTTGATTTTAGATTAGTTTTGCTTAAAATAAAGTGGGATGATCACTGATTTCTGGTCCAAATTTTTCTGTGTGACAGTAGATGTGCGGAGATCTTTGGTCCTATTAAAATTATAAGAGAAAATTAGTGTATTTCACGCATTTTTCTTTGTTCTGGTTTTGTGTATGTAATGTAGGGATGAAATTATGCAAATACACGCAGTTATAAGTGGCTTACAATGTTCAAATAAAATAATTCTTGTACAGGAACAATGGAAAGATCAGAAATGAAGTGCTGACATGGGGACACTCGTTATTATTGGCCGGAACTAATAATCAATATTTCAAACAGGGCTATGAACAAGTCTGAGGATTCAAAGATAGGGTACCTTTTTTTTTTCCCCTTTTCAGCAGAGAATCTACTGCAGATGGATATATCTTGAAGTGAGATGCTTTTTCCATAGCAAGATATAATGTTAAAGAATAGAGTACCCATAATGTCAGCTTAGCTTGTGGACAGTGAGAGGACTCTGCTGGAGGTATAGGAAGCTTGAACATGTGCTAGAGTCCCAAGGATCTAAATTTTCCATCAAAACTGGCATGGAAGGTAGGCTCTTTTATTAACATTAGCTTGGTTGTGTTTATATGTTTGTGTTCCTTGTCAGTTTCTAAGTGTAGCTTTATTTCAATTTCCATTTTGTCCTGAAAGTGTAGATATTAAATTTGAGAAACAATCCTAGCTAGAATTTCCACCAATAGATGATGAACAAGGAACCATAAGCTGATCATGGTACACGGTGCCCTGGTCCATGCAGTGACAATGTTTAGATAAAGACGATTCATAAAAGATTAAAGAACTGACTTTCCAAGCACTTTTAACGTATCTGGCCAGATGAATGAGTAATTGAGTGTCATCATATGGTTAAGCCTTTCAAATGATACATTAATTGAGATATTCTAAATGTTGACTGAATCCTCAAAAATATGGAAACCAAATGTGAACCTCACTGCTATGATCTAATTACATCCTCTTTCTCAGATGGTTTCCTTAATAACTTAAAGGTTATTGATGCGTTCCTCATATGCTGCAATACTTACATGTGTAGGTCAAGTGTCTCAGTGCATTATTTTGGTGGTGGCTTCATTTTGTCTGGTTTCTTTCAAAGCTTTCTCTCTCTTTGGAGAGCTTTTTAAAGCAGGAAAGGAGAGAAATGCAATGTGGTTTTTTTATTCCTGCATCACCGGGGCCATGAAACAGGCTGCGAAGGTTTTGAATGTCTGCCTAGCTCAGCAGGCACCCTAAGCTGAATATTATAGAACATCACCTCCTCTCAGAATGTACATTAGTAGCCTTTAAAATCTGTAAACAAATTGCATATTTGCTTCAAAAATGTGAAAGCAGTTATTGATTAAATGGCATTAGAGTGCCCTTGGCTTTAAAAGACATTTAAAATAGAAGGCAATGCTCAAGATCGATAATAGATTTTATATTTGTGACCTGGAAAAGTAGCAGCACCTCATAATTTAAAATCAAATGGTTCTTGTGATTCTTGCCCACATATCAAGATTTTCTTTTGTGTCCTTTACACATCTATTAAAGCATCTGTGACCAACTTTCTTTCTGCCAAAAGATGGCAGGAATCTAAGGATTTTTTTGAATATAGCATTATTTGTTCCATTATGCACAGCTTTGGTTGGTCCAAATTTCTCCTGTTCTCCAAGCAGAGAGTAAATGAAACAGTAAATATTTTGTCACAAATCAATGTAGCATGTTAAGTTCAGTGAGTATAGTTATCTAAATTCTGGTTTGTGTAAAGTAAGGCTGATCCATTTCCCTTTTTCTAAAAGCACAAAGAGTGCCTGTAACTTATATGGGTAACCCATAGCAGAGGAGGACCTGTTGGTCACAGCTAGAGTATCTGACTGCCGAGTTTTATTTTATACTGCCCAGAGTGAAGTATGCTTTTTCTCACAGTTGAAGGTGTGTGTATTTGCTGGATTTCTGACTCAGTCCAGTGAAACTACCCATTTTTATCATTGCTTTGTTTACAAGTGTACAGAGCACAAAGGCTTTTCCCTTAATTTTATCTCAGGGTAAAATAGCTAATCTGTTTTGACATGCTATCTAAATGACACTCAAACTAGTATATGGACTAACTCATCCATAAGTCATTTCTTTTATACACATGTACTGCTGTGTCCAAGAAAAAGAGTTATATTGGCTGCAAGAGTTTGAATAATAATGGTCATTAATATGTCGAATTGAGGGTCACCACATTCATCCCACATATCAAATCCCCTTTCAATGAGATCAGTTCCATCAGCTGTCAGATTCCATTAAATATATCCCCCAGACCTACTGACCAGCTGACAGTAGAGAAACTCAAAACCATACACCCACTATTAGCATTATAAAATGTGAAATCAGCTGGAAGAAATGATAGCAGAACTGAAAACAAAATAGATGAAAATCTATAATGCCCTTGTGTCTTCCTAAACAGAAACCCCTAAGAGTTAAAATGCCCCCATAAAACATGGAGGTAAAAACAAAGGTTGTCACATTGTTTTCTTCAAACCTATAATGATTCTTTTACCTTTTGTTAATGCAAGATTTGCATAAATGTTTCATGAGGTTAATACAATGCATAAACTGAGCAGTTTATTAAGCAACATCTGTGCTGTTTTCTCAGATAATGCAGTGTTGTTTCCAAGTCACTGAAATATAACCTATCATAAGGTTTTGGTTGTTAAAATACTTGTTTTGCAAGGCCTGTGATCACATCTGACATTTTTAGCAGATGCCACAGTAATACAAAAGAATTCCTTAATACCACAGTATGTGTTAGCAAAGCATCCAGTAAGAAGTGGAAAGTATTCCACCGAGCTGGTATGGTTCTGTACTGTGCACAAGAAACAAGAGCATCTTGTGTGTCATCTTTCAGATACAAATACTCGATTTCAAAACTAGCACAACTGCCCATGAGACTTTTATCAAGGGAGATCTTATCACACTTGACAGTTTTTGACTTTGCCATAAAGTCACTTTATAGTTTTTTAAAAAAATTAAGAGTGGGAAAAGCTTTGCACGGCTGCAGTTTTATCTTGATATTGGTGCCATATGGGAGCCTCTTAGGAAAAAAAAAAAAAGAAAGAGAAAAAAGTTATGAGACCAATAATTTTTAATGAAACTTGGCTTAGCTCTTGGAGCAGGTCGTGCAGATAAAAAGTGGGTGCATGAATTCTGTAGCCATATTCTTCTGTTTTTCTGGCAAGGATTAAAGTAATGTAGTTTCAATTAAATCAGGGAGTAATGGTGATATGTTTTATATTATTGATTCTGTAAGCAATAATTTGGGCTTTTTTTTTTTTCCCATGTGTTTAACTTACTCTTCACCAAGAAGTATCATAATTCTGATCTTTAAAATATGCATATGTATCTGCCTTCCCTCACAAATTGCTGACTTTTTTTGGTTGTTAATTTGAAATAATTGCATGTTTTCATGGCAAGAAATTCTCAAAGTGAGAGTTTGCAGGCCCTAATGATGTATGAATGTTTTATCTTTGGTCTAAAGGTTTTAAGATTACCATTGAGGTAGGAAAATAATATTTTTGGAAACTATTAATGATATGTTGCCCTTTATAAAGTTGTGTGCTGGAGTTTATGCTTCTCTGTCCATGCAAAATATCCATTGACCAGCAAGTAGAAGAGCCTTTGACAAGCAGCCTCTGTGAGAGCAATTATGTTGATCAAGTATCCCAGCTAAATTCCACGTTGGGTGACAGTAGTCCAGAACCTGAATGGCTTCTTGTGTTTCCCTTTGAGGACATATGTTTATTTTCTGATCTCTCTTGGATAGTGTTAGTTTGCTTTTGAACAGTTGCCAGATCCTGCAACACGGAGGGGAGAAAGTTTCTCTGCTGTTGGAAGGGCAGTTCCCTCAGCAGGAAAACGTACAAGGCCCAGAAAATCTTAGCAAGTCACAACAAAATTGCACAACTTTTTATGGCAAAACTGCTATTGCAGACTTTGGCTCAACAGCAGAAAGTAAAATGCTGAATCCAAATGAAACAAGGGAAATTTAGGTAGCTATAATGGCACAATTATGCCATTAGAATTTGTCTGGAATACTATTGTTAACACATAGTTAGCTTCAGTGTGAACTCGGGATGCACAAGGAATACAAGATCAGACCCCATATAATGAAGGGATCACTTACACACATTATCCCCACAATGAAATGCTGTCACCCCTTGGTGGAAAACACAGCTGCTTTTTAAAAGCTGCTTTACTGTAATAAGTGTGTAACTAGAGCTGGTTGAAAAACATGAAAATGATTTTGTGAAACATTTTAAACTTTCATAGTTGTTTCTGTTTTGCAGGTTCACAAAAGAATATTTATTCCTCCTCCAGATTTTCAACTCTTTTGTTCATTATTGTAAATTATTTTGAATTTTAGAAGATATTTTTAATTTAATTTTCATTAAATTAAAAAAATTACAATTAAAAGAATAACTTTGAACTCTGCAGGATATTTGTATTGAAAACAAGGTGTATTACTAGTGTATAATTTTAGGGAAAAAAATGAAAGGAAAGTAATGGCCAATGCTTCAGATAAAAGTGTTGATTTAATTTTGTGTTTAATCTTCAGAAGTCATTAGGGATTTCTTATATCAGAGGACCAAACAGCCATTAACATTGATAGAATGTGCAGAAGTCAAAGGCACCAGCAGACCCCTGATGATTTAAACATAAAAATCCCTTCTAGTCTGGATATGGGGCTCAGAAAGCAGACTTACAGAAGAACACAAGAAAATAATGTGACCAGTATTGGTCATCCAGATGAAAAAATGTTTATCTTCCATGTAGATTTCATTACTTTTCTCATTCCTTTAGAAAGCAGTGTACCTTATGTTTGTTTTCCAGTGAAAATACGAGCTACATACTAAGGATGGTCTATTAAAAACAAAATATGCATGAACATTAAAGGTTTCACTTTTAGTACAGTTGTGATTTTCCAACCACAACTGGAACCATTTTTGTGCCTTTTTTTTCCTCCTTTCTAAATTTTGCTGTCTCTGTCAATAGATGCTATACCTCAGTTGTGATGGTGGTGCCTAGTCAGGTGAGCTTTGTCGCTGCTCTGCACAGCTGTTGACATGGCTCTGCCATTTGGACCACCACTTACACTTCTTGGTGCATTTTGGTTGCCAGGAGGCATGAGGGACACAGGAGGAAACAGTTTGGTTGTCATCAAGTATTTAGACTAAATGTTGCACTTTGCTTGGACACTTCTTCCTTACAGTGACTCAGTTCCTTAGGCCACTGGGGCAACACTGCTGGTAACAGGTCTCCTTATACGTTCTAGTTTCCTGGCACATTGTATTTTGATTTTGGCCAAGTGGTTAAGTTCCAATAGACCTTACGAATGGGTCTACAAATTTATCACAACAGAAGAAAGGTGGTCCTTATCTGTCCCTCTGCGGGGACTTCTGACACATCTTCCTGCCGCTTTTTTGCAATTCTTTGGTTCATCAACCTGGTAAAAGCAATTCCCCACCCAGAGAAGGTTATAGTTTTCTGAAGTCTCGCAAGCTGTACTGACTCAGGAAACTCAGATGAGTGAATAAGGGGAGGCCCATGGTGGGAGAGGACTTACTCTCGGAAGAAGCAGAGAAATTGTTTCAACTCAAAGAGGGAGCATTTCTCTTGACACGTTTGATATGTGCCTGAATTGCTGTATCATGTTTAAATATATTTGCTGCTTCTTAAAGGGTTTATTTTTTGTGAGTTGATCCATATGATCAGATACATGCCTGTGCTGGAAGAAGCAAAGGGATAGCAATGTATGACCAGGAGAAGGGATGAAACAGAAATGATGGGGTTTTTTGCAGTATTTGTTTAGACAAATTGCAAGGGCTTCCATGTGAGTCAAGTTTGTTGTGCGTTACTTCCAGGATCAAGCAATGGGAACAGAATTAATTGAGATGCAGGGTTTGGATTATATTTATTTATTTATTTTATTTTATTTGAAGATCAAAGACAGTGTAAGAAACAGCAAAGTTTTTTACACAGCTCAGAAAGGTATTGTGATATGGATTCTTTTTTTTTTTTAATTGCAAATACTTGATGAAAGAAATGGGACTTCATATTAGATGTCATGAACAGGATATTAAGAAGTCCTGAGCACTGGCCTAGCCCTGCAGAAACTAAAATGAATATGAGCTTTGACTTCAGTTTCATTCAGAGTGTGCTTAGCATGTTAGCAGCCCTAACTGTCTGACAGACTGGAGCCTGAAAACAATCTGGGTTATGGGTAGATGGCTCTACATTACAGAGTTCTGTTTATAAAAAACTGGAGGCTTTATAGAAAAGTGGAAACATTTTGAGTGTAGTCCTCATTAACATTGCCTAATTGCAGTTCTTTGAACTTTAATTCTCCTGGCCCTCTCACCTCCTCTCCTCACTCCATCAATGGATGCTCTGGCCCTCATTTTTGAAGAGAGGATGAGCCTGTTTCAGACACTCAGAACTGGCTGTTAACAGCCATCTGTTGCAAAGACGTGCACACAGGACTCTATTGAAGTCATTGCATGGTGAGATTGATTTCAGTGGGCTTCAGGCCATACTTTCTGTAACAGACCCTCTGATGCAGCCCTTACTGAGTATGTGTACCAGCATTAGCTAACACACTAATGGACACATGCAGTCATTTGTGTAAAAGTGTTCCTTGGCTTTTGTTTCATTAATTAATCCACGCCATTGTCAAATTATTTCCATTTTACCTTAATCATGTTTCTAAAGCAGAAAACATTTGCATTCTGGCAGTTTCATAGGAACAGAAAAAAAGAGAAATACTATTTGTGTTTGACGAAAAAAAATATCATTTTTGGTTCATCATCATAAACTGTAGAGAATCACTTTCAAGACATGTCCACACATTCCATAAACAAATCCTATGATAACAGATGACCCTACAAAAACACTGCTAGCCCAGTACAACCATGATTTACTCTTTTAAACATTGTATAACTGCTCATTCTATGGAAAATGGGAAAAAATGAATTGTTAATGCAACTTCTCCTTAAACTTGGGCCAAAGTCTAGTTAGAATGAATGGGAAGGTTTTCACTAGATGCAATGGGGTTTGGTCTGACTCTGTCTCAGTCAAACCTCAGCTGGAACACTGTCTTACTGAACCAGGGTGATTGCCTGAAAATATCCCCATAAAAGTAGCTATTTTGTGTAGTTACTTTTGCTTGTATTTCATGCCCATTTCTGTTCATCCCAATCTTAAATCTATTCGACATTCCAGAGGAAACCTTCTAATCCATTTTGAGGAAACACTTCAATTTGCATCAAGGGTCATATGAAGATTAGAGGAAATAATGACCTGCCCACTTATAATTTATGAACAGTTCAGCTAAACCACATTTCCGGATTTTAAAGGAAATTCTGCAATATAATAATTGTATCTATTCATGCTATTTGTAATTTCCAAGTGGTAAATCATCATTTGTAAGAAACGCTCTCAATCAAGGGAGAAAAAGACATATAATTATGTCATTTATAATGAATTCTAAAGGAAACAAAGACTTTAAGAGGAAAAACTCTGGAGAAAACCAAGGAGGAAAATCCACACAATAATACCAGTTGCTCCTAAGAAGATGCATGGCTGATGAAAAATTTGCATTTATTATATGAAACTCCACATCAAACAATTCAGAGAGGGAAGTGTCAAAACTCTGGAGTCTAGGCAAACAAGACCTGACTTTTATTAGATAAATTACGTACTCTCCTTCTGTTGTAAGCATCAATAATATCAACTTTTTGACAAATAGCTATCTCCTGGGTGTGAGTTCTGAGGATTGCTGCTAATCTTCATCTTTTGAAGCATCCAAAGGATTAAAGGCATATGTCAATAACAGTGGCCTATGACCTTTGTGTGGAAGGTACCACTGTCTCTTTGTAATAGCTAGGTCTGTGATGTGAGATGATATGTATAAATGCTGCGAAACCATTGAAGAACCCTCGCTGTGCAGAAATCTGTAGACTCAGGAAAGATGCTTTCATACTGTGGGGCTCTTGAAGTGCACATATTGTCTGGCAGAATTGGGCTTAATCCATTTGCATTTAATGACAACTTAAACAAATAGAATTGATTGAAAAAACATATTTCCTTAAAATTACTTAAATAGAGACAAAACCAAAAATAAAATATCCTTGGTTTTCTACTGACATTTCTGTCTGCTGTCTAGATTTACTGCAGATGGAACTAATTGTAGTGCAAACAGCTTCTGTGCAAGCACTAATTAGTCTTTATTTTCATCTTGTAGATATTTATTAGGGCCTGACTCTTCTCTTATGCTAGTATAAATCAATAACTCCATTGAGGACAATGTGGTTACATCATCATAAACCTGGTAAAGGAATAGCTTACTGGACAAGCGAGTACCTAATAATAACAGCAGTAGCAAAAATGAAGGAGTGGAAACTCAGGGGTTTTCTGTCTGCTGTGGATGTTGAATACCTCACTTTCTCCTGTCATGGTATGCAGGGTATTAGCAGGGCAGAAAGTCAAAAATCCCTCTGAGGTTGTCAGATGGACCTGTATATTTGTATATGATAGTGAAATTAAGTCCTAAAATCTCACTTTCTACTTCTGCTGCTAACATTGATTTCAAAGGCACACACAGTTCGGATAAAGAGTAAAGATGTAACTCTGCCTTCCCTGTAGTCCCTGGAACATCAGGAAGAAGCTACTCAAAGCAGTATAAACAAGTTTGAGATTTGCTGTCCCTGAGAAAAGGATTGAGTCATTCCTGTCGAGGAAAAAGAGAATGTGAAGAAAGGGACACATCTGAGGCTACAAACTGGCGAATCCTGGTGGATTTGAAAACTTGTTGAATAGGGCTCCCACAGGTGGCTGCAGCCCCTCCCAGAGCCTGACTCTTCCTTTGACTCTTCCTTTAACAGTACCACTACCAAGCCTGGCTTTGCAGGGTTGAAGGAGGTCATTGCACTGCAGTTCTTTTAGTGCCCCATGTTAGTTTGCAGCTTTGGCAGTGGCCTGATTTGCATGTTGTCTATGGCCAAATGCTATTCATGGAATTAGGATTCTTTTCTGTATTTGTGGTAGCACTACATTATAAAATCCCTCTGGAAATAATTTAAAAGAATGTAAAGATAATTTTAGGATCTTCAGACTAACACAACTCCAGAACCTGTTTGTATTCTTAGCATTCTTGTCCTGACACTGAATGTACTTTTCTGTCATCCATTATGCTGGTTTGGTTTAAGTGCAGTTGTTCTTTCCTGGTAATTCAACAGATTCAAAATGGAAGATCACAACAATGGAGAACAAGGAAAAAACACCCAAACAAACAACAAGAAGACAGTAACCTACTGGGGTTGATCCTATGCGCCTCCAGTGTCTTCTTACCAGTGAATGCAAGTTCTTCAGACCATCATACAAGTCTGAGTGTGAGGAAAATGCTACCATTACTGAGGTTGTGGCTGCTGTTTTCCTGATGTCATTATAGTTCTACCAAAATAATTCATCCTGAAAAATAGCATGTTGTCAGTGTTGGCTGGTGTCCTGAGAAAACAACTCAGATTGTCAAAGAAAGTCTGTTGCATCCTCATATCCCCTAGCACATCATTAAAAGCTGAAGCAGAGACCCCCTAAGGAAAAGAAGCAGAATGTATTGAAGAAAGTGGCTGTTCAGGTACCTGTCTATACTCTCAATCCTGTCCTAGCTCTGATTCCTGTACAATTACTGAGGTGTTCTTTGTACAGCACTTACAGTTCTTGCATATCTGAGAGCTGGTGAATATTTTTTCCTTTTTTTTCATCTGCTTAATGTCATTTAAAGCAGTTAAAATGTATTAAAAAGAAACATAATGCCCTTGTTCTGTGTAAGGAGATAGACAGGGAGGGAGCTTAAGCAACTGTGTCTGGAAGTGGGCAGAATGTAAGATAGAGCTTCATTACTGAGGAATGGGAAAGGAAAGGATTAAAAAGGTGTAACTTTGAATGGAGCCATATATAGCTAAGCAGTTTGGTTCCTCCTGCCTGCATAGTATCTGAAAGTCATGAATGTGTTTACAGTGCCTCTGTAAAAGAGACGATAGTTAGTGGGGATGCAGAATTTTTTGGAAGAGAGCTGCCAGAGGGCAGATTCTTCCTCTCCATGGAATAAGAATGGTAGACTTCCCGAAACATCTGTCTGATCGCTGCCCGTCCTGAAAATAAAGCCTTGAAAAGCTTTGATCCAGATATGTACGACTGTGTGTGAGGTTGTCATTGTTGAACTACCTGCAACATACACCAAGTGCCACGGAATTTTTAACTTCTGGATTCCATTACAGGCACAAACTCCACTAAACAATGCCAAAGACTATCAGAGAACACTTGCCAGCTTACTGTAACAGTTACAGAGTGCTTGTGTGGTTTAGGGTTTATAAGGTGTGGCTTAAGTATTGCTTCTTGGTCACCAGCACTGATTGCTCATTGCAAGCCTGTGGGATGGTATCAATCCATGGAGGCAGCTCGAAGGAGGCTGTCCTAAACAGTTTCACTTCCTTTTCTTACCCTTTACAATTTTCATTCTTTCCAATAATCTTTCTTAAGATTTGCAATGACAAATATTAATGAGAGAAAGTTTGATTCATCACACAATTTTTACTACTTTATTTTTGGTCCGTACTATTTATGTACATGAAAGCAATTGTACCTTTCATAGTTGTTAACTTGCCAAGCCTTTGCTATTGATGCTTTTACCAATCCTGTCAAAACCTTTTCTTTGCTGAATTTCTTTCAATTTATATTGTACATTAATTAGTAATCCAGCATTCAAGAGTTAATAGACTCAGAATTCACTTCTCTGGAGTTCAAGACATGGTCTTACCAGTAAAGGGAAACCTCCCTTCTGGAGCAGCATGTGAACTACTTTCAAGAATAAGATTCACTTGATTTTTTTTTTCTAGAATTTCTGCAGTTTTTGAGATTCATTTGATAGACTCTCCTTTTCCTTAAGTGGATATATGTGCTTGTAGTGTGTCCTCAGGTGTGCTGTTACCATTTTCATAAAAGGCAAAAGTGTTAAAATGAATAAATTCCTTCCTGGATGCCCAGTGGCTGAGACAGTTTTGTAAAGAAAAGTAAGAAATCTAAGAAGGAGCTAAAGCTGTGGGATTTTTGGTTTTGTGACATTGTTTTTGGGTTTTCTATTTGTTTGTTTGGTTGGTTGGTTGGTTGTTTTTTTTTGGTGGAGGGAGTTTCAGGCACTAAACTTTTTCCAGGGCTGTGATATGTTCTGAGTATGAGGACCTGTTTCAACATTTATCACAAGCAAACCACTGTGCTATTTCAAACATGATATATTTCACTTTGGTACTGCTGACTTCAGCTTACTAATTGCCTGACAGCATTTTCTTTGTTAAGCTTTAACTGTGATCATCACACTTTTGTTGTACTGACAGTAGAAATATTCAGTAACAGACGACCTAAATACATCATAAGCACAACTGTACTAATCTTTCATAATGGGTGTGCTTTTGGAATTATATGGAACACGTGCATATAATCATTGTCAGGAGCTACATGCATTCAAGTCTCCAAAAGCATCAACTGAAAGCATTATCTGACAAAGCATTCTGATGCTCAATGCACATGACTTAAAAAAAACCCCAACAAAACCCAAACCCAACAAAAAAGCAAACAAAACAAAAAAAAACCCAACAAAACCCCCAAAACAAACAAAGTAAAAACCCAGATCTATTAAGATGTGGTTTTTATTTTATAACCAACTGATGCTGCTTTATTATATCAGAATCAGCAGGATGTACCGATCATCACCTGCATACGGTCTGGATCAAACTAGTCAATTCCTTTTGTGATGATATGAGCCCACAGAAATCCACAAACCCTCTTTCTGCTGAATTCACTAATGTTTCTTGTTTTTTAGAAAAAAGGCAAACAGCATACATCATGTATGCTTGAAGAGACAGTGTCTGGAGAGATCTAATTCTACACAAAAAAAGAGTTCTGTAGCTTTGATTGAACAAAGACTGATTTGCTGCTATCATTTTCTAATTGTTTGAAGGGGAAGGTTCAGTCTCCTGGCATGTGAGCAAAGGTGTGGGAACTCAAAGTCCTGTGCTACGTGTCTGCTTCCACACCTGCTTATTTGAACTCATGTCACAAGTTTTTGTATTCTCATATTCTAAACTCAGCTAATAAAACCTTCTTTGTGAAGGTTGCCATAAACTTCCATACATCAGTGAGAAAGGCTGCATTATGGATCATGGTGTAGTGTAGGAATTCTGTGGTCCCTGAAGAGCTGTGTTCTGTAAGAGCCCAGAGCAGGGCAGGAGCTGGTGGGACCCCCTAGCACAGCAGGGGCTGCGCTGCAGAGCCCACGTGTCTTTGAGCGGGGAAGGGCATCTCTGTCATTCTCAGTATGCAACAGCTTCAGTCCTTCACCAAGGGACCTGAATTACTCAGAATGGGATTTAGAAACTTCAAATATTTTGAATATGCTTTAATTTTTCTTACTGACAGTAGTACTGTGATAGTAGTCTTTCAAGTGGAATTACATAAGCAGTGCTGATTACACATCAGGGCCTTTAAAGTGTTCTGGCATTTGTCGTGTTCAGACAGAGAGACAGACAGGAATTCTCAAAACCACTGCCGCAGTTTAGGGTTTTAGTCAGTTTGGAATATCTCCTTCAGCTAACTTAGAGTGTCATCCTTGTGTGATCCTTGAAGATGTCTTTCATATTGCTTCATGAAGTCTCAGCAGCAGCCACGTGCCATGTCACATACCTGTCAGGTCTTGCTGTTTACTAAAATACTTCCAAAGGGAGCACCTTTGTGCTCGCAGGTGTGCTGTATATGTCAAAATCAGAGGGCTCTGGGGAAGAGATGTTCATGAACACCTCCTCCTGCCTTTCTTTTTTTTTTTTTTTCTTTTTGTAACTGTAGTTTAGTGCCAATGGATAGAAATAGTAATTCAATTCTATGGTGACAATTCATCAAGAATCTTTATTTTTATAAGGCCCCAACAACATTTTATGTATAAGATTCAGCATGCTGCGTGATAAAGATGTCTAACATCAGCCAGTGAGTTTCATTTAAATGAGTACTAAAGGAACAAAGGAAAAAGAAGAAAGTTCATTAAATGCAACTCACATTCAAAAATGAGAAGACTCAATTTTAAAAAATGGGGTGAATTTGCAATAAGGCTTTTCATATATGACCTCACAATATTTATGTGTACTAATTGAAACTACTCCTAAAGCAAAGATTTTTAGAGCCATTATAAAAAATGACAGCTACTTTTGCATTGTAATGGACACAAAACAAGCAATGATTGTCAGTAAGAGCTACCTGTTTTCTGAAAAACTTTAGATACATGTTGAGAACAATTCTTTGCAAGTCCAGGTGGGTTCATCTCTGAATCACTCATATTCTGAAGTAAAGTAGGTATAGATTTAAAAAACCCCATGATATTCCAGACTGATTTGAAAGACCAATCAGAAGGTGCTTAGTTTGAGATTTTTAAAATTTATGTTATGTTTCTAGTCAATTGTTAACATTTTGCTGAATTTCATATACACAATAATTTATTATTAATTTAATTCTAACTACAATTGCATGATGACTTAGTAATCATTACATTTAGATTTGTAAGTAGTATAGTTGAATTTAATTCTGCTACCTATTAACAGGAAAGACACAGATGTCAATGCAGAATTAATACCAAATTCATGAAGGAGAAATAAGAGTCTCTATATGTATATTAATGCAAAGGAAAATTATAGTAATTTACCTTAATATTTTGGAAATATTTTTTATCAAGTGATATTTCTGACTGTTCATTTAAACACTGGGACATTTTTTTCTGTTTATAATTTACAGTTATTACTTTTCTTAGTTGATATCCAAATGAAAGCTTTCTTGTTTTTTCATATGCACTGGTCTTTTAATAAGAAAATGAATAATGAGTAAATTTTAAAAATAGGAGCAGCAGTAAAATGTTAAAGTTTACAGCAAGGCTCCTTCACCCAGAAATAGAAATTTGTGGTGATTTTTGTGCAGTACATCATTATGGCGCTGGTCCTTTTGCCAAGCTTACAGAGCATATTTCAGTGGGTATGACTTTGAAGTATGTGTTCTCTTAAGGCTTAACAATGTCAAGCTTCATAACACAAGAGCTAGTTTGCTTACTTCCTACTTTAAATTGCTCGTAATTTGAGACATGCAAACATTTCCACTTTATAAAGCAAGGCTACTAAACATATTATTGCTCCAACCTGCAAGTTTTATAGCCTCTGTATATTTAGAAAGCTGTGCTTTATTAAAATAAACTGTAAAGAGGCTTAACTCATTATGGAATCTGCTAGTGTCTAAAATGAAATATCTTCCATTTATTATAGGGATTTAGGAAACTTTGAAGAAAGAATATAATACTGTTGTTGCAGAAATAGGATGTTTGCTATTTTTTTAGGCCTCTAAGGTTTGAAGCTGAATGTACAATTTATCATGGGATAGTCTGTCTACAGTTCACCTGAAAAAAATCACCATTATATTTTGTGTGATCTTCAAAGCTTGAAAATGAGTCTTCACTTTCAGCTTGAGCAGAAACTCTTTAAAATACCTTCACAAAATAGATTTATATAACATCACTTAAGTTTAGATTTAAGTAGATAGAATACTCACTTTTCCCTTCCATAATTTTATCTCCTCAATGTATTTGTCCTGGAAGCCATAAAGGGAATACGGAACTCTATGCCACAAAATTGTGCAAATTTTGCAAGCATATATTTGGTTGAAAATGCAAGGAGATTCTAGTTCTGTCTTTATTCAGAGAAATGATAATTTAGCTGTTGACTTGTTGACATTCATATTTTGTTATATTAAATTTTTTATTCACTCTCGGGCCCAAGGCGACATTGGTTAGAGATGATGTTTTCAAAGGGCAAAACTGCTTTTTTTTTTCTTTTTTGCTTTTCCCCACAAGGTTAATTCATGGTCATTGTGTTGTCTCCTTAGATGTTGTTCAGCTTTTGCCATTTGAATGTGTAACTTGTGCTGTGTATGTTGATGACGTTTTTCAGGGCTGTTCCCATGCCAAATAAAAACTATTATTGCTGCATTTTCATAGCTCTTTTCCTTGTAGAAATATCTCAAAAACTTGACTTGTCCAACCAGAAAATTTTCAGCAGGAAAATAAAAAACAAATGGGCTCATGTCTTAATGCTTTGCCAAATCCTCAGACTACTGAGTCTAAGTAGGAGCAGGACTGAAAGACCTTCCAGGCATGCAGTGAGCTTTCCCAGCAGGAGTGTCTTCCCTCTTTGGCCTTCCCTTCCAGCTGATGGCACAGAACAAGAGCACCAGTGAGATTCTGAGCCTGGGAAGGGGCTATGTTTGGGTGCACTGTTTTGTTTAGACAGACATATTTTTTGTGCTAGCCAGAGTAAAAAAGTGACTGGCTTTTAGAATAGTCACAAAATGCCTGGTTGTTTCAAATACTGTATGTCCTAGCAGATATAAATAGTAAATCCAGCGTGCTGACACAGTGGAAGCTCTGGAAAAGGGGTGGGTTTACAAGAGACCTGGTTTGCTCTCGTGTGTCTGTGGCAGCTGGACTACCCCACCCTGCCGGGGAAGAGGTGGAAAGTGTGTTGCAAGAAAAGCTTCAACCAGAGCCAAAGCTCCTGCACACTCAGACAATAAAAGGTTAAATATATGTGGGTACTGTGTAAACATAAGCAGCAGCCTAGAAATATGACAAGACCTAAATGAAGGGAATAAACTATGTCAAAATCTTTGTCTTAAATGAGATTGCATGAGGGTGACAATTTTAGAGACTGGAAATACATGGAAAGCTCTTCCTTTGCTATTCTTTTAGTTGGTACAAAGTGGAATATCAGTATATGAAGCAACCAGAAGAAAGTTGCAGGTGTCATCCTGTTTCTAGTGGGCATTCTATAATTTTCACCTGTCCCACTACCAGTATTGACTTATGTGATTGTTATAGGCATGATTTAAACCACTCTTAACTGACATTTTTAGGGCAGTTTTAGAAATAAACTGCATCTCCCCAACTATGTTTGCAATAGCTTTCTCATGACTGAGTGATACCTTTATTTAAAGCAGATAGCAAAACTGCAGTAGAGTACACATGACGTGTTCATTTTTAGGTGTTCTTTTCCTCTCCCTTAACTGTTGGAAGCGTTAGCAAGTACTGTGACATAAAGTAAGGTGGAAATTGTTATAAGACAGTTTAGCCCACCTTCAAAGAAGATTCTGGCAAAACTTATAACATTTCTTTTTAGCCATTTGTGTCTAATTCTGGTGAGCTTTAATGAACCATACATTCAGGAATGGAGACACCTTTTAAATCTGTGACCAAACTGAGACACTGAATCCCAAACAAGTAGAATGAGCACCTGAACCTATAACTTTTCCCCAGGAATCACTGGGCTGGAGAATGATGTTTGCCATTTTATCCTTTCTCCAATTCTGTGAATCATGGATTCCTCCTCTGCACTGGTTCAGTATACCCTTTTAGTTCTTCACCGCCTGTGGATACATGATTAGTGAATTCTCTTGGAAGACAAGAAACTTTTTTTGATTATCCCAGATTAAGGAAGGTTTTAAGCATGTGTTTGTCAACATCTTGTTTAAAAATTGAGATGTCCCCCTTCTTGATCACAACTTGCTCCTATAGGTATACTTTGGACATGTTCATGACATTTGTAGCTGCTAGATAATCTCAAACTCCTTCCTTCTGCTGGTGAGAAGGCTGTTTTCATCAACTGCAAACCAGACTATTAAGCACTTAGTAAACTTTATTAAGGGATGTGGAAGCAATTATAGACTTCTAGCACCTGCAGTGGGTCAGGAAGGAGTTTGAAGAATTGTTTTAAGTGGGTGTAGAAGCCTGAAGAAGTCCTCTTAATCTCATTTTAGATGATGAAATCCTTTTACAGATCTGAACATTAGCTTTGAAAGTATATGGAACTCAGGTGCTTAAAAAAGTAATCTGTAGATTATATTTTGTATTGCAGTTTATCCTTGAACATATCCTAGTTCAGTTATCAACGTGAATTATTTTTAAACACCACTTATGCTTTGAAGTGGCGATAATGCCTTTTTTAACAGTGGAGCTAACAGGCATAATTACAAAGTTATTCCAACTGAAACATACATGCAATGTTTCTTTGTTTTGTACTTGTTGCCCTTTGATGGCAGTTTTAATGACTGTCATGTGGCAAGCAGTTAATTCTATAGCAATTTACACCCTTTGTCATAAATCAGCTGAAGTTCTGTCCTGCTTGTTTTTTCTCCCATTCTCAAACAGTTATTACAGTTTTCTCACTATTTTCCTTCTAACACACTGTGGGGTGCATAACCCGAACCAGGGGCTCAGTTTTGCAAAAAGAAATAAAATAATTTCTGTTATTTAAAGAGAAGCTTGTCCTTTCTGCTGTCTAATCCAGAGTCCAGCAGCAGCACTCTACAAGGTCTGTATGACACAGGTTCTCAAACACTTCAGCTTTCAGCCTAGCTTCACCCCATGTGTCTCTGTAATTGGGAAAGAATTGAATCTGGCCCTGCAGGGATTGTAGTTCCTTGTTCTGTCTGGAAAAGACAATCTGGTTAGAGTGATAAAGGTGTAGAAAGAGGTAAAAGTGTTCTCAGAGACATGGAGCACAGGTGCATCCTGTGTTGTGAGCCATTCAGGTGAGTTGTTATAAACCTTCTGTAGAATAAGAGTTCATTGTGCTAAGGCAGTTTGGAGCAGTAGAAAGCAGAGTAGTGACCATTGCTACTCTTAAGGAAAAGAACTAACTTGTCTTTTCTGTCCCTGCTGACCCCATAATACCACCTTCAAATCCAGATCCTAACCTCTAGTTGCCTCTTTTGCCTTGCCTTTTTCTTGCCCTCCACTGGTTAATGCTGCATTCAGTAGCAGATTTATTCTCCCTCCAATAGCTGTCTTGCCAAATTGGGGATGACTTCCTGTGCATTTCTGATGTGCAGGAGCTAATGTGGTCCTGGTATTTTCCAGTACACCTGAATGTAGTCATCTATGCTTCAGCTGGGTGGGTTTGCTTGCTCAGCTCCTCTTGTTTAACCATTAGCTTTCTGTTCAGATTTGTGCTTTTTTCAGTTTTCACATATGCTTAAGCTTTTGTGACTATGGTCATGAAAGGGTCAGAGAGGTGATTACAAGTTGTAAAATGACCTTACCAGTAACTGTGTAAGCATAAGTAATGTTCTGAAATTGCCTAAAGCAAAAACTGCCAATTCAGAGCTGATTGTAATGAATCAGGCTCTTCTATACAAAATAATGTGATCAATTTCTCATTTCACTGAATAAATAAGCTGGAAGATAGGGAGCTGTCTATGACCGGCTGTTAACCTTTTTCCTCATTATTCATATCAAACCTATGACATGCATGTAAGAAATCTCTGGTTCAATTTTAGCTAATTATTTGTTAGAAGTGAAGGCTCTGTGAAGTGTTACTGATTGTACAAGTACCCAGGGACCTTATGACATCTGATGAAAATAATGCCAGAGCAGCTACTCAGGCCTCTATGCTTTTTGTCTGGCTATTATTATAACTAGAAATATTCTATTTCTGGGCAGCAAAACCTGTGTGTCTGTCAGTGCTGCTTCTCACAGGTACAAGATACTGTTAAAATTCATTATAGCTCAACTATTGTTGCAATAACACATCAGAGAAAAACATGTGTGATTCTGAATTTGTGCATACATTTTGATAATACTTAGCAATTTATTGTCTGAAGTGCTTTGTGTGTAAAAAATAATCTTCATTAATTGGCTGCTTTTAGCTTGTTGGCTGATCAGGAAAAAGCACAAAACTTTCCTAGCATGTGTTGAATTCCACTAACTTCCCATGAGATTTTCTTGTAACTTATTGCTATTTTTTAAAGGTACCTTGATTTGCAGTGCAGGGCAATGTTTTCAAAAATGCAGAACAGATTTAGAAATACAGGAATTCGTATAGAAATATAGAAGCTGGTAGCTCAGTTACTGTGCTGACCATAGACACTGGCTTTTCAGAACTGACAAAAGTATCACGAGTCTTGGTGTCCAGGAATTCTGCACCATACTTCATGCACAAACTATAATTTTTCATCACAATATCCCTAAAAAATTCCTGGTACCCATCTTGCAAGTGGGAAGGAGAAACCCGGTGAGTTTAAATATCTTGCTGCAGTTTACATTAGTGACAGGTGAATACTGGGAACCTTCTAACTTTAAAATACAAGAGCGTCATCTGCCTAGCTCAGTGAGTGAAGTACACCTCAGGGATTGAACAATATTCACATTGTGAAATAACTTTCAAGTTGTATTACTCCTGCCTAAAGAAGCCCCTGGAGACTGCATCTGTCCAAGATGCACATAATGGGAAGAAGGAGGTCATCAAGGAAGTGGAGAGAATAGAAAGACTGAGTAAAAAAGCCACAGGATTGATCTTTTGGATGTTTAAAACTGTAGACTGTTGAATACCCAAAAATATATTCATTTTTAAAGGACAGAAAAAATAATCTGTAATCTCAATGTATTACACAGAAAACAAAATTGTCTAACACCACAGATAAAACACCTCTCCTTACTGATGGAATAGCTACTAGAAAACTAGAATTTTTAATTAGCTGATAAAACACAAACTAGTTCATTAATAATTCACAAATTTATGTCTTTCTAGAAATCCAGCTTGTGTTATAAAACGAAGTTCTTTGTCATATGACTTCTACATAATTTCCAATATCTGTAATTACTACTGCTAAGTCACTCTCTCAGGCAAACACCTGAAGGCTGGAGGGGGAGGGGGAAGTGTTGGATATTGTCCACAGAAAGCTCTTTGGAGTCTTATGTTTACGAAGGGCTTAAACATGGTTTATTATATTAGCTGGCCATGGTAAGAGGCAGAGTGAAGTGAAAGTGAAGGGAACCCTTTTGAGTAAGCTTGATGCTGCTACAACATGTGTTTTCAGTAGGAACTGGTGACAATGATATTAGGAAGCTTTAGAGATAACATCATAGACGAAGCCTCCAATACCTGGAATGATACCGTGTTTGATTCCAAGTTTTCTCTAATTTCACACTGGTATAAATAACCTTACAAGCTTTGAGGCAGTGGAGGTTGAGGCCAATGGAATTATAGCCTTGAAGGAATTTTTACAGCCTAGCTAAGAAGCCCTCAGTACATGGGTTTATCACAAAGGTGGTGGCAGACTCCTGGCAGCATCCAGTGCCACCAGGCACAGCTAAAATGAAGTTAGTGAGAAGACAAATGAAGGCTGCTCTCTTTTCAGCTAAGTCGGTCCATGGTCTTCCTTGACCCTGGGGCTAGTGATTGCTGACTAGAATCTCAATGGCTATTTTCTAGTGACAATTTCAGTGTCTGAGCTCATTAATCAATTTCTATTCAGCAGAATCAGTTTGTGGAAAACTTGCAAAGGTTACTTAATCCAGAGGGAACATGTACTGTTAGACAGAAGACTTTCATCCACAGGATTAAAGCAAAATTTTCCAAATCTCTGTTTTGTATCACATTTTTCATGACCTTATCAGTTACTGATAGCAAAAAACAAATCACCAAAATTGTTCATGCTGATGTTAGAAAAATACAACCTCTGTCTGCTTTCCTTAAGAAAAGAAGTCTTTCTTCATTGTTATATCATAAAAACTGTCACATCTCTTAACCCCTTGGCTCCAGCATGAAAGAGGAAATGACAGTGCTGAAATAGTAAAAAATGAAAATGTGAAGGAGGTTTTTCTTTAACTCTGCCCAGTGATATCAGTTATCATCCTGTCTAAGAACCGGATTTGAAAGCAATTTGTAGAAACCCACAATCTGTTTAAGTCCTTGCAAGGTTAATCCTTGCAAACACCTGGCACAGGAGTTGAGCCACTGAAAGGAATTCCCTAGACTTTGGAGCACAAAGGTGCTGCAGGACACCCAGGAGAGGAATCTGATATAGCAGGGCTTGTGGAAATAAGAAATTCTTTAATGTTGAAGAAATTGGCTTAATAGTTTCAGTATGAAAGAATAAAATGCTGCTTTATTTCTTAAATATGGTAAAAATATTTTAAAAGCAAACCTTCAAATATTTGGGTTTGATCTCTGTCGCGCACTGTGTGTGAGTGATTATTAGCTGCCCATGGCAATATTTTGGCAAATTGCCTCCCCAGTGAGGCACAATGCCAGTGTTTGGTGTGATTCGAAAGCTCAGTGCAGTGAGTGGAGTCATCTTGTGCTCGTTTTTTTTTTTAATTTTAGGGTTTTCAATTTATTTTTTTTATTTTAATATTTTCTAGTATATTGTTTCCATATGTGTTCTCCTGTTCTTGTAATGAAATTTTGTATGTACCTTCTCCTGAAGGGGTGATCAACTGCTTTGTGATCTCTCTCAAGTGTTGAGCCTCATGGGGTAACTGGACAGTGTAGGAAACAGTATCACATCTTTGTGCTCTTCTGATCAGACCAAGAGATGAGGCGAAGTAGGTATCACAGCCAGTTTTTTCATGCAGTTATATAAAAACCCCCTGTCCTTTCAGGACTTGAAGAGGGCATATAAGAAAGATGGGGGAAAACTTTTTAGTAGGGCCTGTTGTGATAGGACAAGGGGTAATGGTTTTAAACTGAAGGAGGATCAATTGAGATTGAATATAATGAACTTTTTTACAGTGAGAATGATAAAACCATGATAAAAACACTGGCACATGTTTTTTCAGACAGCCCCATCCCAGAAAACATTCGAAGTCAGGTTGGATGGGGCTCTGAGTTACCTGATCTGGTGAAGATGTCCCTGCTCATTGAAGAGAAGTTGGATTAAATGAGTTTCAAAGGTCCCTTCCAACCTGAACTATTCTATGATTCTATGACCATTTTGGTCTTAAATTTTATTTTTCTCATGGAAAAAAAATCCAATTATTTCTTTCCTTTACCTGAAGCTTCACCTGGATTAAAATTTTTCTGGAGCCTGGTCAGGTTTTCTGTCATGTTGCTGCTCTGCAGATCATTTCACAGAATCACAGACTTATTATGGTTGGAAGGGGCCTCTGGAGATCATCCAGTCTAACCACTCTGCCAGGGCAAGCTCACTTAGAGCAGGTTATGTAGGAACAAGTCCAGGTGGGTGTGGAAGGTCTCCAGAGAGGGAGACTCCACGACCTCCCTGGGCAGCCTGTTCAGTACTCTGCCACCCTCAATGTAAAGTTCTTCCTCATGCTGATGTGGAACGTGTTGTGTCTGTGGACATTACTTTGTCCAGTTGCTGGGCACCTCTGAAGGGTCTGACACCATCCCCTGGACACTCCTGATATTTGCTCATAGCACAGCCGATAGAGGAATTATTGATAGAAATGAGGAGTATAAGCACAGTTAGTCCTCAGTGTTGCTCAGTCCATAATATGGCCAATTTGTGCAGGTGATGTTGACCTGTTTATCCCAGGACCTCGACTGGGGTCACCTTCATGGAAGAGTATGTGTTGCAGAGTTTAACACCTGCCAGAGAACATGCCAGGGTCCCTCTAAATTATTTACATGATATGAAAGGGTGGGAAAGGGAAGGACTTTTCAGTACTATGAATCAGGATGACTTGTAGGAGATGCTTAAACATCGAAACAGTGCTGAGTTTACAGAGAAGTCCAAGCACAAAAATGGAAGTCTGACCATGAACTACCCAGAAAAGAATCCTCTTTGGAATTAATAAAATCTTACAGTACATCTTTGTTTGATTTCCATAAAACTCCTGTCCTTCAGCTGTCAAAAAACTGTCAGCTTTTTGGTTTCATATTTGTTTGTTTGTTTTAGCAGCCTACCTGGGCAGTTGTACAGTTATGCATGTTTTGAATGGAAAATAGTTATTTGTTTTGGGCATTTTTTGGAAAGATATTAATTAGTGGTAATCTTAAATACATTATTTCTGTTAATGTAATTTCTTTTTGTATGTTCAGTTTCTATCATGTCCTGATGAATTCTCTAAAAAAGTAATAGCAATTAACTGATTTAGAAGTTGACATATTATTGTCTACAAAGATTTATTTTTTATGGCAATGTTTTACAAGGCAGACTATTCTGTAACTTCTCGCACAGATAAGCATGGATGAGTGGATTGTAAGTGCTACTTCTACAATTGGTTCTGGAGGCATTAGCTAACAGGGTGGTTGTGACCCTTTCCCACACATGTTAGCAATGGTCTTGTTGCATCAGCATTGCTGGAGATATTAAAATGAGCTGACCTTGTGAGTGTTTCCTGAGTTTAAATTCCTTAACTGTAAAGCAATATCCTAACAGTTATGTGCTACTCTTTGACAGAGGAAAACAGAAAAAGTGATTGAGAGTTGCATAATAATTCTGATTGTTTGCCACTATCTTGATAAGCAGCCAGCAGATTCCATGGCTGTGTCTGTGGTGTCTCTTCAGAAAGATTCTCTTCATGATGTTTGTACAATTTCCTGCTAGTGATAACAGTTCCATTTCCTTGAATCTAGTTTTTACTCTATATTCAGCAAAGTGGTATTGATAAAGAAATTGTCACAGATGGAAGCTTCCCTGTCTTATTTTCACCAAAATTTGGCTGTAAGCATACAGACTGCTCTTGGGTAATTGGTTGGTAATTGTAGGAATTAAAATTCCACCCAAGGCCCTTGTGTGCCAGTGCATGTTAAAAGCAGTCTAATACCTTTCAAAATAGCCAAGACCAGCTTTTACTGGCTGCTGCTAAGGGTGAATCAAGGCCTCAGATTCTCTTTGGCTCTCTCCACGCTTGAAAATACAAGTTCCATGACTTTCCTGTGTGATACATATAAGGCATACCAGAGGCTGACTGGAAATTGGCTCTTAACAATTGATATTGCTTGTGTGAAGCAAGGATATGACGCTGAATCCAGAAGTATGTAGGGATACAAAATTACGCCAAATGGAAGAAAGACCACAAAACTGCTTGACGAGCCTGAAGAAGAAGAAGACCAAGAAGGAGAGCTACAAGCAAGAGCTGTTTCATGTAAGAGAAAGTTTATTGCCGTATATCGGGTTGTTACGGGTTTCCTGGTTTATGAATTCCCAGCTGTGAAGTTCAATATCGTTATCGCGAGCTCTACAAAATGGATTTTGGTTTTCTCCCTCACGTTGTCCCCGCTCCCTGATTGGTCGGATTTTGCCCCAGTGGAGCCTTTCCTTATATGGTTATGGTTGGGATCCTCCCCTCTCTTTCCTTTCATGGGGGAGGATTTGCAAGCCCCTCCCAAGTTCAACCCCCTTTCTGGAAAGTTCCATGCTGCCCTCATATAAACCGGCGCCATTTTAATAAAGGTGCCATTCCATCATACCCTGGCCTGGAGTGTGCCTCTCCTTCTTACCCTTGAAGGGTCTCGTCAGAAGTGTTCTAAGAGCATCACCAGCGATACTGAACTATCCCAGACATGTCATTGATGTGAGTATTTAAGTTTTCCTTACTGAGAACATAAGATCCGGTATTACATTCCTTTGGATGTAGGTACCACCTTCATCAGTGGCAAATAATGACAAATATCAGAGGAAAAATCAAAGAAAACACATTAAAAGGCATCTCTTTTTAACAATTTCTATTGACTTTTATAGGTGAGAAAACTATTATTACTTAGTTTACCCTAAGAATTCTACTAACTGAGGTGAAGCCAAGCTGGTCCTTTGACAACAGGACTCATGTGCTTTGATGCACTAAATAGTACAATGGTTGCATTGATAGCAGTATTAAAAGCATTTGCCTATTGGTATCTATATTAATTTTCTCCATCAGTTTTTAGGTTCATTGAAGGCATGACTATATTTTAAAAAGTCACTCTTTAAGTACCTGCAAGGACTTGCAAGGAAATTCTTTCCTATGGTCTGACAAGTAGGATGATCTGCAGAGCCTCCCCCTTTGGAATAAGTGTGGGGCACTCATTGAAAACATAGCATCTATTTAATTTTTAACCTGCTCACCTCTCTCTAAATGTAAGTAATTCTTTGCAATCATGATTGTAACACAAGATTGAAAGGCAGGTAGAGGATTTGGGAGAGGTAGTTAAATTCTGGCTTTACAATATATATCTGGCATAATTGCCTCTTGCATAAAAATTCTACATGCATGTGATGAGACTTAAGTTTCCATCCCAAACTTCATACTGCAGACGGGTACCTAAATGCTTCATCTCTTTCTCACAGGTTATCTTAAATGTAAAGTTTTTGAAAGTTTTCCCTATTCAAATCAAAGAAGAGAATTTCCTGGTTGCATTTTCATCCTGTGTCTCAGTGTAATCTGGAATGAACAAAAAAACAAGAGAGAAAAATTTGACACACAGTATTGAGATGCCATGCAAAGCTCTGGAGGGCTGAACAAAAGGGGGGAAACCCCAAGCATTCCAGCCATGGGAACATCTGGACAAACTGCAGCAAAGAGGTGCCAGGTGGTGGTGTGGCCCCTGAGAGAGAGTGCTAGTCCTGGACATGGGGTTTAGAGCGTATGTGTATATCTGGTGTAGCCTGGTGGGATTACACTGAGCAAGGCTAGTCTGTTCCACCTCTGATGGTGGTTAGTGTTGACCTGCACTGGAATTGTAGGTTCTAACACAGTATAAACTTTACCTGTGGTTCTCTAAATATACGTGCAGATACAACCCCTGTTTTACATATATGCTAAAAGTGTTATTTATAGACTGACAGCCCAGGCCATGTTTGAATGCCAGTTTTCTGAAAATGCAAGTTTTACTTGAATGTTCTTTGTCTTTCAGGACAGGTGCAGTATGAATCTCTTTATTTCTCCTTGCTTCAGTTCTCTTTGACAAAAATTCCTCATCACTGAAATGTATTATTTTGGAACAGAGTTTTTATTTGAATTCTAAAAGTATCTTTTGATGCTGATACTCCTTTATTTAGTAAGTTAAAGTAATCCTATCTTACAAGATTCAGAGGAAAGTGCTACTGCCATTAGCCATAAGTTCCATACAGAAAGTGTGTAATTGTCATCTTGATCATTCCATTTACTATAATGGGGTTTTTGTCTCACTGTACCTCTTGGTTGGCAGAGATGGCACTTTTATGAAGTATTTCCTGGACTTGCATATAGCACAACCACAAACCCTAGAAGGCATGAATTAAAATAGCAGATGTTATTCCCAGTGAGACAAACAATGTGTCTACACTGACAAAATGGCAGCTGTGGGTGCAGTTCAGGAGGAGTTGATTTGCTTAATGAGGTTGTAAGGCTGAATATTCAATTAGATATGAATTAGAAAGTGCAAAACCTGACCTCATTTTTTACATCCCAGATCTTTCATTGACAAGTAGGTAATACTCTCAGTACCTTTTCCCTATGTTCAATTTGCAAGTAGTATTTATTACTTAGATGACACCTTATAATAGTATTTCTATCTAGATACTAAATATTTTCTTGTGTGCTCTCTTTTGTTTACCTCAGTGTAAGATTTTCAAAGGAATTTTCCCATACAAATATTTTTATTTTAGTAGTAACACTCTGTGTTAGAGCTCATAATAATTTTAAATCAGTTCTTTATCATTTGAATTCCATCAACATTTCAATCCTATTTGTGCCTATCTTGTGCTCATTCTTATTTTCAGTGTTCATCCTATCTATCATCTGCCCACAAATCTTTAAAAATTCCATTAGAAATAAAAAGAATTCTGCATGCTGAAATAAAACATAATCTCGACACAAACTGCCTCCTTTCTCCCCACACAACTGAAATATTTTTACCAGATGTGCTTGGATGAAGGGCCAAACAGAGTAGAGGTTGATCACATGGTCACAGCTGCAAACACAGTAGAAGCTGATCACATGGTCACAGCTGGAATTAACTTAAAAATTTCTATTCAGTTGGAATTACCAGCTTGTTTTATTTTTCTCCAGCAACAAAATGGTAACATAGATGACATCTGTCTTTCCAGCTGTTCTTTGTGCTCCAAGATCCAGTCCTCTCTCAGAAGTTAGCCAATCACCCTCCTAAAATTGTAAAGCCAGAAAAATAAGGCAAAGCATAGAAGCAAACTGATGTGGAAATAGATATAAAATTAACCAAAAAATAGTAATTTGATAAGGATGCTACCTTTCTACATTTACCTTTGGTTTCCCTGTATTAAAATGTATTCTGAAAGCATTTCACAGATTTCACAATTTGGTTGTAATATATGTAAAATAAAAGGAAGTAAAATTGCTTTCATAAAACAATAGAATCATTCATCAGACACCCTTGAATGTCTCTCTTGCACGCTGCCCACCTGTTGATCTGCAGAGAAGTAACTTTCTCAACAGTTCAATATTCAGCAAAATCAGCCTTTGCCATTAAGAGTGTCTCAGATATTCCTTTCCTGACTTGCGCTCAGGTTTTGCACTTCTGCATCACAGTAGGATAACCTGTGCTGTATAAATTTTATGTGATATTGGAACTTGAACAAATGAAGGCTCCATATCGGATGGCTTTCCTTTTCACATGAGATTTCTTTGTGCTCCTGTTCAGTGTCCTTTTTATCATCTTGTGTCTGTTGCTGCAAGGTTGGGCACCTACACTCTAGAAATAAAGATTTGTGCTTTTTTGTTAGAAGAAACTGCATAGATTTTGGTGATGAATGTCTCTGGTTGGAGGAATGTGCTCTCCTTTGCATTCTGTAGCATCTGACTGGGTATTTAAAAAGAATTGCAATTTTGGAAATTAATATATTTTACACTCCTTTGTGACATGAAGTGGTAACCAAGTAAAATTTCTGGAATACAACCTGATAATTACAGCAAGAATGTGAAGTTCTAGGTCTTCTCTAAACTGTGGTGTTCCATGGATTTTATTCGTAAGCTACACTGGCCTCTTAACAAAACAATTATGACCTCTAAAGTATCCAGATTTTCAAAAATATTTGGTGTGTACTTCCTCAGAGCTTGGGCAAAGGCTGTAAGAAAGCTCTTTCAAACTCCACTGAAGATGCAAATAAATGGATATTTGTGTATACACTTATCTGAATGTCTACCTATCTACATGGAATACATTTCCTAAGGTAGATTCCTATGCTTTTTATCTTAAAAGACAATTCTTTTACTTCTGGAGCTGTTTGTTCCCATGCCAAGAATGTTTGTTTTCCAAATGGGAAAAAGGAAAAGATGATTTTTTGCAAAAACATTTGGTTTAATACAGTACAAAATATTGTTAACTTTTTGGACTTTAAATTGATGTATTTGAAATATTCATATTTGTCTTGTACATAGTGAGTAACATGGATTCTGGACATGGTGGTTTTCTTTTCTCATTTTAGTTTGTTTTGTTTTTCTCTTTTGGTGCCTTTTGAGTTTTGTTGGTTCATTTTATTGTCTTGTTTTGGCTTTTCTCTTTTTTTTTTGTGACTGCTACAAAGTGTGGCGATTATATTCAATTATATTCGTATTTGCCAAACAAAGAAAAAGTGTCAGAGGAGAATAAATGTTGGAGAGGGCTTGCATTACCTAGATTTCCATTACAAGCCTAATATAGGGCAATTGCCAGTTTCTGTATACAGTTATGTGTGAGAGTCTGCAGGAAAGAGCTAAAAAAGGTTTAGTTTAGTAGCTTGATTTGCTTTTAAATCTAGTCATGTCTCAGGCAAGCCCCTAACTTTAACTAAAAAAATCTGTTTGCCTAGAGCTTCGCCATATATATCTTGTGCTGCTAGTCTCAACAACAACTATGTGAATAAAAGGAAATTTAGTATATTCCCAAGCTACCTTATTGTCCATAGGCAGGCGGGAATTCTGTGCTTTATTAGGTAAGCAAATCACTTTCAATGTGTTTCCCAAACACAAATATTTTCAGGCAGAGATGGGGAGGGTGAGAAGGGGAGACAGTAATGGATCCGTGGTCCTGGGACAGGACACTCACACAGGCCAGAGTGTATTTAAATATTCTGTGTATTCTGTTGCAGGATCACTCAAATGAGATGCTGGTTAATTTATATCTTAACTAAACCAGGGTATCTGTAAAACAAATCTCTTGTTCCAGAATAGGCGCAGAGTTCAGTACTTTCCTATGCTGGGCAAACTGTTCCACACTGAAGCTACACATATCAAATAGCTACTCTGCTACAGTAGAAAGGACTCAAATGTTGCTTAAACTTGCTAATACATTCAATTTTTTCACCTTTTTTTAAATTTTATTTTTTTTCCCCACTGTAATTGTGCTTCTTGTTTCTGACTGCTGTCTGGGATTGCATTTCTCTGTTGATGTTTTACTTGCTGTTTTATTTTCAGATATAATTTTTCCAAGAGTCTGTGGCCCTTGCCAAATAAAAGAATATTGATTGTTTTTCATTCTGGCAAAAGTCCAATGATGAGATTAATTTAAGGTTGCCTCTAGTTCTAGGAAGATAGCACCTTTTTCTAGAGGTTTCACTTTGGTTGGTTTTTTCTTTTTATTTTTTTGTATTATTTTCATTTAACAAAATAAGGCTGTGTTTACTTCTGTCTCTGACCTTATAGGTGACCACCCTCATTTTGGCAAAGAAGAAGGTTCAATAGCACTCCACAAAAATATTCAGTCTCAGAGATATTTAATGTTCAATCCCAGAGATATTTAATGCCCATGTTAAAGATTGAGACTTAATTGAAAAAGCAGTAAGACTGGGGACAGATTCTGCAGCTGCTAATACATTTTCCAGAATGAATTCCAAAAGTAAATTAACTGAAATAAAAATGTTGACTCAAGGAGTAGGATATTTCTCAATGTGAGTAAGAAGGGCTATCCCACTTTTAGTTAGTTTCCATAAATGACTGTGCTGTAATTATAGCATGTGTTAACTTAGAGGCTTGGCTGGATAGGGATATTTATAAAAGCTGACATTTCAATAAATTGACCTGGTTTACAAGTTTCTAAAGGAACAGCAAGAAATATGGAAAAACCACCTGACATGGCAAGCATGTTAAAACAAATCAAACAAGAAGTCCTGATTTGTGAGCCCACGAGTACTCTTATAGAGTCGATGGAGAAAACAAATCAAATGCTTGTAAATGTTGTTTAAGGGCTTACACACAACTTGACTTGATTAGAAAACTAAATATTTAATTATTTGTGGTTTTGATTTTATGAATGTTGCTTTCCTTTACTTGTGCTCTCAAGATGTTTGACGTCTGGTGAGAAAAATTGTGGATAGTGTTTCCATGTGTGGTGCCCATACAGCAGATTTTGATCCTCATGCTCTGCTCACAGAGCTGCCTTCATGCTGAAATCCCATCGATGTCCATGGAAGTTTCTTAATGAAGAATACAGTAACAGAAATCTGAGATTAGAATTTGGCTTGAGAGTTCAAGTCAGGTTCCTCCCTTCAGCCAGTGTGATGCCATCATCATTTTGGTCCCCTGCTGCTTTTAAACAATGTAGGCTTAACACAAACCCAGATTCCAGTGCCATCCTGTCAGTGTGACCACATTGGGAAGGTTCCTGTTAGCATTTTATTTCGTTCTTGTGCTCTCCCATTTTTTAAATTTTTTTTTCTTTTTTTTTTTAATAGTTTAAATTGCACATGGGTTTGGTGGTAAGATTGTCAACAAGATTTTTAAGACCCATTTACTATTGCAAGATGAATGGGTGGATTTGAGGCATTCAGAGCAATCGGGCATGCCAAGCAAATGGCAAAAAAACTGTGAGAGTCTAAAATGGTTGGTGAGACAGACTTCCTGTGCCTTTGGTTATCAGGTCCAGAGCTGTGTCAGCATGAGAAAAACATGTGCATCCTGATTGTTCTTTGTCCCTTCCAAAACATAGCTCTCAGTGAGGAGTGAAGAGATCCTTCTCCGACATGGAGTGCACTGTGACCTTCTTTAAAACTGTCATGCTTAAAGCTTTACAGTAACAGCGGCTTTGTTCTGGTAATGCTCACAATGTGGGTGGCGAGGCAAAGCCAGGAGTGGTCTAAGGCTGTGGCATGGGCTTTGACTCCAAAACTGAAACAACTATAAAAAGGCAAAGAAAAAATGTGGTTGTGTAATAGGAGCCTGGTGCTGTGAAAGAGAAAATTCTTCCACAGGAGGAGCAGGACACTGACTCGAGGGTCTTGGTGGGTCTGCCCCGCAGCCCACTGGAGGGGGCAGAGCTGTGTGGGGACACTGCTTAGCTTTGGTTTCTCCCTGCTGTTGATAAAGGCAAAACCCCTTGATCCTCTTCTGAGAAAGACTTGGGTTTGCTTTCAATAACTCCTGGGTTTCTGCATAAATTAATGCAACAATCACCGTTCTTTTCTTATTATGAATGAGTTTTAAACTTCCATTTGATATTGTACTCTTCAGTGATACTTACAGGTATGAAGGCTATAAGAAGTTAAAATCTTTTGTATCCTTGTACAAGAAGGATTAATAAGGATACAGTTTTGAACGTGTTTGGTGCTGAACAACCCATTGATTTCCCCTAAATCCACTGGCACCTGTGTTTCTCTGAAGAAAATGGCTAAATAAACCAGCGCAGTAAGTCACACACTTGGGCAAAAGGCTGGAGCTATTGCTGCATGGATCCTGAAGTCCTGAAATGAGCTTAGGGACACAAAAAGCCATTCATATTACAAATTACCCTTTGCTTTTGAACTGTAAATTATCTTTATTATTAGGCTGGCCATGGTACTGCAATTATTAGGTGCCCTGTGTCTAAAGGTTTGAGCAATTAGAAGTCTGGGGTGACAGTCTCATGATACAGAGGGATAAAATATGTCCAGTCAAGACAAAGAGATGGTCTATACTCATGTCTTCAGCATGTATCACAGGGAGCCTGGAAGCTGTGCTGCTCTTAAACATTTCAATTAGCCCTGACATGGCCACTGTGAGCCCACAGATTATCTCTGTGCTGCTGTTAAGTTTTTATGAGGCTTTCCCCTCAGATTACCCATTTTCACAGCAATCTATAAATCTGAAACTGCAACATCTGATTAATTCTCCCAGAAGAGAACAGTGAAGATCCAGATTTTTTCATTAATGAAGTTTGTGCTGTTCTGAGGTCTCATATATTTTGGCCATTGTTTTGCAGTTTTTTCCCATTCTAATCTCTTTCCTAAGGTACCAGGGGAGGCAGAACCTTCAAAATCACCCACTTCTGACCTAGCAAATTAGACTGGCTTTTCTTGTAACACCATTTTGCAAGCTGATGGCCATTCTTTGTTGTTTTCAGAGTGAACAAAGCTGTAGTGTACCATTATTATTTCTTCATTACTAACAATTGCTTGGCATCACTTTTCTATTGAGTATTGTACAATCTCCCTTTTACACTCCATATTCCAAATTAAAAGTCATGTGGCTTTGCATATTTTTGAGCTTTGAGATCAAATGAACACAAAAAATATAAAATGAAAATGAGCTGAATCTGCTACATATTTCCTGCCATCAAATGGAAACTCTGAGAAACAAATACGTCTTCACCCTTTAAAGACAGGGAAGCTGAGGCACAGATGTCTCTTTAAAGGTATTCTGGTGGCAGACAGAGAAGAAAATTTCCCTCTCAATGTCTGTCTTATCTGGTGGAGAAAGCCGAAAGATATTCATGTGGTATTTTCTTCAAAAAAGACATTCTTTCAGTGTAGTATTAGGTAAATTAGCTGAGTGAGAAAAGGGAGATAAGGATCCAGATGTCATGTGAAGCAATATCCTTTCAAATAGCTTGTGAGCCCTTGAAGTAAAACTTCCAGGGTTCTGTATCATAGAGGCCATCAACAAGGTGCTGGAAGAGCAATGAGGTTTGTGTGTTTGCCTCTGTGATCCTCATGGAAAGGTCAAAAGGCACACAGGCTAGATAACTTCAGCCCATGGAAAGTGTTTTCTGAGTATTTTTAAATGTTTTTGCAATGTGGCAATCCCATGGCTGTGGTGCTTAAATTCGTCTTGCTTGGAGTACTGCGAAAGGAGGGAACTCTCCTCCAACTATCTTTTGCTGCCCTTAACCTGGGGCTGACATTTCCTGAATTAACCCAAACAATAAGCCTAGAGAGGAGTTCAGCTGGGTCTGTTTCAGCCATTTTATACTTGTCACCTTTTGTCCATTAAGTGGATACTGTACTTCCTCGCCTGAAGGCAGGACAAGGTTTGCTTTTGTCTTACACTCTCTGTGGTATCCTGCCAACAACACATACAGGAATGGTCTTGAAGCACAGGGCACAAATAGATCAGTGAAACAGGTCAAACTGTGGCCCACAGATTACTTATGAGCCCCTAGAGAGGAAACATTGGAAATCCAGGAAGAGTGTTTTCTAGGATAATAGTATGTGAAGTACCTTTTTGGGTGTTGCCCATGGGAATGACTCATCTTCATCTTTCTGTTTGCATCAAGTTTGAATCCTTATGCTTTCATGTCATTCATGTGGATTTCCACTAACATCTGTCCTGAGACAACCTGAGATTGTATTCTGCCAGGATATTAAACACATCTTGAGATGCAACAGCAATGGAGATGAACACCACTGCAACTCAAAGAAGAAAGTCAAATTGACTGCATTTGTGAGCAACCAGATAATGTATTAAATCTAAATTAAATGTAGACAGTTTTGTGACCATTTTAATAAGCTCTGTTTATAATTTATAAGGAAGAAAAGAACATATTGAGTTTCCATTATCTAGGCTTCACAAGAATCTGGACGCTTTTCTTGCACTTAGTATTCTGTGAAACAGTATAGATGAGTATAGGTGTTTCCTTCACATGTTATATGCAATGAGGGGGTTGTGTTTCTTTTTGGATTTTATATATTTATATAAAGGATATTTACCACATTACTCTACTCAGCAGTGGAGAGCCTGAAGCAGCCTGCCATGGTTTTTCAACCATGTTATGCATATTGGCAGGAATGCCTGTCACCTCACATCTCATACCAAATCTACAACTGCTTCATTTAAATTCTGCCTCCGTGTGTTGTTCCTTCATATTCTTTATGTATTATACTTTAAACAAATCTGTATTAATAATGCAGGATGCAGATATGGGCATGTGAATGTTCATTTTTTGTATTAAACACTCAACAGGCATAATGGGCATATACTCAGTACAGAGAATTTAAAATATTACATGTGTGTCATTATATTCTGACACACCAACATTTTCAGCTTAACACATCTTTTCCATATTCCTCAGCCTTCCATAATTATGACTGTACACCTCTCTTGTTTCTGTTGAACAAAGCCCAACTCCTTTATCAGTCTTGTTGGCATTCCTGTCTAAATTCTAACAAGCTGTTTCTCTCAAATTGCCTAATAGATTAGCATAATTAAGTTAAATCACAGGAATTGTTTACAGTCTATATTTGTCTTCAGCTTTGCTGCCTCTGCTTCAGGTGAGAAGACATTCATGCATGTCTGAAAGAAAGCTTATCCATTTTTCTTCAAACGCAGAATTGGTCTTTAAGATATGTTCCTCTTCCTTGCAAACTTTGCCTCTCCTTAAGACATCTGAGATTCTTTCCCAAACAGGATCATGTCAGACTGCTCTGTAGTGGAGCAGTGGTTTATGATCATCTCAGCAAGTCAGTGCTGCCCCAACTCTAG
The DNA here is from genome assembly GCA_013396655.1 of Campylorhamphus procurvoides. Taxonomy (NCBI): domain Eukaryota; kingdom Metazoa; phylum Chordata; class Aves; order Passeriformes; family Dendrocolaptidae; genus Campylorhamphus; species Campylorhamphus procurvoides. The sequence goes on from WBMV01006151.1 coordinate 982,460, forward strand.
AAATTAATGTATGCATTGTGAATGATATCATTGTTAGAAAAGTCATCCTTTGATAAACAGACAAAAAAACAGCTCAGCTCATGCAGGGGGTGGAAGGGGGATCTGCATCATTAAACTGATTAGAATGCTCCAGAGGGTCCTGGGTTTTGTGGAGGACTTAACATGGCCCTTCTAAAAGGGCTAGTGAGTTCCTCTGTCCCTTCCTCATTACTGTTTAATTCAACAAATCTTTTTTTCTTTTCCTCTTTATTTCTTTATCCCTCACAATCCATTGCTCCTTTCCCCTGCCAGCTGGCTCCCTCAGCTGCTCCATTGATCTCTCAGCCACTCTGGCACTCCTGATATCAGACACAGTGGGAGGCAGAGTAGCTCAGACATCACCAGACAGACCATTATAGAAGTGAATCCCTGAGCCTCAGAGAAAAAAAAACAAACACCAAAAACTTGAATTTGTTCTTTTGCTCTCTTTCCCTCTAGCAGCGCTTTTTGAAATGGTAGGTTGGCATTCAGAAGTCTGATGCCTTTAGTAATAGCAGAAATAGCTACTTTCTGTGGTAGTTTCTGCAGGGTACAGTTCTGACTAAGCCATGGAAGCCACATTGTATTGTCATGAGAGAGAGACCTAGGTCTCTTACCAGTCCTGGACAATTACTCTGCACACTTCTGAATGCCATGTGACTGCAGGACAGAGTTTGCAATTTGAATTTGAGAGGTACTTAAGAATCAGTTTAGGGTAGAACAGGAAGGTTGTGAGAACAGATTTTGGAGACAGTTATGATAAACCACACCTCAATTTTTTCTGTTTTGTCGGTTGATTGTTGTTTGTGCTGTGTAAAACAAATGGCATGGCAAGAACAAATTCAGATATGTCAGAATGAGTTTACATAACTATGTACATTTTGCACCACCTAGAACATGAAATGAAAAGGTGACAGAGATAAGCTGCAGCACTTTAGCAGCTAGAACTGTGTTTGTTTCTAGTGCCGTTGATGGTTAGGTACTGCAGGTCCATGTTAAAGATCAGTAGCTCTTGTTTTGACAACTCTTAAGAGCAGTAGTTGAATTTATTTTTGAATTTTGACTCTAATGTACAGTGCCAGTGGAGTTGCATCACAGTGACTGTTTACTGAAAGCAGATCTAGTAAGCACAGCCCTAAGTGATGACTTTGCTTACCCTGATGTATCAGTCCATATTCTCTCTCCAGTCCTCCCATCTGCCCCTGGCTTTCCTCACAGGCCTACACCAGGTTGTTTGAGACAAACTTGATATGCTACTTTATTTACTAAAGAAAGTAGTGAAAGATCATTCGTTATATGAAATATCATAATTTACACTACTGGTCACAATAGTGTTAGTGTTCTTTCCACTTAAAGATTTGAGAATATTTCACAAGGATTATTTGCTTTCGTTACAATTCAATCCAGATGCAGAACCTAGCTTGAGTTCACCCAACAGATCAGCATCAGAATCAGAAATATCTGAGTCACCCTTCTGTACTCTGTGCATCAGTAAGAAAACTGTGAGCCAAGGAACACCAGGCTTTGGGAATACAAAATCTGAATGTGGATCAAAAGTGGACATGTGGTCCCCTTTTCTGGACAGATCTTTAAACACCCATCTAAATTATCAACATCTCAATATAAGGATTTCACAGATTTCTTTTTCTAAGTAAAGATATCCTCAGAATGGCAAAAAAATAAAAGGAGTTTCATTAGAGTAAGCCACTAATTCATAAGGAGCTGTAGGAATGGGATATGCTAAAAGGGAAGGAGAGTAGTAGTACACAGTTATAAATGCCCTTAAAAAAGTAATTAATATTGCATAAGGGGTATTGGTAACAGCTTAAGTATATTTCCATAGGTGTTTCTTTATATTTACATATTAACTAGTGGATACCTAAGATATTATGTTACAGGAATGTCTGTGATGTTCATGTTTTATTGACAGACTATGGCGACCAAAAAAGTTGCAAGACATTATGGAAAACTAATTTGCATGAGATTAATAGAATGCAGAATTTCTTCTGCTTCTAAAAGTTTTATTCCTCACAGCCCTGCAACTGTTCAGTGTGCAGTGCCAGAATAACCCTGCCAGTGATGCTCAGGAACACCTAATTTCCTGGGAGGCAGGACCCTCCTCCTCTCCTCTGGCAAAGGAAGTTCTGCAATCTCTGTAAGCTGTGTAGGCAAGTCCCTGTTGAAATCTTGAGGTACTTGCAGTGTTCAGGTGGAGCAGATGAGCCAAAACACCAAAATTTAGCATGAGCATCACAGTTTGAGTCGATTCCTCCATTTCTTTCTGTATGGTTCACCTTTCCCAGACACAGATCATACCCAGCTGCTTCCCCATTTTACCATTCAGCTCCTGGTTCCTCTCAGCAAACCCCCCTGCTTTTCCCTGAACAACATCTGCTCTCTAATGTGCACCCTCCCTGTGCAAGAGGCTGCTGTGTCACTCGTGTCACACAGAGTGGGGATGAGTGGGATGACCTTGGGAGCTGCTTTCCTGGCTCCCCTGGAAATCATGCCTGCCTCCTGCTCAGTGCTTCTTGCTCCTGTGGCCCTGCTGGAAATGCTGTGTCCCTGCTGGACACTCCATGCTCTGAGTCAGCTCCAAACCAGGGGTGTTGAACGGGCACTTTGCTGCTGGAAGGAGCTGCCTTTGTGGAGGTGTAGAATGGGAGTCTCGAGCACTGTTAAAAAAGAAGGGGAGGTGCTTTTAGTTAACGCTAGTGTTCAGGCCATTTCCAGCTGAGACAGTTTGTTATTTCTAAACAACCCTCTTCTTGTGTTAATTCCACAGCTGATCAAATGAAAGCCATGAAAAATGCTGAGACACAATTTAGACACGGCAAAATTCAATTTTTTCTTGTATATGTTAGATAATTGTTCCTCTTTCTTCCATATGAATTGTTTCTGTACACCATTCAAGTGTTCCAGTGTTCAAAGCTAAAAGAATCCTAATTCCATGACCTGTAAAGAGGGTGCATTTATAATCATCTCAGAATGTTTTGGAAGGATGAAAGTTTTCAGCATCCAAAGAATAAACAATAACTCTCAAGTTTGACATGTCCTTATCTTTACATGGTAGAACCAGGATACTTAATCTGCCTGCTCAAAAACTGGACTTCCTTTCTGGAAATCTTTTTAAAACAAAAATAATTTAAAGGTCCCCTTTTTGTGTAATTTCCTTATGAGAGTGTAAGAAAGGTCATTTGCGATTTACTGTCAGGGAATTTTGTGGCTTTCCTTCTAACTGCATCTTAGATCATCTACTTATTCAAAAAACTGCATTGCAAAGTGGAACTGGCATAATGCCATGTGTAGGAAAGTAGATCTTAATTAGCTGGAGATATTTTGTGGACAGCTGATGGTGATTGTATAGACTGTCCCTTATGGTCACAGGGTCAGTACCGTTTAGCATTATAGGCTGTGTAAATATTTGTCTCACAAGTTAATGCAGCCAGATATAACGGGTGGGATTATACCTTTGACTGATCCAGGTATTTTCTAATGGCAGAATCCTTACCTAACACAGCTGATATTGCTTATAAAAAGTTATGAGCATGCTTTTTAATATCAGTTGATATTTAGCACTTTAGATTCAGGTACTAGTTTGTTGCTAGATAATACTAATTTTGTTGGCTTTCCTTGCTGAACTTTATTTTACTTTATTGTGGTTCTGTGTGATACACCAGAAATGCATTTTTCACAGCCCTCTTATTTCACAGAGGTGAGGAAAATTATTTTCTTGTGGGTTTTTTTGCCTTTTCTTTTCTCTAGCTACATGAAAGTTATCAGCTGCAGGCACATCATGCTGTACTTCAGAAAACAAAATTATATGTTGTAAATTAAAAAACTGGAAGAATTACATTGGAAGCATATGAATTAAACCACATAGCTCTCATCACAGATCTTTGGATTAGAGAGGTCTTTGGATTTTATGAAGGGAAGGTCAAAACAACGACATCTGAATGATATTTAGTTGCAATGCTTTGTCTATGACAGCTTTTGGCATCTTTTGGCTCCTGTGAGAACAGAGCCAGGTTTTCTGTGGGTGACTGGTAGAATAGGTATTTTCTAGATTACTTTCTAGAAATCTGTTGCAAATATATTTTTTAGGGATGCAATTTGATGCTTTGGACTCTTTTAATGTTGTTTCTGTGCTTCACCGAGATTCTGCTTCATGTAAGCACCTCAAACTGAAGTGCAGTTAATGTAGTGTTAAGGTTGCAATGGAAGTTATTTCAAAAATTAACATCTATTTGTAAGTAGCACTTAAGGCTTCTTGTTTTCCTTGGATTCAGCTGTTTTTTGGTTAAAAAGCCAGAAATAGGATCATACAATTTACCTTAATCTCTGGTCTCAGCAAGCTTCAAGGCATCTTCAGATGGGGATTTCTACTGATGATGGATGACAGCTTAAACTGTCCATCCATGTTGTTGAGGCCGAAGAACGGAAAGCTCTGATCCTCTAAAATGATGCTTTGAAATTTTCTTAGTTATAAAAAAGCAGAGCTATAGAGAGGATTTTTCAAAACTTGCTCTAATTCAGATGCTTTTTTGAAATCTATCCAAATTTGAACTTTTTGACCCCAAATATCTTCAGGAGGTACAATTTTTTGAGGGAAATGTAAGTAAAACCTGAGTATACAATTAAGAAACCTGAAACCATACTACTTTATTTTTGTTAATCCATAAAAGTGTGAATTTTCAATAGATAAATACAGATTATGCCCTGTGACCTAGAGAAACTGAATTGTCTAAGGTAGAATTCAGAAATACTTACCTAAATTTTTTTTAAATTTTAAAAACAATGAACAAGTAGCAACAAATTGTTTCAGCATTAATTATGCAACGAGAGAGAAAGAATAGTTTGGAAAATGCAATCTCCTCAAGTCAGTGGTACATTAAAATGGAAAAAAAGTTTAAAGGCTGATCATACATACACTAACTATTTTGTCTAACAATCCCATTCTGAAACCATCACAAAATAAATGAATGAGCTCAAAGAGGTGGTTGGTTTTTTGAGGAGTTTGATTGTTTGGGGTTTTTTTCCCCACATTGGTGTTTATTCCCTTTATAAAGGAAATACAGCAAAATTTTTATTGCTTGGCATGTTTGATATATACAAAAATGTCACTTTAAATCCAGGTAAAATGCTTCAGCTACCTATAAGAACAAGTACCATAGCAAACATGATGGTGATCAGCTTTCAGAATGTGGTGTGCTTTCCCCGTAACACAGCTGCAAAACGGAGTGCTCTGAAGGCACAGGGATGATGGTTTGTTTTACAGTCTTTTAGTTTATTTAGCAAACTAAAATAACAGTTGTTTTGTAGTCAACTTTGTGGAACAGATAAACAATAGTGACAATTTCATATGATGTATATAGACAGAAGAGGTTAGCTGCAACCCCTGAGTGATGGAGCTTGTCATATTCCCTTCTCCAGTAATGCACAAGGTTAGAAATCAATGTCTTAATCATGGGCAGCTCTGGGCAATTCAGATATATCACACACAAACAGGCTTCTAATTACATTTAAGAAATACATATCATACATATATAAACTGACATAAATATCAGAGTGGTGTTGCTAGCTGTCAAAATGGATAAGTATAATTCCCTCAGTGGCCCTTGACAGGTTCAATACCTGCTACGGAGGTGCTATGAACAGCATTATACGGCTGATTGAGTTATGACAGCTCTAACCCAACAGGGAAGCGAGGCAGGAAGGAATAGCCTGGGCTGCAGACAAATGATGATAAAGTGATCACTTTAAAGAACAATCTCCATAATATTTCATGCTCACTGCACGGTGTAAAGGCAGCCTTGACTGCGGGGCTAACTGCTCTATCAATTGATTTGATTCACTGCTGCAGCTACTCCCAGTCATAATATTTCAAATAAATGGTACCGTGGATAGAAATAATATCTGCATCAATATTAACCCTGAAAGGACTAATGGACACAAGCTATAATTTCCTGGACACCCTAATAATGCATTTTGACTGGGCTTGGCATAGGATGATTTTTCTTTCTTTTTATTTTTTTTCCCTTAAATAAAAACAGTGTATTGTTTACTTAAACTTTCCTTTTATAGCCATGAAAAAAAGCTTTGCAGCTCAAGCCTCATTCATAGTCTCAAGTTTAATTCTGTTAAATGTTATTTTCAAGTGTTTGTTTACATCTGAATATTGTGTATTAATATTACATTAAATATCTGAGAGAAAAGGCATGACAAGCATTTTTTGGATGTGTGTATTATATATCATTTATCTATGCATCTGTGTACAGACAGAGTTATAGCATTCAAATTATTTACTGCTATATTTAAAACAAACAGAAAGGAACTTAAAATTAATTATAAATGAGAATGAAGTCAACAAAGTATTTTTTAGAATCACAAGGAACCAGTAAATTCTGATTATACAGGATGTTGGTTTTTTTTTCCTTTAGAAATAATAATAAGTACTGTATGAGACAGGCTTAAGATATAAGAAGTACAAGTGAATTTATGGGTTCATAATCCTAAATCAAACCTGATTTCTATTTTCCATGCAGTTTTTCACATATACTGTAACATAATGGATGTTTATTCTGTTCTTTCATTCATAACACTTTGTTGACATTTAAGCCCCTTTTAAAGATCTGCTGTGCTTGTTGTGAATCAAGTTGACATGTATGAATGGTATAATTTTATTATTGTTATTCTTTTTCCACTGCTCACTGACTACTTGAGTATCATTGGATTGTGCATTTTTAGGTGGGAACCACGTCCAAGTATTCAGAAACTGGTTAAAAATACTATTAATGCATGATAACAAGTAGACTGAATGTGTTTAGAGAACTCTTTCTCTTATTACTAGTTTGTATTTGTTTAAAGATTTTCCTTACCAGATTCTCTGTTTTTTCTTATTTGTCCCTTAAACATTGACTATAAATCAGAGCAGGAGATGCTTAGGTTTGAATCTCATGAGGCTTGTTTATAAGTAAAGCTTAAGCAGAAAGAGGTATTTTATGAACAGTCCTTAGTGAATGCTCCAACTGCAACACTTCACCAACCTCTGAAGTGGTCTTAAACAGCCTTCAAAGGGCTTCAGTTTATAGTTTCACAGAAGATCTGGAGAATATTTGTATTTCGTAGAATACAGAATAAAACCTGAGGGTTCCAGGTGGCTTTGGAAGGCTGGCTTGAATCTAAAATTAAAAGTGGAAATTCATGAAGATTGGTGTTGGCCTAACTCTGCTATTCCCACCAGCCTAATAAGCCACAAAAACACAATATTCTCCTCCGTTCTAGGCCTGAGCAAACAAACAAGCTCATGTTCCTACATGAACAATATCAAAGTTCTGCCTTCCTTGAAGTGTATTATACTGGCCTGTCACCATCTAATGTTTTTCCATGGATGTTCAATGTACCAGTTAAAGCAGAGTTTTAAACTTTTGCTGAAAACTGTTTGCAACAACAAACTTCTTTCCAGTATATCTCTTGTTGACTGCAGTGTCCAATGTGCTGATGTTGTCATTTACTGTCCCTCAGCCTAAATATTTGATGTCTAGGCCATGTCTTGGTCCTGCTGATTAGTTTGGAAAACCATTTCTGAAAGAGAATGTCCTGTCTCATCTGCAGCATAAACTCTTTCCCAGATTCTCATCCTCCTCCTTTCATTATTGCACACTATTACTTGCAATATAATATTGTTTCACTTGCACATAATCAGAAACCTTTTGCAAAGTCTGTTTACCTAGACTATTCCTTTCCCTCCTCCCTTGTTTTTCTTCCATTAGCTCCATCACACTTGTAGTAAAATACTTGTTTTCATGTTCGCTCTTTCCTTTCCCATTATCTATCATCCTTCTCTCAATAATAAGACATCATATGCCTCACCAATCTTGATGAGTAATGAGTGCATAGTTTCCACCTCCCACTTGTTACTTTCTTCTATGAGCATTTCTCTTCTGTCAGCCTTCCTTATGCTTACAAGGAGCTTGCCATGAACATTTGCAAAGGTAATTCATTGTTGTCTTTCAAAGCCTTCCTACAATTTCTCTTTGGCTATAGGTGCAAAACCTCACGATCAAGCTCCCAACTTGAAATCTTGCCAAAGTCAGGTTTACTATATATGAGTATTTTATTTCTTGTCTTTCTCATCATTTCTCATTGGTTTTGGTTTTTTTTCCTTGGTTACTTATTCTCCAATCTGTATATTTTTTATACTGGGGTGATAAGTTATTTCAGGTGAAGACTATCTTTTCCAGTGTTTGCACAGTAGCAAACACACTAGCACTGTAGCAATACAAATAGTTAAGATAATATTATTAAAGGTAAGCTGTGAGACATTCTCTCGTAATTAATACAGCCAACTTGAGGAAAAAAGTAATCTATTTATTATCAAATATTAATTATTTGGGTGATCTAACTTGCATAGTAGAGTCTGAGACTTAATACTACTTTCAGAAGTGACAACACAAAACAGCTTCCGGAGTGGACCAGCAATGTGCTTTTTAAGACTGATAAATTATGGAGTTGCATCCATTTTCCAGCTAATGTAGATGAAGTGTAAATACTTGATGATAACTGAAATGTATCCCTTTACAGTATTGTAAATGGGGAGGTGGAAAGACCCTCGATATTTTAAGGGCCAAAGAGAATCACGGGAGTAGCTTTAAAGATTAATTCCTTGTGTCTAGTGTAAAACAAGATTAAATTAGCTTGTGTGAGCTGCTGTTAGCAGATGCACTATTACATTATGCATGATTCTTGACTGCTCGTAGCATGAACAAACTGCACAGTGTTCCATTAGTGATTTTCAATGCTGTGCTAAGCTTTAAGTCACATAGACAGGCCAGTGTATTGGGTTTACTTTGTGGATGTGTTTTCCAGGCAATTTCACAACCTACCTGATCACTGTTATTGATTGACTGCATTTGAAATGGATAAAAGAATTAACCTGTGTAAGGGTAGCAGAATGGGGTATATACAGTATCCTATATACTTAGGAAAATCAATAGTACTCTAATGTAGAAAATTTAACCAGACAAGACAAAACCATCTTTCCACCTGCATCAATCCTCATGCTCCCTCCCATTGTAAAACATTATAGTTATGCCATATACTTATGTGCTTCTAATGTGTTTTATCCTTTGCTGATTCTCGCAGTACTATCCTCTGCAGCCCTGTGGACGTGCTCGTGTGCATACTGTAACACAACCTGAGAAACTCCTGCACAGGTGCATTTTCCTGTCCTGCCCACTTTTGAAGTGGGAACAGGCAGCTACACACACCTGGGAACTTCATCTTTCAAGGGGTTTTCCTGTTTTCTATCACTTTCCTCTTGACTGACATCTTGTCCCTCTGCTAGACCTTAGATTTCTGCTCTCACATTCATGGTGCCCTGTCCTGTGCAGTTGTCTTTCAGTCACAGGTTAGGCCTCAGCAAGTTCCATCTCCTACTTATGACAGTTTCCCACGCTCTTCCACGTTAAATGTGGATGAAATACATCCCAACACATTCTTTATTCCTCTACCTTATCACACCTGCTTTTCAGGCTCACCACCTAAACAGTGCTGCTTTTTATATTCAAATTAATCTTTCCAGTATCGGACAATGAAATGTTTGTCACTGAAAACAAGTCCAAGCATGTACACCAAATATTTTTGTGGAAAACCCCCTAATGTAATGGCTATTTGAAGTCTTTACTAGGTATGCTACTGAAGCTAAGACCAGAGTTGTCATTTACCCTGAACACTCAGGTAGTTTTATATTTTATATTTTACTTGTTCCTCCAGCACCAACAGAGCATTAAACATACCAAACCTCTGGGCTTCTGGGAATTCCTGCCTTCTTGGCCAACTCCCTCTCCTTCTTGGCTAACTTTCCCTATTCACAACCTCCTCTAAAGGAATCGCCACCCAGAACGACATTTCTGCCTCTGCTTTCAAGAAACCCAGGAGACTTCAGGAAGAAAAAAGTGAGAAGCAATCCTGTTGCTTAGGCTGTGCTTATTCCACAAGATGGGAAAGAAAAGGATAAAGGAGCAGACCTGCTTTACAGTTTTAGAATGTGCTTCCAGGACCCTGCTTCCAGTCATCAATTCATATTTTTATATGAATTTTAAATGCAAGCGTCTTTTTTTTTTCTTAAAAACTAGATATCTCAAAATTTTGTTCTGTGTTTTGGAATCAATGTTTCTTTGAATCCTTTCCTGGAATATGCAACAAATTATTCTGTAAACTTTATTAGGAGGTTGGTTACAAGGAACAATATATGGCAAGTTGGTGTAGTTACTGTATTTTTCACAGAGCTGAGCCCGAACTCAGTCTCTGTCTTTGTTAATATTTTGTTGTATAGTTTTGCAATAATTTCACTCACAATCTGTAGATATTTTATTTTCTGTAGCTCTCTGAACCAGTGACTTTGAGATTGGAAATTTTTCCAACTAATTTCAGCACTGATGGTCACTCCTGCTATGCCCTTGTTCTCTGTAGACTGCTCTTGTAAAATGGCTCTTAGAGTGGCTGCTCACTGAGCTAATGTTGTGTTAACTAATGGCTTTAGTATGAACTAATAAAGTTACACAAAACTGGTAACATTTCTTGGAGGTAAAATTAATTGCAGAAGTTACTACATGACTTCAAAATGCTGTTATATTGTTTAAAGAACCAATAATTCAAAACCTGTTTTTCACACAAGCCAAAGGGACGTAGAAATTAGAGAAAACAAATCAATCACGTGGCTTTATATATGAACTCTCTGCTCAAATCTCTGCCCAGACAGGATCAACTTGGGTGGTAAGGTCAGCAGGGTGACAGAGCTGGCTAGCAGAGTCACTGCTTTACCCAGGCACGCTGTCCAAGCACTCTGCAGTTGTCGCCAAATCCCAGCATGATGACAACAGCACTAACAGAGGAGTTAGCAATATGCCGAGGAATACTGCTAATAGAAAAAATAAGGTCCCATCAAATGCTAATATAGCTAAAAAGGAAGACATTTAAGAGAGACCTGGGCGATTTCTAAGCAGTCAATATAAAAAAATATTCCCACAGAAAGCAAATACTTTGTCAAAAAACCTCACTATCGACATTAAGCAGTTTCAGAGCAATGCAGTGGATGCTGAATGAAGGGCCACTACAGCTCTTTATTGCTGGGGGGGGAAGGTCCAAATATTGCTTGGCAAATTACTGTTTGCTAAGGGCACTATTACCAGTTGACACAATCATTGGTCAGCAAATTGGTCACATTATCGGTTAGTAAATTTGAGAGTGCAGAATTATTTATTGGTAAATTAGAGATGGCAGAATTATTGGTTGGCAAGAAAAGAATTGCAGTGATTGGTTAGCAAATTAGAGATGCTTGGTTTTGTCTGTGGATAAATCAAGGTTGGTCAGATATTGGAGGCCAAATTAAAGATGGTCACATTATTTATTGTTGCTCTGGTAAATGTTGAAATCCTGGGTTTTTTTGTTACAAGCAAGTAAACATTGGGAGGGTTTGCTTTTCCCCCCTGATTTATATTTACCTTTACAGCTCACAGTTTAAGAATTTCTGTATTAATATGGAAGTAAACATATACTTTTGCTCTCTTAGGTTTTAATGGAGCTATGTGTTAGCTGAAATTGTGCAGAGTACCAGGGGACTTCTGAAATTGTTTGTACGAAGAGAATATTAAATAAAGGTGTTAGATTTCCAGGGCTAAAAGCTGAAGCCTCTGAAATTCCAGCATTAGGCTGGTGCAGTGCGGGCACTACCAGCTACTCCTCGAGGGCTGATAGTCAGCGGGCATCAGAAGGAGCTGATGATGTGCATCCCTTCCTGAGAGGCTTCCTCGCTGCTGGTTGAGAGCTGCAGTCCTGCTTTATTTGTCTGTAAGCTGAAAACAGCAAAGATATGGGGGACTAGTGCCTTCAAAGCAGTCATTTCTGTGGGATGTGGGGATTTCTGTGGGCAGCAGCCTCCAACTACTCACCTTCTCGTGCAAAAGTCAGACCGCCGTGGAAGAGTTGAAATCCAAGCACTGCTACCATGCAGGGATAGGTCTTTGCTGAAGAACTGCAGCTGAAACCACCACAGACCTGCTCAAGAGCTGTGAAAGCAGCTTTTCTATGCCACTGATATCACAAATGACACAAGCTTTCTGTTGAAAGCCGTGCAGCGGAAACTGTTTTCTGGCATTTTCACATTCTCAGTTGAGTTTTTCTGCTGTCTTCCCCTTTATGTGCAGAATTGCTACTGAAAAGCAACCCTGGTTTTGTGTAGTGTGTTAGAGCAAATCTGAAGAAAAGTGTGTTTCAGTGTCATTCTAGAACTCCAAGAATTCCTCTCACTTGATGAACTTTGCAAACAGTGCAGAGAATACAATGTTTAAACAATTAGATAATTTCAGATTTAACAATGCTAAAAGCAATCATAGAACATGTACTAAGGAAAGTCTATGTCTGTTTATATAGCTGTTGAATTCTAGAATGGAGACTGATGCTAATTAATCAGATTTACTTTTCCAAAGGGACACTACATAATGGTTTTGACAACAGTACAGATGGAGTCAGGGAGGATGTATTTTAAAACTTTAGGAAAGTCTTAAATTTTAAAACATTAAAATTTGCATTTTATATGAACTCCTATAACAACAGTGCCCTTACCTTTCTTGTCTACTAATTCTGCCAAAAATGATGTGTTTATTTGGAAACAGTAAAGTATGTTTGACATTTTTAAGACACAACTAGGGGGGAATTTTGCAAAAGTGAAGGGGGTGAAAAAGAATTTTTGTCTTGTTAAAGATGCAACACAATCACAAGATTTTTGAGTTTTACAAATCTCCTGGATTAAGATAACACATGCTGCTTGTTTTTTGGTGTTCTCATTGATTCAAAAAGTTAGGACTTGGAATATACCAGAGCATTTCAGCAACACAGTGATTGTTCAGTGTTGAACTTCTCATCTGGAAAGTTTTAGTTGCAACCATCATAATTAATTAGAAATGGTTTAACTAGTTCATAAAAACATAATTGTAGGGCTCCCCCTTACCCTGGGTAGATCTCCTCTCCAAAAATGAAATAATCCTTTCGGTGCCAATCACATTCTGCTCTCAGCTCTCAAGATCAAGTAGGCTCACTCTGTAAGGCATCTCAGCCTGGATCCTGCATACTTTGGAGTCTTTACAGTGGTGATTTGTTTCAGCATATTTGGATCCATAATCAGACTTTCTCAAAATCTGGGATGTTCAACTGAGGCAAACTGTCTTCAGTGCTTATAGAATGGCAGCACAAGATGGGAAATGCAAATGAGCAAAAGAACAGCCATGACAAAATTAAGAAGTGAAAATGGTATGGAAAGAAAATAGGACTTGTGAACAGCATTTTTCCCCTCCTCACAAAACCTAAAAACTGGTAACAGAAAACAGTTCAATGCAGAAGGTGGATACAGGCCATTAACCTTTAGTTAGAACAGACCAAACTTTTGGTCTACCCCTATTTCAAATACAGATGAGCATAAGATGTAACTCGAAACTGCTGGTTGTAGTTTCAGCTGGTAAAGTAAAATGTAGAGGTGGGACAATTCCTCAAGCCATTTATCTAATGTGTTCTTTCCAAGTTCAGTGCAGAAACTGGATTAAATAGTTCTACTGGGGCTCAGTGGGTCTACCTCTCTTTTCAGCTTTTTATAACAGACAAAACAGTCCTTCTTAATTAAAAAAATATTGTCAGATTAATATCAACAATAGTATATGTATTGCACTATTTAATAATTAGTTAAAAGCTTAATAGTAGGAGGCTTCACAAAATGTAAAGCTCATAATGGAAATTTTGACAGCTCATAGGCAGGAAAGTTTTCCTCTGACTGGGACATTCTGAATTTCCATTTTGCTGGTATTCACTGAGCAGTGCATAAGCTGAGAACTCTGGTTTTGAATGTAAGTATTCCTAATGAATTCTTCACCCCTGTGGTTAGGTTAGATATGCCATGTGATATTGCTTGAGTCCTTTGATTAGAGAAATTGTATGACTACCCCATTTGAAACTTCTCTGTGTTAAATGTCAATTTTACATTTTCAAGGTCTCAATTTTTACATTGTTGAATAATTTACGTAGTGTATCTAATAAAACACTAGACAAAGAATATTTCATTTATATTACCAACAAATAGTGTACAAAATTTTTTTTGCAAGCATTTGTTTTTAGTAGTGACAGATTGTTGGCAACTTATTTTGAGAATTTTCAAAATTATTGTAAGACCCTTAGATACAAATTACATTCCTGGGTTTTTTTCTTGCCAGATGAAAGTCCTACTTTTTATAGGAGTACTCAAATAAGCTTCAAAAAGTTGAGGCAACAAATTAAAGTCTACACTATACAATCATTTTGATAACAGCCAAATAGGTAAAGTTTAAAATCTAAGTGGCCAAGATGATAAAAAAATTTTACCTTCCTCATTTGAATGAAATAACATGAAATGTCTGTATCTGGCATACTTACTGGGATCATAAAATAATTTCTAAAAATAAAAGTAAATGTAAAAATGTATCCTTTTTGCCAGTTGTGGACATTGAAAAGCTAAAGGCTATTCAAATTGTGCTGTGAATAGACTATTCTCTAGTGTAAGAAGAACAAGTTCTTCCCAGGATTCAAATAAAATATTTTTCATCTTCACTGTGAAGAGCTTTTTCCTCTGCTTTTCTTTATGGGAATAAAAGGCTTTTCTGTTCTTTCAGTTGAGCGACCTCTGCCTTTTCGGGGGAAATGGAGTTTCTGCTCCACTCACCCATCACCACCACCCAGACATTCTGCAGTTGCTGTGCCTGAGTTAGGTGAACAATTGGTACAGGGGATGGGAAGGAAGAGAAGAGAAGTATGTGAGCACACATACATACTTTTCCCACAAAAGAAGGCAGGAAGGGTGGTGACCATATGAAAAAGAACTTGAAACATCTCTCAGGTAGAAATGGTTACCTTTTGTAGTATAGCAATATGATCAGGATTTAATTTAAAAGCTTCCTGTTAAATGCCTTAGGCAGCATTGCAGTTATATGTCGAAAGGATTAATTTTATGCATACAGATCTGCAATACTCATCCTGTAGTATCACTCACAGTCTGTTTAGGTGATTTTTTAAACAACAGTTTGTTAGAATGTCACTAAACTGTCTCAGCAGCTCCTGGAACAGAGGTTTTGGTCACTTTTTCATTAGTTATATTTTCCAATACCATTCATTAGGTGTTCTTCAAGGTAGTCTAGGGTGTAAAACCTGTGCAGATGAAGAGCTAGTGGAGAGAAGGTGTTCTTAAGCACAAAGTCATCCTGGGCAAAATCTAGCCCAGCTAGTTGTGATTTGTTGAAGACTTTAAGGACATATGTGAGATAAAGAGCAAGTGTCCACATGGCCAGGACCATCATCAGGGGACACTTGTATTGTCACTGGCAATAGATGTGGATAAACAGACTTGAAAGGGATACTGGTTTAATAATACTTATATAAACAATTATTCCTTCATGTCTAAAAATGTCTAAATTCCTTAATGTTAGTTTGTAAATGCATTGTGTCTTTCATGTACTCTATGGATTTCAGTCATTGCCATTATACACCTGTCTACACTAAGTTATTAGAAAGGTTTAAGATGCATATGCACCATTTAAAATACACAAATATATTTTTCCTTTTAAAAATTGACTAATGAATTACTTTAGGCACTGATGTACCTGTGCTCCTGCAATCTGTGTGTTTTCATTAAATTGAATCAAAATCTTTTCATTTTATAAAGTAATAAGTAAACTAAAGGGAAAGTCTTTGTAGGCTGCTGTTTTTATTATGTCCTAACCTTAAGTAGAAAGCAAGCCAAGTCAACTAGTTGTTCTTGCTTTTATTAAAGTTCCTGTTGGCAGCGCTCTGATGGGACACATTAATCTTAGTATTAATGCTGAGGAAAAGAGGCTTAGAAGCCTAGGATGAATAAATCATTCCAGAGCCCATTTGGATCTGTTGGCACCTTCCCTGCTATGCTGTTGCTGGATAAAAAGCTTCCCTAAGTGTTAAAGGGTTGGATAACACAATTGGTTTATTACAGAATGGCCCACAGTAATTTGTGAGGGGTCTGAGTGAGTGTAGAAAGCAACGGGGCAGGATGGTTTGAGCATGGCAAACCTGTGAGCTGGCACTGATAAAAGTACAGATATACATTTCCTTCCGTTCCACAATCCCTGTGTAGTCTTTCTCACTGAGACCAGTGCTGCCAGTGGTGCTTCCACTCTAGCTCTGAGGTGTTTGTATACATCAGAGAGAAAGAAGAATAGCTGAAATGCTTCCTATTTGTGTTACGTAAGTCCATCTCCAATCACTTCATTAAAATCTTTGGAAGTTTGGGGATGAGCCACATATTTTTCAATTCAAAAGTCACATTATCTGTTTCTTTCCCTTGAAAACAGTCTCTGAATATACTGAATATAAGACTTCAAGAGTAACTTCTTGTTCCAGTTCTGTCATATCTTGCCGTTTTCTGGACAGGTTTAGGGGTTTTTTCCGTCCATTTATTTCTGCAACACACCCCTCTATTTGGGGTTGGCTGAGAAGCCCTTCACTGCTCTATTTCACAAAACTGCCATGCTCTCAAATCCTTCTTCATAACACAGCCTCAGAAATGAGTTTTTTCTACCAGTGTCCTTGGCTCCTTCAAGATTCAATTCAGAACCTGCAGTTCTGGGCAGGTTCAATGTAGGATGCAACCAAAATATGCCCCCATGAGGTTATTGGATGAACAAGGTGAAGGAGGAGAAAGAAAGACAGGGAATGAGCTGTGCTGGTCAGCACTATGGAACTGGAAGGTTCACAGTCTTTTCACCACCCACCTCCCGATGGGGATAAATCAGTGACTGCTGTGTGGTGTTTTCACTGGCCCCAGGTGGGCTTTTCTGTCCTCTGGAGTATTCCATACACTTAAAAATTAATGGAGTGAGATTGGCCTCTGTGGGTGAGTTTTTCCCAATTCCCACAGCTTTTAATTGCTGTTACATGAAACAGTGGCTGCTGAGATCAGAGGAAGGTTGTCTTACAGTAGTGGCTTTTCAATGGCAGTCAGTGAACAGCTACATGCTGCAATTCACACTATCTTCTCTGGTCTGTTCTTTCTGTTCTTTGACTGATGAAGCACCTATTATTAGCCAGGCAATAATCAAATACTTGAAATAGGCATATAAAAGAAGATTTGGAGAATAACACATGCTACCACCTAATAAGCATTTCACTCTCTCAAGAGATGCACTGAAGTGTAGAAATTCAAGTTATATCTCTGTATTTTTAACTGACAGAATTGCTGTTGAGACAGTTATATTTTCTCAATGTATTTTATTCATAAAACAATCTTGTTTTATAAACACAGATCACATATAATGTAATGGATGTAATGTAAAACAATTATTTTGTTAACTTTTAGCTGCTAAATTACACAAATCACAGTTAAAGTAATATCGAAAGAGAAGGAAGATGAAGACAACATGAAATGTCTCAATACATTTTATTTTCAATGAAATAATAGAATATCACTTTACCAGTTCTAACATAAATGGAATCATTTGAAAGCTATCAACCTGTACATGTGTTGCAATAGATAGAAACATAGTTTTTCAAATCAGCTGATTGTCAGTAGAGTTGAGAAAGGAGCACTGTGTTTCATATACATGTGGTCCTGGTAAAGTTGTTGGTTAACAACAGTTTGCAATCCGAAAACTCAAACAGTGAGCAACACCAACAAGAGAATTCTCTATTTCAGGAAACCCTAAAAGGGTGTTCCTTTACTCAAAAGCAAATACTGGAAGTTAGGACATTCCTTTTCAAAGCACCCCAGAAGCAACACATTCATGAAGCCTGTTTCTGTCCTGCTGTCCCCAGAAACATCTGGAGCTGCTGAATTTGAAGAAACAGTGAAAAACTCCTCGTCCACACTGCGAGAAAAACTGTTTTGTATAGCATAATAACCCTGTTAGGAAACAGAAAACAAAGTCCGGCCTGATCTGAAGCTGTGGAAAACCTCAAACCCACAAGAAATGGTAAGCTCAAGCCATATACGAGAAAGTGGCTTAAACTTCTGATGTTAAAAAAGAGAATCTGTAATTCTGAAGTGATCTACAAGTAAATGTTATTATAATCAAAAATCCCTTTATGAATCCCTTGCTTTTCTTCTGCATTTTTGTGATGTGGTTGTCCCAGAGTACCAGGCAATAAACACCCCTGCAGTGGTCTCATCACATGGTGTGTCATGTCATACAAAGTATGTGAGCCTGGGTCTCTGGGGAAGGGACAAGTCTTAGTGTAGGTATCTTTTATCTTAGAAGAATGTGATATCTAGTGCTTGGTTCCACTTGCTACCAATTAGGATAGCAGAACCTGGCCTAGTTTGTAATACAAGTTATTACTAAATTGCATGGTGGGCCTCAGTCTAACTTTACTCTGATTTTAGAGCTGTTAACTTTAATGGACTTGTTCCAAATTTATCACTGGTGTAACTGTGAGTAGAATTAGACCCAATAACTGTCATGTAAAACAAAATCATTCCATCTTGTAAACCATAAAGCAGGTTGCATGGTAGTTCAGTGTGGGCCAAATAAATTCATCTTTGAGATGATGTGTTTCAATGGCAGCCTTGGATGCTTGCAGTCAATTAAAATTTCCTGGCACATTTTCATAGGGCAAGGAATGTTTGTTACTAATCATGTCCAAAAGAAATTGAAACACCATCTTCATTGATCTGCCATTTATCTCTTAAAATAATGTGCATTTTAATTGGTCATTCTCTTACCCATTTAGATAAAATATTTTATGATACTTTGGTCTTTAAAAATCTAAGAAAACAAGGTACAGGCTATTACATTTCTTCTGGTTCTTTGTCCTTGTGTTAGTCCTGAATTTGGTGTAAAGTAACTCTGAAACTCTTCACCTTTGCTATCAAACAAAAAAGATTTTGCTGGTAGTAAAGTTTGGTGGTTGTTCTAAAATATTGTGCAGATATTTGCATACATTGAAAAAAGCCAAAGAAGTGCATGTGAAGCAATACCTGCACATTTCATCTAAATAAATCAGGAAGCAACTGTGCTTGTGATCAAGCCAGAAAATTGAATGCAAATGGTAATTTCGTCTTACCAGCTACAGGTCTCCTAACCTGAAATATTATATATTTTGGATTTTAGTTCCACAGTACTCTATACTTGGCTTCTTCAGTTCAAGTCCATAACAAATTATTTGCATGCTGTGCTGGGATTAAAAAAAAAAGAAGTAAAAAACTGAGGAACAGCTGCTGTTGGCTCTTTAGTCTGACTTCAACTTATTCCCAAACTCAGCCAACAAACACAGTCCTCCTACACTTGTAGAGCTTCTGGTTTTTCTTGGCCCATACAGCCCTTTGTCCTCTGGCAAAATTTCATTGGAAACCTCATGCAAATAATGTTTGGTCTTTACCAACTTGTTTCAAGGAGGAGGGCCCATGTTTTAGCTTCTTTCCCTTCTCTGCAGCAAGGAAAGGAGGAAGGTAGAAATTTTATGTGACGAAACAACTGTGTACAGGTGTAGTCTCAAGGCCCCCAAGATTTCTTGGACAGCTGTAACTGGGTGCTTTCCACATGTTCTTCGGTGAGGTATTTGCCAGGATGACCAGTGACTGTAATAAGTGTAATGGGGTCTTACTGTCTTTTCTATTTATATTTTTTTTACTTATATATGGTTTACCAAACACTCTTACCCTCTCCACAGGGGACTGTGAAAACCTCCTCTTTACTAAGCTAAATGGTTTGTCTTCTAAGAATAGGAATCAGTGCACATCTATGTAGGGAAAAAAAAAGTAGGGAACTATGGCACTTTGTTTTTACTCACCACCTCCCTTACTGATCAAACTATTTCCTCTGGAAATTTGAATCAAAATCTCTAAATTCTGATTCCAGACTGGTCCTGAGACCAAGAAGTATAGGAAGTGAGTGAAAACATGGAACTATTGAAAGGCCAAAAGGACAGGAAGGATTAATGCAGAAGCACAAGTGCCCCTGACAAGAAGATGAACAATGAGATTTGCCCTGGTGCTTCTCATGTAGACACTCCACAACCATCTAACCAGTTTCTGCCTGTGTGAAGTAGAATGCAGCAGTTTGGCAAATTTGGCCGCTGGCTACTCTGCACCTTTTCCTTTTGCAGCCTTTGCCAACAAAGTTTAGTTGGCTGCATGACTTCAGGTCACATCTTCTCCCTGGTCCATAAGTATCGACTTTCATTTGCTCTCCAAAGCATCCTCATTTTCTCACTATCGTGACTTCTGGTTCTTGTTCATGCTCAAGTTTTGAAAGTGCCAGATGAATTGTCTTATCCCCTAATCAGAGGAATCTGCAAATCTAGTCACTTTTTTTTTTCTCCTGATATCAAGATGGCAGAGCTATTAAAAAGCAATGTTCAAGAAGAGAGAAGAAGCAGGCTGGAATAGGAATGGAATTTGTTAACAGGAGGATGAGACAGTGAAGAGTTTGTGCTGAAAGGGATTATGGCAACCTAACAGTTTGCCTACACAGAAGCAACATAAAAATTAAAGTTTAACTATCTTTAGAAGTAAAATCAAGATGCTATCATGGATTGTATGTTTTAAAATGTGAGATAATGGCACAGTATAGGAACATTCAGAAACCTACTATTAATTATTAATAGAAATTAACAAATACACAGTGAGTTCTAATTGCTAGCTCTATTATGAACTCATCTTTGATTAAGGTTTTGAAGGGTCTGACTCAAAAACAAACTCATCTTGTTAGTAATTCAAGCTATTTTTAATAGCTAAACGTGAGTTGCTTTAAAAGATTGTTTTAAAAATCAGTCTGATCTCAGAGATTTGCAGATATCACACTAGATGTGTATCCCAGATATCTGAGCTGTGTGGGAAATGAGTATGCTCTAATTTACCCAATGTTTTGGAAAAGCAACCTGAAACTTAAGAGATATTTAGATATTACAGTGGCAACCAAAGGAGCTTGTTAGTGAGAAATACTCAGTTCAGTGTCTGGTCTTAAACTGAAAAATTGTCAGTTTTTTATTCACTTGCTTTTTGTTCATGTACCATGGAAAAATGGTCAAAAAGCCAACTAATAAACTATGCAGTATGCATTTTTAGATAAAATGCATTTCTGCTTAGACTACTTGGCAAAACAGGAAATGTTCCTATAAAAGTATTTTTATCACTGTAGTTGTATTATTCTTAAAATATTTTTGCAAGCAAACTAACTTGGCAGCTCAACTTCATTTAGACTGGTGCATCTTTATTCAGTTTTCAGGTCTGAGAAATAAATACTTCTGAAATGTAGGAGAGAATCGTATGATTCTGGGCTTGGGTAGCCCAGTCCACAGAAATACATCAACTAGTGGTTTGTTCCTTTCATAAACAAGTTATTTGCTCTTCTTGTATCATTGCTTATTCATTTTGATTATTAACAGACTTTTTAAAACTATTAAAGCCTTGCCACTCGTCTTCAGAACTGCCTCTAGGCATCTTTGATTTCTGTGGTTAGCATTTACTCCCTAAGGTCTTATCGACCTTGGCAGTGTTAGAAATCATATTTTCACATGCATAAATTGCCCTTGACTAATTTCTCCAGTACAGTTTGAACATAAATAAACTTCATTTGACAATTGCATTTTTTACTTTTCACTTGTTTATTTTTAAGAGACAGTGTGAATGGGTATATGGAGTATGCTGCAAAGTAAATCTGCACTGAAGTTTGGTTAAGAATGTGCATTATTGTTCACCTTGAATGTGTTCATGATAGATGGAAGGATTTTTTTTTCTTTTCGTTCTTTTTTTGAGTTTGAGTCTTTTTTTTTTTCGTTTGTTCTAATCTCCCTTTCAGGATTACACAGTTCACAATGACTTTTGATGCTATTCTCCCCCATAGTAGTTATGCATTTCTTAAAACGGAGTGAAATTAATGTTCTCATAGTAACATGGGACACGTTCTCCATGATAGCCCTCCCTATTTGTTTAGCAAAAATAAAAAACATAAAGGTTCAAAAAGTTTTGGGATCTGAAAAGTTTGACTTCCAGTGAAAAACATGGCTGGGCCACAGACACGTTGTAAGCAGCTACATCAACCAACGGCTCAGGAGAGAAAGACAAGAGCAGAACTTTGCTATCAGTACCCAAGCATCAAGAAAACATCTTATGCTGTGCAACCTGGTTACTCCCTGTCTGGAAGCACAGAATATGAGCATTACAGGCAGTTCCCACAGATGTAGGATGGGGCCTGCCAAGCTGAGCAGCTTGGCATTGACAGTGAAAGGAAAAGGCTTGGAAAGTAGAATTCCTCAGTCCAAATTCAAGCTCTACAGCTGAGCCATTGTAGCCTGGTGTGGAAAGGAAAGCACTGTATCAGAGAGTGCATTAACTGCCATGGCACTAGAAAACTGAGGGGATTGGGATACCTTTTGAAACAGCAGTGCTTGTAGAAAGCAGGTAACTTTACTTGATTGAGGTAAACCTTACCTAACTGTAAATAAAGAGTGGATGGTAAAGTGACTCTACCAACAAATAATGATTATTGAATCACTCAGGTTTTGATTCCGTGTCATTACGGGTCTGTTACAAATATAATATAAAGAGTAATCTAACAATGAGAACCTGGAGGCAAAAGCCTCCTTGTGTTAATATGCTTGTTAGAGAAATACAACTTTCTATGAATATTGAAGCTCTAGTTTACAGGACTGGAATCTGTCTGGGCTTCAGCCTAAAGAGAAAAGTCTTCAGCCTAAGAAACAACTGTTCTAGAATGATTTTTCACTGTTAGTGTTGCACATTAAGTACATAGGCTATGTGCTCCTTAAAGGCTTTAGCTTTAGCTACCATATTATAAACTATTTAGTGTTGGTTATTTAGGTTGAAGACTGCTGAAAACTCTTGAGAGCTTCTTGTATTGCCTGTGTGAAGAGCTGTCAGTATGGCATACCTTTTTTTCCTCTTAGAAAAGGCATAGGATAAGAGCAAGTTGGCAGTGGATAATTTTCTAATCATATAGCTGCTTCCCATTTCACAGGCTCACTGGCCATTTCAGAGTAACAAGAGGATACATTTAATACTGATTTTCTATCCACACAATGACACCTTTGAGGATCTGAGAGAAAGTTCCAGTCAAATCCACATGCATTTGGGTAAGAATTTTTATGCAACTTTTCTTTATAAAATCCTGATAGAATGAATGCTTCAGACAGAGTAAGCAGCTTGGGTCATTGTGCTTTATTGTGAAAAATATTTTTTAAACCGAGTTTTAAGCATCAGGTCAGGGTGAGAGCAGAGGTGTCTGCACCTCTATCTGAAAAAAAAGTGAAACAAAAAGCTTGAGGGAAGATGATCACTAAATATTTTCAGAGACATAAAGAATTATCTCACTTTAAATAGGTTACCTTATCAGTGTTTTGATTCAAGCAGATATTTTGGACTCTTTTACTCCATTCTGCTGTTATGCCAGATGAATAATTTATTACACTATTGTCAAGGCAGACAAGGTGGCTTTTTCTTATGTTTTAATGTTATTTGGATTCACAGGATAAGATTATTACACAGTCTTTCTTATATGCTCAGTGTTAGAGCTAATCTCACGTCATTGTTATCATTGTCTAGGTCTATTATAAAGAATTCAAACAAAAATTGCTCAGTGTGGTTCAACTACTATATATATCAGTCTCTATAGATTTGTCTTTGTCACCTTAAGATAAGAAAACATAAAACTCTGAGAGGATCTGCAAAACGAATCTATATAAAATCTGCACCCCACTCTGTCACTTTTATGTTACCACAATGTTCCACTGCCCTGTATCACTTGGCATGTTTGTTCCAAAGGAGGACTGACCTAGGCTTATCGTGGAGATCATTCCTACCTTAGGGGAAGCAGTTCAAACTGGCTTTTATTTAAAATACCTGCTTATGTGGTACTTTACTTGCATCTTGCCACAGAATTGCAAATACATACTGTAGTTATAGACTGCTGATCTGAAAATGTCTATGGGCTCATTAAGTCATGGGAGCAAAACACTGATCAATAAATTATTTATTTGCAATTATTTTGGCATATGCAATTTAGATGCAACTAGATAAGCACACAGAAGGATTGTCAAACTTTTTTACAGATGGGAAATTAAGTCATTGCCTGGAGCCCCATGGGAAGTCAAAGATTCAAGAGACTTCCATCTCCCATTCCGTGTTCTAAATTACAGAACCATCTTTCCTCCCTCATCTTTTGTAACTGTCTGAAGTGAGCCACAAAAACAATTTCTTGGTGAAGCAGATTTCATAGACATGCAATAAAGGATGTTTAACAATCTTTCTACGCCTAATTACTCAGACTCTTGAATATGCATTGCAGAAGTACCTGTGAATTCATCAGTCTCACTGCTCAGCTCTAATTGCTTTACTTTTTGTAGTTTGATTAATTTATATTGTTGTAGCATTGATGTTCTCATTGTTCTACTTAAAATAATTGAACAACTAAACCTTAAAATTCTTTGTATGTGGTGGCTGTAAATTTACACCTAAAAATCCTTGAATGTAATATTTCCAAGCCAAGTAAACAAGAGCAACTCACACATGCCTGTGCAAACACCATTCTATTGCAGTGTTTATCACAATAAAGTAGTGGTTTTTTTCACTGGGCTTTGTGTTCTGAGCAAGATTCACAAGTGCATAAGGCAGGAGAGCCCGGGGCTGTATTTGATCACAAGCTTCACACAATCTGACTGGGTCAATGAGTTTTTCCAGCCAATTTAGACAATTTTCTCTGTGCAGAAAAAATCCCTGGATTTCTCCTTAGTGTGTATCAAGGTAAGCTTCACTAAGTATTTCAGAAGTAAGTCTCTTTGTCTTTTTCTTTCTTTCCTTCTTTCTTTTCCTCTTTCTTTCTTTCTTACTTTTTTTCTTTCTTTCTTTCACCTCTTCTGGTACAAAATAAAAAAGATATTGCTGCTGATTTAGGACTGATGTACACTGCTATACGTCTATCTTAAGATCAGCGTGGTCACCATCACTGTATCTTGTGTCTAAACAGAGTAAGATTAGCTGTCCACAAGTCTATCTGGACTGCCCAGGAGATCCCATGTAATCTTTGCTATACATAACTCCATATAGAGTGGGAATGCAGGACATGCAGAGAAATCGTTGCCAGCACTATCTGAAAACAGCACAGCAAATGTTTTTCCATGATGAAGACGAGGTGTTACAAAATTAAACCTCACAGCATGACAGGCACTGTTGGAATGAGTTTCACTTCTTAAGCTCTTTCTTCTACAAGTTTACCATCACAGTTCTTGATTAATACCCTTTTATGCTGCTGAAGTGTATTTTGATTTTAGAACATTCTCATATTACACTTTTCCATGTTTTTCTGTTTCAGTAGTATATTTTTAAGTATGTAAATCTGGCCAGAATTTTTGTTGAAGTACTTGGCATTTTGGTACGGAACTATTAAATGTAATGAGGTTTGAAGCACAGTTTGGAAGGCAAATCATGTTTGCCTTTGTACAGTGCATCAATTATTTGTGCATCCAAAGTGAAAATGTGAAATGTGTAGAAGTTTTGTGGGGCATGGGACTGTGACATACTGTATTTTCCCTTCCTATTCAAATAGTAATTTTCTAGTTTTGATGTTTAGGCTGCAAAGTTCCTGAGCCTGAGCCCAAATAAGGATTTGTTGTGATGTTACTGGATTTAGTTAGCAATATCACAATGCAACTGAAAAGAAACAGGAACAGTTCAACATAGGGCTTAATTTGTTGGTAGTGGAGAACCCACCTTAGAGTCACTGCCTGTATGGTTCATATGACAAAAAGGGAAATTGTTAAATATTACTGGTATCTATGAAAACTGATAGTGGATTGCTAGAAGCTAAATTTCTATTCTTAATTTTAGCAGTATTATATTGTAGATAAAATTATTGCAATTACTTAACGTGTAGTAGAGATCACTGATGATACTAAATAGACTGTTTTGGTTTGGTTTTTGTAATTTCAAAAGCAGTTAGAGAACAAGTATTTAGGGTTAATGTTTGGTCATTCAGTATGTCCATCTGCTGATAGATAGTGATGCATTTAATGAAAGATGGCAACACTTGGAATGTTTGTGAGGAAGGGGACAGGTTGAGGTTTGCACTGGTGACTTTAATACTGCCATTTCTTGCATCTTGAACACTTTAATTTGGAAGCACTTTGTTCTTTGAATGAGATAAGAATTTAGTATGCAGTGCATCTTCGCTCAATGCATCTGCTGTCTATACAAAGCAAGGTGGAAAGCAAGCAACAAATAAACCCATAGAAGTTGTATCAGCAGCACTCAGTTTTACATCCTATTTAGTGCAAAGACAAAGCAAATTGGCCCATAACAGAAATAACCAAAAAGAAAATGAATGGATCTGGAGAAATGGACTATCAGAAGCACTATGGGGAGCATAAATAAGAATTTTATTAGTTTTGCAGGAGAGCCTTAGAAACAGTCCTTTCCCAAAGTACAGCTAGATTATTAAATATATTTCCCATTAGTATGTGATATCCATAACTGGGACACAAGTATTGGAAAGTTGGATAATGGTGTCTCTGTTGACCATGATCATGCACACCTTCTGGAAGGAGCTATTATTTGTGAAATGAATTCATATATGAACAGACACATTGGCAAAAGTGTACTGAGAAATGCCACCAATGATCTGTTGAAGGTTTTGAAGATGAACATTTCAACAGTCAACTGTTTCACTTCTTATGCCCCTTCAGTGTTGCATGTTCAATTTATTCAAGCTTGGCATTCTCTCTGGCAGGTTTGCCCAGCCTTCTTGCCTTTCAGTGGCATTCAGTTCTGTAAAAGTGTCTTGCTAAGTTATGCCAAGACAAATACAAGCAGAACTGTATCCATGCTAGGAAATTGCACCAGTGTAACTATAAACTGAGACAGTTAAATCAGCACTGTGTGTAGACTTAAGTACTTCGCTGGATTTTAGTCAAAACACTTTAAAAGTAATGTTAAATTTTGGGTTTGTGCCAGCTGTGGGCCAAATGGAGCCACCTGTATTCATAGTCTGTGCTTAGCCATTAGTACACCTCAAGTATATTCAAAATTTAAGACAAGGGAAAGTCCCACTGAGGTCATTTAGAACTCAAGGATATGCATCTGCTTAACTTCTTTCCTGACTCAGGAGGGACTTAAGCATGTACTCAGAGAGACTTATATGCTAACATTTTATGCTGAATAAGTACCTTTATTTCTTAAAATGGCAATGAAGAAATTCTTATTTTGAATTTAAGAGGAAAATTCCTAGATTCATTCAGCCAAAGATAATTGCTGTTTGGAGAGCTTTCCATGCTTGCTGTAAAAGTACATTTATCCAAGGAAAAAAATACCTCTCTAAATCAGTACAGCCTACAACACAATATTATTTTTACTAACATGTATGCTGTAATGCTAAAAGTTGTTATATGTTTGACTCAACCCAATAATCACACAATGTAAATGATATTCAAACAACAGTGTATTGCATTGCAAAGATTAATTAACCAGAAGGTTACTTTACACCATTCTTCAGGGAAAAACATATAATTTGCTTGAAGGTTACAGCCTGTTGCCTTGCCAGAGTACTTTAAAATAGTTTTGAAATTTCTTTTTTGAGGAGCAAGGCAATAAATTATTCCACAGGACATATTATGCGGTGTAAAATTCTGCCAGCAGACCTGCTTGAACAGTTATGAACTGCACAGTTGACTCTTGCTGGGCCACAAGTGCTCCAGTGATTATCCCTTTCAGGTCAATTACACAGGAGAAGAACATCACATGCAAACACTCAGGTGAGCTTCCCTGGGCCACAAAGATTACTGCTCCTCTCCCAAATCTGGGAGATTTCCATCCAGTGCCGTGCCCTCAGGAATATCCCTTCATCTCATTTTTTAGTGTTTGAATGATTCTTCTCAAGATAATAGTTAGCCTGTAGGATCTAATTCATGTCATATCATAAAATACCTTTTACTCTTTCCATATTAGGCAACAAGAGTATCCAAGAGCCTTCATAAGATAGGACTTTATGAAACCAACTCGCTACCAAATCATTGGACTTCACTGTCCAAGCTCTTTGGCAGTCTCTTGGGAGGAATATTTGCCTGGTACCAGACGAATATGTTCATGTTACTGTATGTTTCATCTCTGCACTTTGGATGCCTCAAAACTTGCTTTTTAGATGTGTTGGAACTTGAGTCATGCTGCAGAATGTGCTTACCCAGACCTCAGTGAGATTTTCCCCCTTCTATACAAAAGGCAAAACAACTTTTCAATCCCTTTTTCCTTTCCCACAGCTTTGTTTCCTCTCTTCTGTACTGGGAACACGATAACATATTTAAGCAGTGCACAACATGGCATTTGAACATTAATCCTTAATGTTATTTTATTGAAATGTGTAAACCTGCATATTTTTCACTGTCTCATACACCATTCTAATTTCTTTTACTCTGTTAAATTCAGATGTAATTTAGGATGGAAAAATACATTTTAGAGTTACACCTGCAGCATGTAGTATTAGTATGACTTTTTCATGGCATGACAGTGATGTTTCAACAATCTATACATATTGATTTAGGCTGATAATAAACAATTTGATTAGGCTCTATCTATAGGCTGTCATTTCAATCACTGTCACTGGTCCAATAGAGTGGAAGGCAGCTAGCAGACACATATGGCAAGATTTCTCAAAATAAAAACTCTGGCCTGATTAGAGCCCTAGGTTCAGTGAATTGGACAAGACAGCTCAGCTGCCAGGTTATTAACTCCCTCAGAAAATACTCTGCCTTTTCCCCGGGGCCAGCCTGAATATTCTGATCTGGATCGATAAGCAATCTCCGGTGTGTACAAAATGCCAGCTAGAATCATTTGTCTCAGTGCAGTCCCCTTACAAAGGATAAAACACCTGCAGTATATGGCCTTCTCTCCCTCCTCCCCCACCCTCCCCTTTTTAACTAATGACCCACAAAGAAGGAAGAAGTAACTGAATCTGTTCCATCATCAGGAAGGCTCTCTCAGGTTTGTTTTAATGATCACAATGGCTACCTTTCAATCTTATAAAAATTATATCAGTCATGGTTTCCCTGTGGCATGTTTATGTAAGTAATGTGAACCGCGATGTAATGACAAGTGTACAGATGTCATTGTAAGAGGGCCCTTGGCAAGAAGATATCTCAGAATGTCAGAATTTTAATAAACCGTGGGCTGCTGGTAGGGTTCTCTTTGGTGGTTGTCTTTTATATTTGCAATGTGTGCTGTGATCTGTTGTTAGTGCCAGAGATTTTTCAAGAGCATTTTGCAACAAAGGATATTTTACAATTTGTTAGGACAGAATTATGATTTTCCACAGTGGTGATGTTTGCCCAGCCTGGTAAGTTTTGTTTGTAGGAGTGCTGGATTTGTTGACATATAATTTGTACTTTCCTTAGATGCATACCAAAACATAGAATTTTATCTGAGTGAATTCACAACTGTTAAAAGGTTTTGGACATCATTTTTTCTGAGGAAAGAAGAACACTTTATAAGTGCCTTACCTTTCCTTCTTTTGGTTAGAGAGTGTAGCCAACTTGAGAGTCCCCGCTTTAGTAGCTCAGCACTGTCCCATTTTCCTCATCTCAGCCAAAATCAAAATTGTAGAAGGGAATGGAAATCCCATTAGTAAGAACAATCCTTACAATTAGGAGCCACGTTTAACATGTGAAAGAAAATATGACTGTGATATCATGATGATAATGGTTCTCTCTGTCTTTTCACCTCAACTGGCAAAAATTAAGGATCACAGGTGGCAATACTTGTCTCAGAGCGTGGTCAGCTGTAAAGTTAACATTGAGCAAAGAATTCCCAGGGTTTGATGTGTGTTCAGCATTTCAGTTCTGGTTAATTGCGAATCCTTGTCTTTTTTTTTTAATATTTAGGAAAGGATACATGTTTTCTCTTCCAAAGTTCTGCTTAATGGATTTTTCTTCTTATGTCCTGTCTTCAGAGTTTGTCCCTGGATATCCTGATTGTCTTATGCGCTTGAATGTACATAGAGTAAAAAGTAATGTCGATCTAAAAGCATCCTGGACTAAATTAAAATCAAATAACAGCAAAACTGCCCCAAATCCCCAAACCTTCAAGATTCTCTCATTTATTGGTTATGTACTACAGTTGGAGTCACAAGACAGAGACTCTAATTGCCTAACAAATCTATACTATCATATGTCCCATGCTGTCAAGAAAAAATAGCTGAATGTCCTTAGCTATCTACATGGAATATTTACTGAGCAAATTCTGACACTAAATACCTGTTTCTGAGTATAGATTGATTCTTTCAAGAATAGAGGCCAATTTTCACTTGTTTTTCCAAGCCAAGTTCCAAAACTTCAGGAACTGAAGATGCTTTTACAAAAGAACAATGTAAGGAGCAACATTAATGAATTGATTTCTCAATGTAAAAAACACATTTTCCATCAAGACACTTATTAGAATGTTTATCTCAGAGAAAATGCACATAGTTTATATGAAAAGCTGATGTTATGTTAATTTCCATTATTATATACAGATGATATTGAGGAAGATGGAATAAAGTGCCTTTAAACCAAAGTTGATGACATTTTTTTTTCTTGTTTGCTACAGTTTTATTGTAGTGAAATATGTTCATTTTAGCAGTGGAAAACTGCCCTAAATAGACAGTATAAGAGCAATAAGATGCCACATTGCAGAGCACAATTTTAAAATGATGTGCTCTGGAAGTAAGGCTTTTAGACATTTTGGTTTATGTATTAAAACTTCCCACAAATTTGATTGAGAATGAGCCTTTGATGGATATTTGCTGCAGTTATGCTGCATTAGACTCGATTTATCCACCACCTCTCATTGTTGCTATTGATTGATTTTTAAATTAGATGAAGGCAATCAGTAAATACCACCCAATCAAGTCCTAAAAACATACAGGAGATTAGACAATTTAGGGTAATCAATGAAAATATTCTGTGATTTGCTACCACTCAATTTTGACCATAAATTACGACCATAACTTCCAAGTTAGTAAGCCATAAAACAAGTGGATGTGACAAGAAAAACTATAAGAAATGAATTAAGGAGATGAAGAGGAACCACTAGTGTTGTCATGTAATGAAACAAAATTACTCTTTATACATATCTTGCATTTCTAGTTGAGTCTTCCCAACAGTAGTGCAGTGCAAAAGCACTAACACTTCACTCATTTTTCTAGGGGTTTGGGCATTTTTCCATAATATAAAAGCTGTTTTTTGTGTAACAAAACAGTATGAACAATAACTAATCTACCTAATTTTATTGCAGCAAAATAAATGTAATTTTAGGTTTAAAACTGTCTGCTTGCTAAAACCCCTCACCTACATCACAGACATTGGCAAACACTAATTCTAAAGTCACACTTCTACATGGTGTTATAACCTGCAAACTTTAAAATGTAATAATAATTTAATGTTATTTTAGGCCAACACTTTGAAGAAGCTGTGCTTATACACTTTCTCTGTGATACATGTCACCCATTTTCTGTATTCTCACAGTCTCACTGGGAACTAATCATTCACATGCCTTAAAAAATCTTTTTTAAAACTTATTTACTAATTGTAAATAGGTGTCCAGGTTTTTTCTATTTATGAACTTCCGTATCTATTTGGAATTTCTAGGCAATATCTGTCCAATATTTCTAGGCTGAAAAGCTGCTTATAAATATAAAAACAATCATTAACTACAAGCTATATAAGAATAAATTGTTGAAATAAAACAAATACTTATCATAAATCTTCTCCCTTTTAAAAAGTAGTACAGATGTGATAGTGCTGGTTAGCATGCAAAAGTCTTTCTGGTTAATGCCTTTATGATCCTTCTTAGAATAAGGAAGAATATCAGGAAAAAGAGCACAGAATAATTTTTGTGACTATTGATCACAGAAAAGGATCATATGAAAAAGCTGTTGACGAGGAAAATTCATGTGCTTTTTTCTGCATTATACAGAAATCTGAGAAGCCTGCAAACCACCCAGTACACCTGGAAAGGTGATGAGAATAAAACATAGGACAACAATTCCATGTTGCAGAGGGGAAAGCAAAAACCCCAGAGTCAAAAGAAAGCATTAGTGAGGTTGCAAACAAAAGATTAGTGGGCAAATACTGACTCTGTATCTACAGGTGGACTCTGTGTGAGACATCCAGAATTAGAGCATTGCAAGGATTTCATGCAGAGATTCCAAACCCTTGCTGTAGTAGACAAATGTTTGGCACTAGCGTACCAAAAGAAAGGCAGGTCTTAGCTGGTTCTTTTTAAAAGTCATTTTCTTGAGCCTAGGGCTTTAAGAATCAGGATTCACTTTTCTGTGCAAGTTTATGGAAAAGTAGAACAGAATAAGTCCATGTAAATGCTGGGCCTCTTATGTTTTACTTTCTCAAAAACACTTCCCTCCTGAATTCTGAATTTAACATTAGAAAACTCTTCAGGTCTGGTCTTTCAGATTTTCTGTGCTCTTTAGTACACTTGTGTAACGCAATCCAGTTTGAACAACTATGTGAATCCCCAACAGAACACAAACCCTACACCATTATTTAAAATTCCATTGAAATGGTCCTTCCCTTAACTCCTGCATTTTATCAGTTTCTACAGGCTCATAAGATTTTAAGAAAAAGTAAATTCAGTGCTAATAATACATTTTGTCCCTTCCATCTAAATTTGGTGCTAGAGAAAACTTCTGAGTCTTACATCATTGGCATAATTTCTGACAAGTATGTATAATGAGACTGGAAGACACACAGTTCTCAGAAATAATATTCCTCCCTATGTATGTAACCTTATTTCTGAAATTTGAGACTTTAATTTGAAATCTCCTTTGAAAATGCATTTCCATCTTCTTTCTAAAAGATTTTGGATGTGATTTAACCTTTGGTGGAAATTTGCAAGATACACAACAAAACTGTGAAGGCAGGAAATGAAACAGCTCAGAATCTGAACGAAGTCTGGAGCATTTACATTCTCATATTTAAATATTTGCCTGAATTACATGTGAGCTATAACTTTTCACTCACTGGAGTTTTTTGCATTTTCTGTAATTAAGAGTATGAAGACAAATCAATGTTTCCATTATTTCAATATATCAACATATCATGTTCAATCTTATGTTTCTGTGAGTTAAAAACATACAACACAACTCCCCAGTAACTTCTAGCAAGGTGGACAGGGACAGGAGAGAATAAAGAAAACCCCTGACTTAACACAAAGACAGGGACATTCCTGCAGCTCCTGATGGACTGGTGCAATACAATGAAGCTGGTGTATTCAATATAACTTTTAGAATAATTGCCTGGGAGGTAACCAGAAGAAGTACATTTTACTTTATCATGGTACATAAATAAAAGGGCAGACTAATTAATCATATAGCTTACTAAAAGTGCTTTTTATTTTGCCATTTAGTATGCCAGAAAGATCATTTTCTTTAATGTATATACCCAGTATTAACATGATTTAATCCATCATGATCTGTATTATGAAATTACTTTGTTTTACGCCCTGATCCAGCTGAAGATCATTAACCCACACTATTTTCTAAGTCATACATCATTTGAGAGTATTACCTCATATAGCAAAAAAGCTACTTCCCTCGGTTATACACTCCAACTAAGAAATCATTTTTTCTGGATGTTGCTGACAAGTAGAGCTGTTTTCATTAGAAAGCAGATGGTTCACTATTTCGGTTCTGGTTTACCTTCACATTTGCTCCAGCTCAGAGTTCTTTGCTGCCAGTCACCTCATTACCTCTTGCAATATCCACACCCTGTATTCCAGACCTATCTATAAAATGTGCTAAGCATGCAAGTACTTTGCCTTCCCCTAAGACCTCCATTTTTTCACTCTACATCCTCCCTTGTTGTAAGTCAGTCTTCAAAAGGCAGTGAAAGTGAAGCTGATCATCTGAACAGGAGGTTAAACCCCCCCAGTTTTGCAGGTGCCTCTTAGCTGAGAGTGCCAAAGGTGTAATTTGCACATGCAGATTTTGAGCTTGGATGTGGTCACACTAGTGGTGAATTTGCCTCGTAGAGCTTTAGGGCAGAGTCTGATCTTCTATCATTTCTTGCAGTTTGCAGTTATGATGTTTATGACACTGATATTTTCACTGGTAAACTCTCTGAGTCTGTGTCATGCATGTTCTGCTGGGGCTGCCCTGATACAGTGGGCAAGTGTCAATAAACAGTGGTCTGTGATGGAAATGAAATGTGTACATAACAGAGTAATGGATCGTTGTGAGCTAAAATGAACACTGGATAGATCTTGAAGCTATGTCTTGGTATTTTTAGAATAAAAAAAAATAAATGATGGTTTGAATTAGTTGCACTTCAAGTAACAGAAGTAGCACCTGTTAAGTTTCAAAATTATTTCAGTTATCTCTAAGCATTTGCCTTGAGAAGTAGACTCTCATTCTAGATAGGTAAGGAGACTAAATGCTTTCATTGCTTATATAGGAAGCCAGGGATTGAATTCTTAGAAGTAAACTCATCAGTACCTACCTTCTGTTCTTCCACAGGATATAGGGTTTTGATTTGATCATTCTGCACTGTAGATAATACACAAACATTGTAATAATATATTCTACCTGCTCTGTGTGGTTTTCTCTGGTTACTACCCTATTAATCAGAAACTCCATTTTTATTATTGCTTCAGGAAGTTTACAGGGGGGAAGTTTCATACTTTTTTTTGCACATACTTCATAACTCATGTCAAATTTACTGTTTATTATTACCTTTTACACTTGCCATGTATAAAGATAGCCTCTTTATTCACACTAAACACTAATATAGAGCTTGACAGAAAAAAAAGTTAGAGTATTGGTATGGGTATTTGATTTTGTTAATTTGAAGGACAATCTGTTCACCGACGTTTCATTGAAATTAGAGGAAGATTAAAGGCCTCTAATGAACATGCTTACAAAAGTTAAAGAAAAGATAATAAATTTGGAATTGTTCCAAATATATGTGAACACCCCAAGGACAACGTTTAGTTGTAGTTTAATAATCTACTGTACAAAGAGTTCTGAATGAGCTGGGGGGAAACATAAATCTACAATATTATGCAAAGCCAAAGCTGAAGGTCAGCCTGCAGTTAATAACCATGGCCAGTGATATTGTTTCAATGATGACACAATATTTAAGCTACTGAACTTGGGTAAATTCTCTGTTGCAGAACTTTAAGCTCCTCTCGTTCATGTGGACAAGATTGCCAAAGTGAAGGGAAAAGAGAAGACTGCCCAGTCTTCTGGAGGGACTGGATTAGCCCACACTGAAGTATGTGCAGTGCCAGAGATCCCCAAAGTGTCCAGTTTAAAGGCAGCCTGCTGTGTCTGTGCAGTCTGGAGTGTAGCCCAGGCCACAAAGAGCCTCGCAGGCCACTGCTCTGCAGGCAGCACAGACCCCGGCTCTGCAGAGTTGTGGAGGGGAGTGCTGGGAGCAGCATTCATTGCCCTTTGTCCAAAAGATTTCTGTGCCAATACCGAGTGCCCCAGGGCAGCTTCCCAACTCTGAGAGTGAATGTTAAATGGAGTTGCCCTAAACTTCTCTAGATACCATAATCTACTCCTCAAGCTATCAGTGTATCACAGGTGTGTTGGTAACTATCTTCTGGCAGGGTGGCCCAACTGATTTTGGAACTTACCTCCAGTAAAAACTGAGAGAAAAGGTGGACTTTTTGGGTTGTGCTTTGAGTGCTCCACAGAAAGGGATTTAGCAACGATGTCACCCAAGCCATTATTTTTTTCTGCTCAAGAAAGTATTTGGAAACTACCAGAGTCTGTAGATGAAAAAAATTATCAAAACTGAAAAGGGATATAACAACAACAAAAAAGTAATACTGTGATCTGTTGGTATGAAGCTTTATTTTCAGGACAAATGTTGGTGAGTTTTGCATTAACAACTGTGAACATAATATGTGCAAAACTTCCCTCAATTTTTCTAGCCTTTGTTTTGCCCCTACCTGAATGCTAAGACTATAATCACATAACATTATTAAGTGTCAAACACTCGTGAAATAATTCCAAGTGAAACAAATGAGAAGCCATGGAAAATTATGGCATGGGATCTTGACAAGCTAAAATAGAAAACAGTGAAGTACACCAGGTGTCATTCTAGAACTTGTGTGTGAGTGACTGTATGGAGCGCACTGAAACTCCTGATGTTCATATAAAACACATGGAGAAACTTCATCTAGTATTCTGTGGGAATAAATTATGTATGCTCTTCAAAATTATATCAGAAGCAGTTAAAATTGCAACCTATGAAAAAGTGGTATCATATAATAGCAATTTATTTACAAAAATATCATTTGTATTTTTGAACACTGTTTAACTTCCATGCATATTTTGCTATTTTCAAATCACAAATTGACCTTTTCAAATTCATAATGAGGTGTGAAATAAATGAGAGAGTACTGAAGGTGAGTCATTCATTAATCATAAGCAAAACAGGGATGAAATCAAGGACACGGGAGAACAAACGGTAAAAGTAATAGGTTGCATAATCATTGTATTTAATATTAACTACATTATGTTTTTCATGTGAGATCTGAGAAGTCAGGTTTTTTATGTTTACATGAAACTAATCCAAGGTAAATTTTATTTCCCAGTATTATTTTTCCTAGTGGTCACCCTCTTTTTAATAAAGTAGAAGACATCGAATTCTACCTTGTCACATTGTTATAAAGATTTAATAGTGGGGTTAGCAGGAACATTTAAGCCTACTGAAACTTTTGATTTAAGATATTCCACTTTTGACTAGAATGTACCAAATCATGTAGCTACATCCCTTTCTTGTTTATCATGGCAAGTCTCCCATTACGGACATAAATTCACCTGGAATTGGTTGTTTTGGCCAAAATAAGCTGTTACTCATATTCATCTGTCACAGGACAGAGCAAGGACTATTATTTGAACCATTCTGAGTCTTTATCCTTCAAGAGTTCAATCCACACTGATTACAACATGCCACAAGGTTGCTCACAGTTTACAGGTAACTAGAGTATTTAAATAGTTAATATTGGGGTAGCTCAAGTGGATATAATAAAAATAATTTGTTCCCCCATGTCAGATTTCACCTAAAACCACAAGAAGAAACTGGGTTGGAATAAGATAAGGTGAACTGGTGGCACAGCAAGGAGTCAACTCAATTCAGAAATATGCATTTCTCTGTTCCATACATGTTCGTTTGGGTGGAGCTGATATTGATGCTGCTCGTACTCGTTATTTTGTAATTTGCTGGAATGAGAAGGAGAAAGAGAGGAGAAAAGTGCAGTGAGAACTATGCACATAACTTGCCATTGTACCGTCGTGTTTTGTGGTCCCCAATGTGATACACATTCACACCCTTGTCAGCTTTGTGTGTCTGTGACTGTGCAAACCAGCAGTGGTCGGGGTGAGCAGCCTTTCCATGAGACCTGTGCTGAAATCCCAGCGCAGGAGATAGGCCATGTGCCCCTCCCTGGGGAGCACAGGGAGGCTCTGGGCAGCTCTCTATCCCCATAGAGCATGGATCTCACTAGGGTCTGTGCTGGCCCTGGTGGTCCATACTAGCCCATCTTTTCTGAGGACAAAAGGTGGAGCTCCCCAGCAGGTCATGGCAACTTATCTCAGTCCTGGTGGTGGTCACAGGAGGTGGTGCTCCATGTCCAGGCACGTGAACTTGTCTGTCTGTCTGCACCAGAGGCTGGGAGAAGCGTTCCCAGATCCTCCAGTCAGTTGGATTTGTGCTGCAGCCCTGATGGAGCTGCACTTGACCTGTGTGAGTGCCATGGGGGTGTGACTGGCACCCTGCAGTGTGGCACAGCCCGCTCTGGGAGGTGCTTTAGTACTGCGGTGCAAAGGCTGTGACACCCGTGGGCCAGAGGAGCTGTGCTGCAGTTCTGTGCCTTGGGATCTCACTCAGGGCAGTCTTCGCTTACACTCACTCTTAGCTTTAATTAATGTGTGTTGTTCTGGTAAGTATCAATGTCTGACTAAGCAACTGCCTACATTTTTACTATAAAACAGGCATTAATAAAACAGTGTTTAATAATTAGATAAAAATTGTCATTTCTCAGTATTTTCATTCACAATTTTTGCAATTTGAAGCAAAGTTCTGTCTGCAATTCTGTATTCAGAGCGGAAAACTGGCTGTTGATTAAAGGTACATACTCTATCACCCTGACGAAGAAAGTATTTTCATTTTTAAAACTCCCATTTAACTAATTTCCTACCCTCTCTGATCCAACATTTCTACATTTTATAAATTATATTCATGTTAGACTCACACTGTGCTTAAGGTGTATATGAGAAGCTATATATAAGCTGCAAGGTGTTAAAGCCAATAATTGTCAGTGATGTTTTTCTTCCTAAAGAAATATAAAGGACACAAAGTTCAATGATTAGACTGGTATACTATTAAGTCTAAGGAATTTGTTCAGATCTCTTAAAAATTATGCATTCCACTCAGGCCTGTATAAGTGGAGAGATCCTCTTAATATATTTACCTTCATTTTAGATGCAGGTGGTTTCAATGTGGTGCTCTGGTTTAGATTCCAGAGCAAATAGGTTACCTATGATATTATCATTCCCAGGAATATATTGCCAAGCACTACCTTTCTCAAGCAGTGTGGTTAAAGGGTTCACTCCATTCCCAGTGGTCCCCTGCTTGAATGCTTTTCCCAAGCTCCAGATCAATCTTTAACTCCTCACTTTTAAATTAAAATGAAATACCATGGAGAAGAAAGGGAACATAAACACTTCCAAAATCCCAGCAAATAGGTTTTCTCACTCTTCCATCTCCTAAGCAAGACATGAAAGCCCATGAAGTCTTCTCTGTGCTGGACCAGGTATTTCCAAAGCTTTTTAAACCAATCTCCTAAAGTTTCAGCAGAATATATTTTTTTCCAAGACACCTTTTAATGTTGTTGCAGAGTCGTCCACTCAGTGCCAGAAACATTTTGCTATGAGCCTGGGAAGTCTGACACTGTAGGAATTTTCAAAGAATATCACTGTTATTGGAAGAATGTTCCTTTTATAGGTACCCTGCCCTGCTCTTTGCACGAGCTGGGCTTCCTCTGTGCCTCGAACAATCCAGCTCTGCAGAGCTTCTGTTATTCTGCTTTCAGAGGCTGTTCTGGCAGCACACGGATGATAACTTTATATCCAGAAGTTAAAAGGGGAGTAGAGTTCAACTTTTTTGGGGGGACTTGGATTTGTTTATGTCTTCAGCAAGTTTGAAATTGCCATTAAAATATCTGTCACTGTATTACTGAAACATACCAAAGCTGAAGGAATACATTTTAAGATAATCCCTCTCCCAGGTTAATGATTAATACTGTGAGAACTCAGCTTGGTATTTACTGTATCATGACACAGTAAATTGAACTCAAAGCAACTCATTATCTATTTTATTTATTTGTTTTTTAATGTATGCAATGCCAAATTATTAACTTCTGTGGTAGAAGGGTAGTAAAAACAAGGGTCAGGCAGTACCCGTGGAGTGTTGTGGGACTCATTTGTTCACACCTTTTGTGGTATATAAAGAACATAGTTCTTGTAGAGGAAGGCTTTTGGTTTCCAATGCAAAATAATTAAAAATATGTTTTACAACAATATACATTCCTGTATTCTTCATTATTGTATTTAAAAAATGATCCTTACATTCTTTATCAATATTATTATAAACTACACTTTCTGTTCTCTGCATGTATACAATGCTATCTATTTCCCGTGGTAATTAAGATTTAAATTATTTTAAAGAGAGAAGGACTGGAGGTTCTCCATAGCTTAAATAGTCAGAAACTTCAAGATCAATTTTGACTCATGCTGAGACTTTTCTAATAGTTTTGTTTTCATTTATTTAAGCTTTATTCATGTTCAATTCTTAATTTTGCTCTGCTCCTTCTCTTTGTCACTTATCGAACAAAATTTCATTTAGAAATTGAAAGAGCATTTTACTACATGATAATAATTTAAGTAATTCAGTCATAAATAATAACAATTGAATATTTCTACCTTAGAAAACAGATGGAGTTATAAAACTGGTATGGGTAAAGTAGAGCTCAGTAGAGAGAGACATTAAGTAAAGCTTGTTTTGAAATTTGGGAAATTTATTTTTGGAGTTTCTGACTTAACCTACCACTGAAAGGTAATTTGAAAAGCAGCCTAACTGTTCATTTGAGTTTTAGGACTATGCTAACAGAAACAAAGAAAAAATTTTTCTCATTCTCAGTATTTAAAAAAGTCAAAATAGCAATTAGAGAAAATGCTGTAAAAGGACGTATTAATCAGGATAAAAGATCACTTGAAAATTTGGCCACCGCTGAGTGTCTTTGAAATTCTAATTTGTATCAACAAACATGCTTAATTCAAAATCAGTTTTTAATGGACCAGCTAAGGGCACTTTACTTTTTTATTTTCCTGCCAGATTTTGGTATGATCACAAACATGTCAGCACTGTGGCTATTACAAAATCAAAATTTTCAACCTTCTTAATTCTGTAGGAAGGCTGTTTTACTTCACTAGAAAAACAATCATTTTTATTGAAATGTAAATATTACCTTTCAGGAAAGACACTGTCTGGACAATTCTGCCTGAAATGGGAATGCATTAGGAAGTTACAAACCCCCGAAATTTCTAGAATTTAGATTAGAAGAAAAATACTTGGACAAAATGAACTATCCCATTGTTAAACCTGCAACGAGACCTCCCTGTCTACAAAGACTTTAAGGTTCTAATTCCATCTTGCAATTCCCAATTTTTTCATGGTAACTTATCCACTGTGTAAAGGTTCAAAGGTGTTTCACCTAATTTTCCTTATACCCCCAGATAGTGCATGGCCGAGTTAGTTAGATACAAATAAGCCTTGAGAATATCATCAAATCCATTCTAATTTCATTCATGCCTTGGAGATAATAATTTAAAGAGCTAGTCACTGCTTGCAATTAAGCATGGAGAAAATAGATCCGTCCCATAATTTATGTCTGCAAAGGTTGGGCTGGATTTGTAATTAATGTTTGCTCCTTTTAATGAAATACTCCAAAGGTCTGCACTTCTGTCATTCATGGAGGTAATTTTTCAATTGATTAGTAAAATAATACTTGAAAAGTAAATGCACCTGCTTTAGCACAGAAATGTCTTAGTCAAGTAGAGACAATGATTGGAGTGCTAAAAAAATATCATTTCAATACAGTAGAGACTGGAGTTTTACTCCTCCAGAATTCAGAACTCCCACTAAAGAGAAAAAAAAGAAAAGGTAATTAAACCTCCAACAACTTCTTCAGCATGCTTTCATCCAGTTTAATTCCTGGGTGGCTTTCAGCATAGCTAAATACTTTTAGGAACACATGCCTGAGCTGTGCATTTGTACAAGAGAAATATGTCTAATGTATGTCTGGAAAGCATATGCACAGCAAGACGTCGTTTTTATATTTGTGTACCTTACTATTTTCAGAGGGCATGAAAGGATAATTTAATATTGGATATTTGTTTCCATTTTGAATAAACACTTAAAATTTGACAGCTCCTTTGGATTCTATTCTTATTTCCATTTCAGAATCAAACATGTTCAAGTGGGCAAAAAGGCAAGACTTGAGAGTTAGGTTTAAAATGGCTTGTAATGTCTTTCCTACAAAACAACTACTATCAAAGAAAATTAAATAAAGTAACAAACCACCTCTGCCTGTTTTCAGGGAATTGATAAGGATTTTGGTTGAATTAATCACTCCAGAAGGCACGTTCAGTGACTTCTCCTGCTTTGTTAATTGAGTCATTTTGACACAGTCTTACTGTTGCTCTGCTACAGAGACCTCTC
The DNA here is from genome assembly GCA_013396655.1 of Campylorhamphus procurvoides. Classification (NCBI taxonomy): domain Eukaryota; kingdom Metazoa; phylum Chordata; class Aves; order Passeriformes; family Dendrocolaptidae; genus Campylorhamphus; species Campylorhamphus procurvoides. Next base: position 1,024,301 of record WBMV01006151.1, read on the forward strand.
TTCTTGAAGCAGTGAGCATTGTGGGAATTGACTGTAAGTGGAGTGGACAGAATGCAGAGTAGAAGCCACAATCTCCACTGAATTTCTTGGGGGCCACAGGCATGGTGATCCAGGAGGTTTTGAGCCCTGGTCATCTGGGACAAGGATTTGATCTTCAGAGAAAGAAGCAAGAAAATGAATAAATGTGGTGAAAGAGCCCCCTTCCAGTGCTCAGGCTACTGTAGCAGAGTAATCCAGACAGTGGAGCAAGGGGATGTGTGTTATCAGAACATTTAACTTTAAGGATAAAAGTTTAGAGGTTTAATGCTGTGGTTTTAAGTGTCTGAATCATCTGAAGGACCCATGAGCAAAGCAGCATCTGAGGACTTAAAAATCTGCACCTTGAACTTAGTGTAACTCCCATTAAAGTCAATGCATGCTGAGTCAGACTTTAATTCTTTTTGCACCCTTGAGATTCAAAAGGTGAAAATCCTGGCACTACTGATGTTTTGCCGTTGACCTTGTAGGGCCAGGGTTTCATTCTAAAAGCCATAAAATGACACTGACATTTCGTCATTGCTGTCTTGGATCAGATTCATAACAGTGACCCAGGAGAGGAAAATCTGCATAATCCATTACTACTGTGCATCTACCCAACACTGTCTCACCACCTTCTACCCTGGTTCAAGAGAGGGAATAATCTATAGTTTTGAGCTGCCTTTATTTTAGCTCAAATGAATAAGAATGGAAAAATCCTGATATTCATTTTTAAATCACCTTCTAAGTGAATTCTGGATTATTTTATATTTTATATTAATTTAATGGAAAATTCTCTTTTCAAAATGAAAGTGGTTTTGCTGGGTGGTTTCGGGGTTTTTTTCCAATACTATTCTACAAAGGGTTTGTAGTAAAACTTGAAGGCAAATTTCAGATTTGTAGTCCCTTGTGAATGAAGTGCTCATGATTAACAGTGAGAACTGTGAAGAGTTTTTATAATTCCTTAATGATCCTTCATGAAATATTTAATTAAAGACCAGCTGGAAAGACAATCTTGGTTAATAAAAGGAAATCAAGGGATGAACTGATTTCTATAATGTGATATGTGATAGATGCTACATATCATTAGCAGTTAGATACAATAAAATGATAAAATACAAAATTATTCTGCTTCCCCCTCTTAAATTGTTTCCAAGATTGCAAATGCAAAGTATTGGCTGTGCATTCCAGATGATAAATGAATAGATTCCAAATTCACAAGTGTATTGAAAAATAAAATTTAAAACTTTTGCAGGAAATAGGACTACATATAACATGGCTACTGATTCACAGATTTTTTTATGCCATAGAAGAATATGAACCAAAATATGTTGCCAGTTAGAGAGGAAAAAATCTGAAACAACTTTACTGAAAAAAATCATGCTTTTGGTAAAGCCCACCTAGGACAAATTGTACAGGAAATATCTCCCAGATGCTGCGTTTTATACACTGGGCCAACTGGAGCCGGTGTAATACTCAGGAAACAGGTCTGAAACCCAGGAAAAGATCTGTGAAAACACGAACCTGTAAGAGAAACTATCCAACAGTGGAGGCAAGTACAGCAGAGTTAAGGCAGTGCTATTCAATAATGAGCAGTAAGAGGTGACTGCTCCAAGTCACCCTATAAAGCATCTGCTACCTGCTGCAGGCTGCAGGATTAATGCTGAACCCTGTAATTTAGCAAAGGAACCACACTTGAGTCTGTTCAGTCTTCAGCAGCAAATAAATTGGTGGCAAATGCTTTGGCATAGGTTGTTGCATTACTTTGTGGCAGTCTCTGCTTCCAATGTTTTCAGTTATAATTCTCTTTCTTCCTTTTGGCAAAGCTTGATCCTCTGTATTCCTCAACTCAGATTATTTTGTTAACTGCAGCTTCACAAATTTTTTAATGTCTGTTTCTTCTTTATAGGCTAATTTTGAAATACGTACGTTTTTGAACCCCCCACTTTTCACAGATAGGCAATTTGCTCCACAAATGGTCCGGTCAGGTGAATAACTTGAACTTGTTGCTCAAAGTCTGCATCCTTACTTTTAAATGCATCAATTTTGCTCATTATATTTGTAACAGAGTCAGATTTTTAAAAATATTCTGTAGGTAGAGGGGAAAGGAAATACAGTTGTTTGCCCACAAGGTCTAGTATACCACCTGCTACTGCTCTTTGCACTTACCCATGCATGCAGTTTATGCTGCAGCTCTGCTAGTCAAGGCACTCAGCTTCTTGTGTCATTTTAAGATGTGTTTCCAAAGCTACAAAGCTTTGAAGAGCTGCCCCACACTGCATCTTCGTTGTGACTAAAATTGGAAAGCAAATCACCTGCTGCCACTCCTATTAGTAGTAACATTCAAGTTAGAACAATGTGTAGCTCAGAGCAAGGGGAGAGACTTTGGCAGCGTAAACAGAAGGTGTCACTGAGACAGAACTGTTATTCTACAAGAGGCTGTGTGACCCAAACGGAATAAATATTCTGCAGAGCTACAACAGAGGGGTTCAGTGTAAAGCTAAATGAGATACCTGGGACAAACTGTATCAAATTGTCCATCCTGAACATAAACATTTTAATAGCTTTTCTATTTACAAATATTCAATTATTATATTCCTATTAGTTTGGATTTTATGACTTTCATACCATTGATAGGCTTTCTACCCTACTGGAATCAAGGGGTTTGCATGTTTTTAAAAACAGGCACAGCTTGAACTGCAGTTGATCTGATGTTTATAGATGTAGATGTTTATATATTTCATTAGAAATGAAAAAAACCTGCTTCTGAGTTTTGTGCAAACTTTGTTTCCCCTTCATTAAAACTTCTCTTTGTTAAATAACTGCAGATCTTGAGACATTAGGGGTACTCATATTACTTAACTTTGTTTCTCTGACCTCCTTCTGAAGGAGTCTACAGAGACTCATTTAAAAACCTCCCTTATATTCCTAGGGAAAAGTGGTGTGAACATTCCTGTTTGTGTCAAACTGCACTCAGAGTGCATATCCTGACTTTACTGAAGTATCCTGGGCTTTCCACCATTCAGTGAGACCTTGGAGTCCTGTGAGTTTTATGTAGTTGAGCATCCAAGTCAGGAGTTGTATAATATTTCTAAGGAATGTGTTTTTAAACACAGGTTAATAATAAGATTTTAACTGTTTGTTTTTCTCTTAACATTAATGAAAGGATATATTTATATGCTGAGCTCTTGAAAATTAATTTCCTGGACTTCTCTAGGGATATAAGGATTGTGTACAATGCATAGTTTTCCTTTGTATTATTTATGAACAGAGGAGTATAATTTAGTAGCAACTGCCTTTGTGCACAAATGTTTAAGCTTTTGAAGTCACTTTATTTGCACTGAATGAAGCCCTCTTTTTCTTTATTAGTTTTTCTTAGAATGTGCAACATGTTTACTTCCAGAATAACATGTAAATTTTTCTTAAATAGGTGCTTTGCAAATAAGCTATTATGGTACTAAAGAAAACATTGATTAGTTTTAAATGGCAGTAACAATTCAAGTGCATGGAAAGACAAGTGCATTTTCTTTCGAGGTTAAGGCTCTGAATTTAATAATTGAAGGGGAAAATGCAATAAGGTGCAAGAGAAGAAGCTTCTCTGAAGTACATTATGCAATTATGAGTGCCATAACTACAATTGCCTTCCTGAATCATAGTATGTTTTCTAATCAGACAGTTTTTTAAAGCAAAATAATTTTCATTACTTTGTTATTTGGAAATATGTACTGTTTGGGAAAGGTTGTATGCTCTGTGATGGTTCTGTTGATTTAGGAAACTACTCTGTTGGTTCAGGAAATCCAAAAACTCAAGACACCTCAAGTGAAGACAGCATCCAGCTGAAGGGATCTATTTATTTTTAGTCTTGTTAACACTTTTTGTATGTGAAAACTCTGGGTTTAGGGGGTTTCTTTCCCAGTTGCCTCAATTAGATCATGTTACATTTTGCTGAGTTTACACAAGACTAGGATTATTAGAAGACAAATTTTGGCTGTGTTTTGTGCATCTTAACTTGGTGAATTGTGTAAGTCATTAACAGTCTAGGGCAGAGCCTGACTGTACTATTCACAGAACCCGTGTGCTGGAAAGAAGCTGTGTGATGACTGTGTCACATAGTCAAATTTGTTGCAAAATGCAGTACTATAACCTCTTCTTCATCACAAAACATAAGCTAAGAAGTAGGACTATGATTATAATAGCAAAAGTTTAGATTAGACTTAAAAAAGCCCTCAAAACAACCCAACTTTTATAATAAAAAGATAAAAATCACTGGCATATATTGCCTGGGAAATTTTGAGGTCTCTGGAAATCTGCAGGAACAGGTTAAACAACAGCTGTCTGAAATGGTACAAATACACTTGTCCCAACTCTCAGTATTTATTTCTTTTACTCAAACAAAACTTTTGTGTCACATTTCAGAGTTTGGATTCAAGGGTTTGGGCCATGTTGGTTTGGCTTTATCCAGCTGCGAGAGTAAAGAGCAGTTACGTGATTTATATAATGTGTAACTGTGAAAATACAAACACCACATCGGGAGATAGCAAACCACATGTTGTATTTCATGGATACAGTTCTGGCTTTTTGCTGAGTTTCCTTTTTGTGTATGCATATCCATTATTTTTGCATGACTTCTGCATGTTTTGTTCTTTGTTTATGTGTTTAAATAACTGTTAAGCAAAATATACAAATAGTATTTTGCACACAATATTACTTTTTTTTTACATTTACTTCCAGACTAAATCTGAGTAGCTCACAGAATTTCTTATAAGTACTAAAGTAAAGGCAAGTATTCAGAAAAGCTGTGAAAACTGAAGAGGTATCAGGCTTCCACATTGATTTAGGAACATCATATCAAAGAAGCAGGGGAGGAACAGAAATGGCATGTAGAAAGCAAGGAGAATGGCACAGAAAGCTGGGATGTCACTGTTTGCTGAATAAAGTAGATATATTGGTGGGTGGGGCAAGACAGACTAATAAGAACACAAGCAGGAAAAGGAAAGATGTAAGAAAAATATAAAGGATAGGGAGGATGAATTTAAAGCAGTGAATTATGACCCAAATCAGGATTCTAGGGACTGAAATTCAGTTTTGCATCTTAAAAGCGAAAGAAGCAACAGAAGATTTAGTCTGGATGACAGAGGAAGTAGGTATATTAACCAAGAGGTTGTACTGAGTTAGGCTCAAAACTATAATGAGGAAAGGTGGTGGAAAGGCATTTGAGTAATGAAAGAGTTTGTGGAAACCATAATCTGATCCACAGTCCAGGCAGTTTGGTGTAGTTAAAGTATAAAAAATAGCCTTCTACAAAGGAAGATTTCCAAGAGTCCCTTGGTGCTCCTTACTAAGAATGTGGATGTGGGGTGTAGGTTAGGAAAGATGGGTACAGTTTGATACAGCCTTTTAATGTACATCTCTGGTTAATGTGCATCTCGGTTGCTCACACCAGAGCTGTAACCCCTCTGTGTGTTGCAGCTCTTCATATTTCATGTCAAATCTCTAAAGTCGCTCAGTCTGCTTCCCATGGATGCTGCTGTGTGCATACAGCTACACACACACTCATTTGCAGTGATTTCTGATCCAGTATAGTTTTGTAAAGACCTCCAGCTCAATAGCATTAAAGATGACAAATGAATATATAAATCTAACGGGAAAGTAGTAAAGTTAATAGTGAGGTGGTTTTTGTTTGGGTTTTTTGTTTGTTTATTTGTTTGCTTTGCATAAAATAACTATAGTTTCCAACATTTTTCAAAGAGGTCCACTCTCAACTTAATGTGTGCTGATAAAGATCCATTCTATACAACATTTCCTTCTCACCTCACCAGGCCATATCTGCAGTTTTTCCTTATGTCTATTCCTCTTAAAATCCAATTTTCTAGTTATACTAGTATTTATTAAAAGCTTGACTGTAAGGTCTTTGTTTATCCAAAGATCTATTTTTATCATAACTGTTTATAATGATTAAACCTCAACAACTTAAACACTTTACACAAAATAATGTATTTTCAATAAATTGAAATATTAACCAATCATATGTAATGGTTCAGTTCTAGCAAATGGATTGCTAGAAATCCTTAGGGTTTCATATAAATTGAAGACTGTATTGACTGACCAGGCTGCACTCGAATTACATTGCATTTGGATCAAAAAGCATAGAAAAAGTTCTCATTATAGTTCCCTGACATTAATTTGAGCATTTTTATATGTGTGTCCTATTAAGTACTTTAAGTGCTTTTTGATAATTGTGCTTTGTAGTTTTTACAGCACTTCAGCCTATTCCCAGTTCAATTTCCTCTTTTATCCGATGTTTGAAATATTGATTTCTGACAGATAAAAGCAAACCTTATAATCTCAGCAGCATGCAATAAGTGAGTAAGACGGGGCTACAGAATGCATCAGGGAATGGTCATATTTGAAACCGTCTTTGTTTTATTACATTTCGTCAACAGAATTTACTTACTGCTTGCTGATATTTATGTAAAAGCAGGACTCCTGATAGTCCAGTGATATTGCCAGTTCCTGGTATACTTTTGCATTTAGTAAGATAAAAGAAGAAACTCCCTTGGTGGTTGATGATTGCAGCTGCTTAAACTGCTGTCAGCTGGCTTGAAGTAACTGTGATTTATCTTCCTCAGATTGTGCAGCGTTGTGTCCGTGGACTTCCAGAGTTTGCATTAAAAAGTGACAGAACATCAGAGTGCCAGAAGCTTCTCATATTGTGGCCCTGAAGGTAAAAGCAAAAGAAGCTATGTTTGTTCTGTGTTTGGGAACACTGTCCAAACCTTCTGCAAAGCTCTTATGACATGAAAGAGATCTCAAAGAAATGGGTTGGGATTTTGAACATGGACTAAATACAGTTAAGAGATGCTAAGGACCATAGACTTGGTGCTTTGATTTGCATGTTTCCATGATGTTTCTAAAAACTAGAAAGAAGATTTTAGTCCAGTCCAATTTCTAGCTGATTAGTTGATGGTATGTTAGGAATTCACTTTGCCTTTATTTCCTTTTCATTGCCCTGTACAATCCAGTGCCTCACAGGTAACAGTGCATTAAACATCTCTACCCAGCTCCATTAACACCGGCAGTAAAGGAGCAGAACACACAGGGAATTAGCTGCTTCATTTCAGGCAGTGTTTCCTCTGAAGTTGTGAAAATTTAGATCAGGATACTGTATTAGAAGGTGAGAAAAGTTCCTCAGGTTGCACAGTAGCTTTGGCAATCAATAGCAAACTTATCAATGTTGAGAACACAAGAGTCTCCACCCCAAATACAGGTTGGGAGGAAACAGAATATCTTTCTCTTCAGAAATACCTTTTTAAGAAGGATCGGTTTGCCTGGGAACACAATCAGGTGAAACAAAGGAATGGGGGATAAAATTTTTAGTAAGTTAAACATTTCTAAGGTGAACACTGAGATATTATTTAATCTCAAATTAATTGCTAATTCAGCCATATATTTTTGGTCAATCTTGGAAACACTTAAAACCATCATCCTGCATTTGGGCCTTCACACACTTGGGTATAGAATATTTCTCACACTAAGTGCGTATTAGTGAATTTTAATTATTATGATGAACTGGAACTCTGCTAGTCACTTAGCAGCTAAAGTTTAACCCCTGATCAATTAAAGTTTTCATTTCTAAGCAACCAGCATTTGAGGTTTTAAGTAAAAAGCACTTAACTGCATTCTGGAAATGGTGGGTTGGTGATAGCAAAGCCTGGCAGGGTTCAGAGGAGTGGCAAGCCTGGAAAAGTGATTTGGTTGAGGCTGTCAGGGAGAAAAGAGCTCCTGAGCTCTACAAGTTTTGATCATAACTTATAAATAAAGGCTGACGGAGCAGAGCTTGCTTGGTAGCAGAATGTGCTAGAGATGGTGCCTTTAGAAAGCAGTGGAGTAATTAGGAAGGCTTGGTAGCCTAGGAGTTGAGTTTAATGGTCAGAGCTAGAGGTCTAAACACAAAGATCATGGTGCATGGCCATCAATCCTCTCTCCATCCGATCTTGACCTCGAGGTATGCCAAGACATTTACAGGCCAACATGGAAGCATGGGCAGAAAATGCTGTTGCTGATAGGAAATGTACTAATTGGAGCTAAGCTTTGCAGCAAGGTTTCCTCTGTGAGGATTTGACAGCTGGGAAGCTTGGACCAGCAAAATCACAGACCTGAAATAACTCAAGATTTGCCAATAAGAAAAAAGACAAAGAGACTTGGTTAAATTATATTTAACAGCAATGTTATGTCACTGAATATTCAAGTAAAAACCTGTAAGGTCCCAAACCAAACATGTTGGCTGCTCCCAGTCCAAATTTCTGTGTCTCAGCATACCAACACTGAAATATGTGTACATGTGGAGGTTGCATTCCTATACATTCCACATATGCAGGAAAAGCATCAACACAAGGATTCTACAGTAGGTGATATAAACAATGTCCATTAGATTTTCAAAGGAGCTATGTAGCATTTTTCGTATTGGATAGGTTATTTACAGTTCACTATTTAAAAGGAAAAAACATTGGGAAAGGTTTATCTTGTAATAAATCAAGACCATTATGACGTCAAGTCGCAAAGCCTAAGGGTATAAAGGCAGTTGCAGAAGCTGTCTCTGGCAAAATATTATGTATACTATATTATACTGGATAGTTGAATTAAAAGTGCTTCTATGAAGGATTAGAAACAATTAGAAATGGAAAACACAGTGTGGAAAAAACCAGAACTGATGATTTTTGATTGAGGTTCTTGTGGGAATCAAGTTGTGAAACAAGTCATTGAATACATCAACTGATATTTTCTAACTTCTGTTAGATTTGACATTGTATGTAATGCATGTGCTTTCCAATATTATAGCTGATAGAACTATCTTAATGTTTTTATTTGTGAAATATAATTTTAAAATTTAAGTCTCAGTGTTTCAACTGATAGCATTGAACACATCAAATTAAAAAAACTATTCAGCTAAAAGGATTGGAATTTCTCTGTGTAATATGTGCAGTCAGCCAATTTAAAAGCTCTAATTTGGGTCTTTTGTGCATATGTTTGAAAGTTGGACAATCTGTACCATTCTTTCCCTGCTCACCCATTTACTGACCAGTTAAAACAGAATTTCAACAAAAATCTGATACCTCACAGTCACTACAACTGTCAATATAAATGTTTATTACACGTTTCAGCATTGCTAGTAACCTGTGTCCTCTGCTATAAAGCCAAAGGAAAGTACTGCATTTTGTGCCCTTCCAAACACACACAGTGTGTACACTACAGGCATAAACTGGCATTTTTATCAGTATATTTTCTATTTTGGCTCATTGCTATAAAGGGTCAGGAAAAAATTAAGTCACCTTTGCAGATAACTCATCTTGGGCACTCAGCAGCTGTGATTTCTATTTCCATGTTTATAGTATAGGAAAACAAAGACACTGTAGAGGTAGTAAATAATACTTAATAGTAAGTTTACTTGCTTTGGTGATTTCTACTTACCTGAGGAAAATAACTTTGAAATTTTACCTGAGAATTTTAGGGCACCTTTTTCATAGAACCCCGTATTTTTTATGGGACTAACCCTCTGGGACTCCACTGGGATGCTTGAGGAATTAGTGCTCTATGTGTATGTTTGTAAGTATTTTTAATATTTCTTCACAAAAGTTAGGCACCCTGATAATTTTAGAATGTGTTTATATAATTAAAAAGTAACTCATCCGCTTCATAAAAACAATGCAGACAGAATTCCTTTTTTACCTCATTGCTTCCACCTTCGTCCTTCTCTTTATTGTCTTTGATGTCTGCAGCTGTTGTCTGACAAATCAGGCCAGCAGCTGCCTGCAGTGCTACTGTTTTACCAGCTGCCAGAGGTCTGTGTTCAGCAGGCACCGGCTCCTCTGCCGGCCTCTGGTGCAGGGCGTGTTTGCCATCCTGGTGGCACACACAGCCTTCAGCTGACGATTCAGCCTCCTCGCTCAGGCCTCGTGTGCTCGTGCTGATTTCCTTGTTAAACAAAGTGTCCGGAGTGGCAGAAGAATGAATTCAAGCACATTGCACTACATAACCAAATGGCAATATTTCTCTCATTTTAGCTCCTTAATACCATCTTCAGCTGAGTGGGAAAGAACACAGATTGCAAGACCCTGGGGAACTTTGTTTCAACATTTATTATTGGGAAAAGTATGGTTTTCAAAAGATAAAATGTATTTCAAATATCAGATCTCTCCCATGTTGCCTTGATGTATGCCTTGTGCACTCTAAGTTGACAGATGTGAAGTACAAGTAAGAGCAGAATTTGACCAGCTAAATTTAACATAATAGGATTACGAATACTACAAGGGCAAAGGATTTTCTAAACATTAAATGCTACAGTGTGCCTGAATTCTGTTTTCAGATTTAGTCCTAGATAGTCTGGTTGTGGGGCTATGCAGTAACAAACCAGCAAAGGAGTATCTTTATTTTGTGGGAGGGATCTTAAATGTACAGTGTTTAGAGTGACAGTTACTCACTGATGTACTGGGAGGATTTTATTTAAGTTTACCCTAACATTTTAGCCTTTTTCGTCTTTGCTTTCTCAAATAATTAGAAAACATTCTTATCTTAGAGTATATTCAGGAAAGTGTTGAATTTGCTTGAGTTATTTAAAATTATAACAGGAGTTTTTGCCAAACTCTGGGGATGTTTTATTGATGTTAATGAAACCTGTTTTTAACAGTGTTTGCAAATGCAAAACCTGAAACTTTTGCCAGTGACTGGGGCAAAGTTTTATCACAGTGACCCATGGTCATGGCCTTGTCTTTACTACTCTTACCATAGAACAATCACTGAAGGCGGTGGACCTTCTGAGTAGTTATGAAGCTCGTCCCTCATAATCTTTTCCAAACATTCCATTCTCATTTAAATTAAAAACTGATTTTCCAAAAACCTTCTCTGTCAAGCTCTAATTATCAAGTTTTGTTCATAGTTAAAATCATTCTTTTTGTATACTGTAATTGGAAAATAATATTTAATATACAGCCAAATAGGTCTCCCCTGTAATGATCAATACAACACTGTAACCCTGCACTACTGACAGGGCACTGTGCCTCTGTTGTGCATCCAAGAGCTTAAATTTCGAATTTAATTGTAAGTACCAAAATTTCAGTGGCATTTGACTACTTATCTATAGAGTAAATGTGGCTTTTAAATTTTTCTCTTGCAGCGAACCTTGCTTGAGCTGGGATTTGGGGAGACATTTTACTGGCTGAGGGAGACCATTCCCATTTCCCCTTTCCAGTGATGGCATTAGCTCAGCCTGCTTGGCCTCTCTGCCAGGTTCCCACAGTTCTGCTTTCTGACTTGGCTCCTTTCTTGGCAACTGCCCCATCCCCTCCCCACCTTTGTCCAGTGACTCTTCTTCCAGTCCTAGAGTTATAACCTCTTGGAAAATTGTTTTTACAGCTATTTTAGCTAAAGGTAGCTAGGGTTTTGTTTATATATTTTGTTGCCGATGAGTTTGCCTTTTCCCCCCTTTATTTTCTTTTTAGAATGAATGGATATCAGTGTGGCATCACACGCCCGATAGCTTACCATCAGGCTTCTTGGCTGTCCTATTTATGGAACTCAGGTCGGTCAGAAATTTATTGTCTGAACTCCTGTTTGCCAAAGAAGGCAAAGATTATTGTCAAAATCAAAAGCCTTCACAAAATCTGCTACTTCCCCTAGACCATTTTCTTTATAGGTGAGAAATGGAAGAGAATATCTGCTTTTTTGAGTATATGCAGGATAAAATGTTTTCCTTTTCCCTTCCTAGATGACTTCTTTTCAGAATTTGTTTTTTGTGTGTTTACACAACTACAGTGAAATTGATTCCCTGCCAGTACTGGCAGGACAGTAGTAATGAGAGCCTGGGAGCTGTGTGTCTTGTTACCTTAATGAGGGAGAGTTGTGATGTAAAACAGCAGGAATTTCACTCGAGGAAGGTGCCATTTTTGAGCCTGGTCACAATGAAAAAGTTGCTGACCACATGCCGGTCAGGGCCCAGGAGCAGAGGAGACATGAAGAGATGTGCCTGAGGATGGGTCAGGGGGTGGGAGTGAGGGGGCTGCACTGGGGCTCTTGTACCCATGTGCCCTGCAGACCTTTCACTGTGGAGTGTGCCAGTGGGGGCACTGCTTGCTGGCACCAGGTTCAGAGCAAAGCATGCAGGTTTTATCCTTTTGTTAAAAGAAAGAATTCTGGGAGCAAGGGAACACTGCCTAGAACGAGAAAGGTATGGAATTTGTGTTGTGTGTGCTAAACCAAATGAAAACTGCCTGCACAGCCTGGGTGCAAAGTGGGTTTGGTACAACATTCCTGAGCACTGAGTGTTCAGGATCTGGATGTTTAGGAAAGTGCAAAGAGATTGACTAGGAAATCCTTTGAAGTTTTTTCCCCCACTGTCTTTACCTGTAGCTTCTTAAAGCAATGCCACCTGCACCTGTAAGAAAGGGCATCCTGTGGTTTCACCCCTTACTGCATGGGCATTGTGCATCCTTAGGGATACCCTGCGAGAACAATCCTGGGTTTGCCATTGACTTATGGCATGGAGTCTTTATTTGTGTAACTCTCATCCCTTCTCTGACTCTTCTCATTTCTTTGCAGTGAATTAACTGTAAAACTGTTTGATGCTTGTATTGCTGTTTAAGACAATCTTTTTTTGCCAGTTCAAGGGGGTCTATTATCTCTGCTTTAGGCCTCTGTTAACATCAGGTTTTGGCCTTTTTTCAGCTCTGAGCACAAGGGCAGGAAGTTCCCTTTTATCTACTAGATATAACATAAAGAATACCTGTAGGGCACTGTACCGTCCTGGCTTGTGCTTTGTTTTCATACTGAAATACAAGTAAGAACACCAGCACAACTCACTAACAGGAAAATATGAGTCTTGTACCTGGAAGAACAGGTATTCTTGTCAACAAATACTGGATTTGGTTACTAATGACCCTGATTTGAAGAGAGAGGAAAAAAAATAAATTCTAAAATAAGGTTATCCTAGTAAGACCAGACATTCAGCTGTTATAAATTGGCAATGATCCACTGGCTTCCACACAGCCATGCTGATCATGCCAGCTGAAGGACTGACTCTAAATATTATCAAAGTTTTCTTGGAGGTGACAGGAAAATAAATCCTTTACAATTTCCTCTTTAAGAACTCAGGATTTCCGTTTGTGTAACTGCAAACTTTCAGAATGAAATGTGGAGCACAGAGGCAGGCAACATCACACTGACTGTATTTGATTAGGGTAATCCTTTTTTTCCTTCTATGTGGTTACTACAGCCAAGCAATTATTTATCATACTATCAGTTGCTTGAAGCACTGTAGACTACAGGTTAAATATTCTCATGTCAATGTGAGCTTCTGCTCCAAGGTCTCATTGAAATCTAATGACTTTCATCTTCAAAAGAAATTTTAATGAGCTCAAAGTATCTACCCTTCTGTTTTAATTGTTGTACTTTGTACACTTCACATTCTGCAGATCAAAACCACCTATTTTTCTTTTTATTTTTACCTGAAAATGCTGTTGACAAGCTCTTTCCAGAGCTCTCTTCTTCTGTCCACTTTTTATTTGTCACAGTCATGTAAGATGTAAACCCAGAAATAGGCAACACACACACTTTAAAACCTGTAACAGATCTATTACTTACCACTGAAGGACATAACTTGTGCCAGGCACTGTGACTTTTGTTTAGCCTGAACCCAGAGATGTCGCAGATGTTGGTGTCTCTAACAGTCAAGTAAACCCATTAAATAAGTGGTGGTAAATGTTTTTGGTGCAAGTACCAAGATTTCTCCTGGACTATATGTGGAACAAAGCACTAAAAGAGGTATTTGTGTGCTTCTGTGTGTAGGCAACTACATTGTTGTCCTGTCCTTTTCTCTCAGTGGGCCTGTTGTGGGCATGTCTCAGGTGCCATTTGTTCAGTCCCATCGGCATCTTCACACATTCCTGTGTTCTTGTAATCCCCTTTTTGCTATGAGCATCCTTCTTTCACTCATCCTCATAAATATTAATTACTGTGGGCTGGTTGAAATAAATACAGTTAGACAGCTTTTCAAGTGGAAAGTTACCACGTTGTTTCTATGAAAGTGTAACCTTGAATTCAATGTTCTAGTCAGTATTTAGAATGTAAGTAAAATGGGTGTGACCTGGGACTTGTTGCCAGCAATTGTAGGGCTTGGAGCTCTCTGAATAATCTGTCCTTAATAGTTAAGTTTTCAGTGTTCTTAATAGGCAGCATTTGATTTGTTCTTTTCCATCAGCCCTTTAGAGATAATTGTTTCCCATTTGGTTTCTTATAGAATTGTATAATATATAGCATTTTAGTACCTTCCATCTAAGTGTGAAACAGTTTTGTGTCAGCAAGAGTGAGCCTGATAAGTTCTTGGCATTGCATAACATATTGAATGGGTATAGACTGAGTGATTCTTCGATCACTTCTACAGATCTAGAATTAATTTCTTATTGTGCTCATCTGGTTGGACAGTAGGTGATACTGCAGAGAGCTGTGTAATACTGCTCCCATGACATGTTAAAATGTTGGCCTGTGCTCATTACTAAAGGGGGGCCATCATCAAACCTAGGTATTAGCTGTTAACATGGAGTAGCAAAAAATTCAGCACTAATGTTCCTACACAGTTTTTGTTACTGCATGAAACTTTGGGAGAATGAAGTGGAAGAGTTTAGTATGTGCTTGATCATGGGAAATGAGGAATGCAGCATAAAATCGTTCTGCTTACATTTTAAAAGGGTATAAAGTCCATCCATCGTGGAAGATTGAATTGGAGGTATATTGCACTCAAGAATGGTTCAGATGCTTGAAGATCTACAAAATCTGCTTGGTGTTTAAAATAAGTATTAAATCTTTTTTCAAGATTCCTAAAGCAAAGCAGTGAGGCACAGATTTAGATCTGATCCAAGTATTTGAGTATTTATTAAAATTATTTTTAGAAAAGAAATTGCAAACTAGCACTTGTGCTCATCTCCTTATATGATGCTCTAGGTTTGGAACTCAGTTACTAGTTATTAAGAAATTTTCAAAATTGTCCTTTTTTAGCTACTAATTTACTATCAGCCATCAAAAGACAGATTGGTAGGATATAAATGAAATGCTATAATTATACAAGGGAGTGGGTCACTGACCTTTGGATTGCAATATCTTGTCTCTTTTGTCCTTTCCTTATACCACCCAGCCTACAGGATGAAATTGCATCTTTTTCTTTGGTTGTCTCAAGAATGAGATGGTATTGGAAACTAGTGAGGCATGGCACAATGTAGGTGTTCATAGCTTGCAATAATTTACCCATTTTCATTTTGTTTGATTTTATTAACACCTGTGTCTCCAGGGAACACAGGGAGCAGGGGAGGAAAGGAGAGAATACTTCAACAATAATCTAATGATCAGCACTTATGCTCCCCCCCAGCCCTGCTATTATGTCAAATGTCAAGATACCTCACAGTCAAGCAATTTATAATCCAAAACGCGTATATATAAAGGCAGAGGTGCAGATGGCAGAAAGCTGTGTGTCATGACATACACACGTACATGGAGGACAGCAAGGGAGTCATTAAAAATATGGATTTCTTTTGTAATGCAGTGGCTGTTTGTCAGCTGCTGTAATTGGCATACATCAATGAAACCACTCAGAAATATAACATCTGAGGAATTAGTCACTTAATGGAAGTTAATCAAAATTCTTTATAGAAGAGTAATAAAGAATTCTTGAGCAGGATTTGGAGACAAAGGAAAAAGCACAAAAGGAAATATGGGATTGCAATCTGCTGAAGTTTCATCTGGGTATTAGTTTCTGGAGCATTTCTGAAGATATTGGTATTCTAAGCAGTAGAACACAAAGATTTGCCATCAAGTTAACAAAAGCATTTTGAGATTTGAGAAATTGCAGTAGGGATTAGTTACAGACCTGATTGAAACATAATCAAATAAATTCAACTGCAAACTTTTAAAGACAGCATCATAAGAAGAGTCTTAGAGTAATTTCCTTTTCTTCTCCTTTTTGGTTAGAAAACTTTTTCAGTACAGTGTAAATATAGCACTATATTGGTTTAACTGTCAGTATTATATTTTTTGTAATAATTTAAAATGAAATAATTCTGCACAGTGTAGTATAAGACCATCGCTATCGTGTTCATGAGTGTGATTAACTGATGTTTTTTCTTAACAAAGTTATACATTTAACAAAGCTTTTCTTAAATAGCTATTTGCATTTCATTTCTGAATATGGTTTCCTGTATATTGTATTAATAAGACTGGCATCAATACAACACTGAAGAATTTCTGCCACATTATAAAAAAAAGGCATAAAATAGCTCAGATTTACAATCGCTTTTCATAGGGACTTAATATCTGCAAGATGTGACTGTGGTAATTTAGTTATTGTGGTTATATGCTCTGATCTTTCTGATATGCATTCTGTGTTTACAATCTCCATGTGAGGTTTTATTATTTTCTTTGTTTTCCTGTGATTCATACATGTGGGAATCTGGTGAGAAGGAGGGATTGAGAGAAAAGGAAGGGCAGGAAGAGTAAAGTGCAAAAAAAAATGCACAGGTAATTTCTTCTCCTCACCTCTCTTGTCCTAGGAGAAATTGAAAGTAACACAATTTTTAAGATAGTGGTGTTACAAGAGTTTAGAGTGTGGAGACAACAAATCAAGCCTACTGCCTACTACTCCATTCTGACTCTTTATAAACATCCTCATTGATTTTTTTTTCCTCTTTGGATACAAGACTAGAAAAGGTAACAGTGTCAAGTTTGACATTTAGCAAAACAGAAGGTGGATGCAGTGTCTTTTTCTGCCGGTACCATTTCCTAATAAAAGTGTTCAAGGTGTAAAATACTACATCAGTGAAAACATACTGAAATAGAAGGTATAGAGTGAGGTTTGAAATAGTGGGTTGCACAATAAGAGAAACCTGAATTTAAACAATATAGGTAAATTGAAGAGTTTATAATCTCTTTGGAATGATTTGGCGTTTGAGGCCTTAGGACTCTGAGTCTTCAGCAAAGCATATAACGGTGTGCTGCACTGCAAAGGACCTCTGAGCTAACCTGGGATAACCCACCTCTGCAGTCAGAAACAGAGTAGCAAGGTGATACTGCATTTTTATTGCATTCACTTTGAGGCGCTTTCTGGTGCCTGAGCTAGCGTTTCTGAGAGCACACCTGCAGCATAGCCATGGCAGCTCATTTAGAGTTGCCACAAGTACTTATATACATGGCAATACATCAGAGTAATCAACCTTATCAGATTGTGGTTTAACATGCCTGTGAATCATTGGTTTCACTTAGTTGATTTGTTTAATAATCAGGCTTTTTAATTATAATTGAACATGGCTAAGGTTTGAAACAAAATACTATTTAAAAATTTAAAAGATCAAATGGTTTTTCCCACTGAAAATATTGCCTGGTCAAGAAAAAAAAAAAACAACAAAAAAACCCAAAAAAAAAAGCTGCAGTTTTTTGTGGGATTAAATTCATTCTTACGATTTTTCTCAGTTGAGTAAGGGGCAACATGGGTAGAGAGAAAGACAAAAGGTTGTGCAACAGCAAAAAGAAAACCACAACAGAACACCAGACAGTGAAAACTAAAGGCATACTCAATGGCTGGGGTTTGCTATGATTGTTAGCATTCTTAGGCTCAGGTTTTTGGTTATAAGTTACTGGTTTTGTATCAGTTTTGTGGAAACTGAAGGCTGTGGCAGTCCTGTGTTGCTTTAGTGCTGTAGGACCAAAGTTCTGGGAAGAATGAAAGGTGGTGAGCAGCTGTATGAAGAGGCAAACTCTGATGTTATCTTCCTCCTCTGTCTGGGTCTCAGTCGATCATCCATCACATGCTGTTGCTATGTAAGTGTGGGCAGTGCAATGAAGTCCGTGGAGAGAGAAAAGCCTGGTGCACTGCTCCCCAAAGGGCCAGAGCCACGTGGGGTGCAGGTGGGCAGTGCAGCGGCCCTGGCAATGTAGGAGGGAGGGCAACGCATTAAGAGATTCAAGAATTTACATCCACGTGTGTATGTGTCCATACTAGTACTTTCTGTATGTTGATTATTATTTGGTGTTTCTTAATTCCAGCACCTCTACAGACCGTGAAACTGCCTTCTCTTCCTGCAAGTGAAATGAGTAACACTACAGGTTGCAGTCTTACATTGACCATTCTCATGGGTGACTGTCAATTAATTGCTCTGCTTCCTTGAATATGTATTAATAATCCACCTTACCCAAGTCTTTTTCCCCACTGTGTTGGAAATGCAACAAAAACCAGCATGAACTTTTGAAGTCACCTGTCCAAAAGTTGACATTCAAATTAGCCTTAATTTTAAGTTCATAAAAATGGAAATTATTCCTTTAATACACACTGTAAATGCTCTCATTTGACAAACATTTGTTTAGTGAACTTGGTAGTGCTCTGCTAGATGAAAATGTATCTTCTGTGTACAAAGTAATATCTTCATTTTCTTTCTCCTTAAATAGGCCTTCATATAGAACTACAGGTTTCTCCTTTAAAGATTCTGTGTAATAAAGCTGCTTGGTTTTTCCTTTTCCATTAGCCAGTTACCAAAAACCTGTTCAAACGTAACAGTTTCAAAAAGTAAAGAAGCTCAGTGCTGATAGAGAAGCAACATGTGAGCTTTCTATATGCAATCTTATATGATAAATACCAGAAATAAAAAGGTTGCTTGGGTTTTTTTAATCAATATTAACTGCAAAACTTGGGGGTTTTGGGTTAAATTTCACAAGCCGTTTGTCCTCAATCATAACAAATTGAGAAACATAGATGGTATCAAAGTCTTCTTGGGAAATTATTACTGTTGTTTGAAAATGTAGGTCATATCTGCGTAGTAAATTTAAATAATCCTCCCAAACATAGACTTATCATAAAAATCCATTTATTCCTTGATTCTATCTGAATACATAAATCTACACAAACCCAAATTGTTTTAATAATTTCTTCTGAAGGAGGTTTAAGAAACAATTATATTTTTCAATCCATGCAGAGACAAGAGAAGATACTCAAAAGGCTTATTCAAATATGATGTTTGATGGTTTCATGACTGGAGAAAATCCTGAAGAGACCAACTAAACATGAATTCATGCCACTCATTCTGAAGACCTAGTACTGATCACTACTTCATAATGATCACTATCTTTTTATTTGGGTTTTTTAACTTTAAAAAAAAATATTATTTCCTTAGTTCTTGTTATTTACCACAAATATAAACACAAATATAGAGGAATTTCCTTACATTCTTTAGCATCTGGATTTGGAGACAACAAAGAAAGCTTCTAAATGTCACAACATTATGAGATGACAAGGGACTCTATAAAGAGTGAATACAGACATGCTTGAGACTTCATTATGTGAAGTTACTTGTCTTCTGTTGTTGTAAGAACTTACATGGCTTTATTACCTACTTGCATGTAAACACTAAACATGTTTGAGATGCTCTCACCAAGTTCTGAGCTACTAAGTAAGGTATCAGATTAGTTCTCATTGCAATAGATTTTTATTGTAGTAGGTCTTTCAGAGCAGGAAGATAAGGAAAACAGAAAAAAAAAGAAACATTATAGTCAACTTTGGAACTCTATTTGTGGAAAAGTGGTTTCTGGCAGATAAATAGGTAAATTTCAATGCTTCATGGAATGACAAACCTTCCTTCTCCTGGAAGCATCTCTTTCTAGGCATAATGACAGTATTACAATTTTAACATGTTATAATTAAGTGGTGATCTTTGCCCTGAGCAGCATGGTGCAGAACTGAGGCACCTGAGTGAGGAGGTTCATTTGCCAAGGTAGCACCTATGGGGGTGTGCCTGTTACACAGAAAACTGTCAAATGTATAGAATGCTCTGAGGCAAAAGCTCCCAAATGTAGCTCCCCAATCCTGTGCACCAGACCTCCTTGAGGAGGAGGCCCTTGGGGGATGTGCAATAAATAAGAACAAGCTCTAGTTACTGGAACAAATTCTCAGTCTCATCCAGTATAACTGATAGCACTGGGGCCAGATTTTGAAATGATCAGTGCAAGAGATCTTTTCAGCTGAGATGCTGCAACCCGATCTTTCAGGAGCTCGATGGCTATGCCATGAAATCCACCCCGGTGGGCATTGACCCACTGCCGTGGCACAAAGCTTTTCATCAAGCCATTTGCATACAAGTGATGGCTGGCTCCACCAGCTGTACTGCCCGCATGCATGCCCAACCCTGTTTTAGCATGCTAAGTTCCTTATGGCTTCATTCTCTCTCAAAGCAATACAGTCTCTATTCCTCGCTTCACGCTGATGTTGTTCTGTGTAGTCTCTGATCTGCTTAAATAGCCCAGTGTAGCCATGACTAACAAACCATTTGCATTCAGAGCACCAGCTTCAGGGGAAAGACACATGGTGGCTATCAGGGGATTTGAACACAGAACAAAACACAAACACCCAACCTGTTTTCAATAAATAATCTTCCATGCTTTAAAGAAGTTTGAAGCACTGAGCTGTGGTCTGTTCTGAAAGGCCCTTCTCTGACATGCTGAGTTGTTTCTTTAAGTGTAAGCAACCACCTCCTTTCTATCAGCTAGAGTAATCAATAAACTGGATTCAGATTACTGAGAGTGCTGATTTAAGTGGGTGAGAGAGAGAGAGGAGTGGGTTTAGTTCCATAGCACTCACGGTTTGTGTGTGTGTTTTGTATTTATAAACATGGATGACCTTTGCAATTTTTAGTGATGCTTTTTTTCCATCCAAAGATTTAATTTGCTATCTGTCTAATCAAATCTGTCATTTGGGGGTTATTCTGGATTGTTCTGCAGGTCAGTCTTATATCAAAGATATTAACACCAATTCATAACACTTATGGAAATGTAAGAAGAAGTGGGGTTTGGCCACTTTCATAGGCAGTTTTATTCACTGAGTAAAGGGTCACTCTTTCAGCCCTTTGTCCTCCCCTGTATTCTTATTGCCAGAGTCTCAAAGGTAGACCAAATTTATTGGCTCTGCATGCCAAAAAAACTCCTGCTAAAGACAATGGAAAGTAAAGTTTAGGGGGTTTGTTTTTGTATGTTTGTTTTTTCTTTTAATGAAGAAAAAGTTGTTCTATGAATAAAAATTATTACTGAGATCAGTGAAAAAATTGGTTTGTGACATCAAATGTGATGTGTTAGAGTCTCTTAGCATGTACCTGACAGGCTGCTGTTTGTTGCTTTAATGCTCTGCTGGGCTGTATTTTTAAGGCATGAAACTTGCCTAAAAAAATTGTTTGAGATAACTTTAGATAAATAAAGTTTAGATAGATAAAAACAGAAGCACTGTACTCAAGTTCACACAGAGCATTGCCAACAAAGCAGTCAGTAGAGACCGAGCCTGAAATGCATATGGAAGTTCTGGGTGTTGAAGGTTGTGTTTTATGAATACAGTACATTAATTGATAGATATGAGGTAGCAATCAAAATGTAAATAGAACTTGCTCTACATTAGTGCCTAAGTTTGCTGTGTAGATATATTATACATGCTTTTAGGATGCTGAACTCAATTTCAAAGCATATCTTTAATTCATGAATTGTTAAAATTAATTCCATTTGTGGCCTAAAAAATATTGTGATTAAAAATTATTCTTTTTCTGAGCTGAACAAACTTCATAATTTCACACTATTCCTGTATTGAAAGCTGAACCTCTCGCTTGTTCTAAAAGCATTGCTACCTTTTTTAATATTGTGAAGTAATGTTCAGTTGACTCATTACTTTCACTATGATGGCTGCACCTTTAGCAGACTCTGAAGAACCCAACTTAGGTCAAAGGCAATGTTTCTTACTGTTATTGATATATGCTTCACATATTTAAAGGACTATATTCAGAGGGACATGTGCTGTTTCTAGTTACGTATTTATGGTTTGTGTATGATAGTTACACAGTGGGACAAAACTCCTAAGCTGCTCTGCCTTCCACTAACTGAACACATATATTAACAGAATGATTTTTACCCTTACCCTTCTGCTGAACTGTCCTAGAGGTCTCATTCTTTTAAGTGTAACAAAATGAAGTCAACTACAGAACATTAGATGAATTTTCAGATGCCCTGATGAGTGCCAAGCTGTTACTCTTTGAGCTGTTGAAGAAACCCCTTTGGGGGATGACATTGCAAGAGTCCTGTCTGAGGAATTTAGGAATGTCTGAAGCCAGGGACAGAGTTGTAGAAGTTGGTGATTGGACAAACTGAGTTAATTTTCACAGAAAGTAGAAATTGTCTTTAGTAACATGTTACCAAATCCTGGATGCACTGATGGATATTTCTAGCACAGTAGTGCAAGTGTCCATTTGGCCTTGGGAAGATGTCAGTGTACTGAGAGAGGGTAGATTTAGATCAGATAAGGAAGAAATTCTTCATTACAAGGGTGGTGAGGCACTGAAACAGAATGCCCAGATAATTTGTGGATGTCTCATCCCTGGAACTGTTCAAGGAGAGGTTGGATGAGACTCTGAGCAAGCTGGTCTGGTGAAAGTTGTCCCTGGCTATGGCAGGGGGCTAGGACTAGATGGATGATCTCTGAGGTCCTTCCCAACCCTATGATCCTGTAATGCCAGTGCCTGTTGTGTGTGACAAAGTGTAACAATGTGCTCATTCTCACCGCAGTGATAGTTTAACATGAGCAGTCTCAGCACAGAAAGGAGTGAGTGAGTGAGTGAGTGAGTGAGTGAGTGAGTGAGTGAGTGAGTGGCAAGTTCTCATCTCCCATGGAAGGTTCTCTTGGGGACAGCATTTATGTGACGACCTACAAACCTCCAATTCAGGAGGCAATTAGGTGACTGTCTGGATTATGCCCCCTTATTCTAGGGCAGTAATCAGTTAATAGCCCATCTACTAACATGTGAGGGACGCATACCCTTTCCCCTCATTTGCAGCCTGTATTACATATGTTATTCCAAAAACAAATATTTACAGTCAGATCAATGCATGAGCCTTAAATACATTACTGGAACATTTATGAAAGGCCGGTGTTTTTTGTTTTCTGAAAGCTAACTGACCACTAGAAAAATAATTTTAAAATGCTAAAATTATCTCAGAAATCATGTGGGAAAACTCTAAATAACAAATGCTTATTTTGTAGCTAAGCATACTGTTACTAATGGCTACATTTAGTGATGGAGACTATAAACTGTAAATCATACCAGTGTTTCCCATGGCAGAGCAAGCTGCGATCGTGATCTGACAGTACCCTTTGACCTTTCCAAGGAAGGCATAGTGGGAAGTATGTGAGGACATTATGCTTGATTAGTCTCTCCCTAGTTTGCCTGGGTGGGAAGATAATTGAAAACACAATGGACTTTGGAAATTGAAGGTTTTGAAATGCACTTTGCAAACACATGCAATTTTAAATCTTTAATGTGTCATCTGTATCAGCAGTGGACATTGTCTTCATTACATAAATACAATTCTTCTGCTAATACAGTGCAAATAGGGGTTAGGCAGCATCTGCAGCTATTGTAATTCACACTTCAAACAGCAGCATCCATTTTATATTCTTACATTCTGAGAATTAAAAAAAAAGCTTGGAACAGGAGAACTGGTTGGCTGGACAATTTCACATTCACTGATACATAGCATTAAAGAAGTTTCATCCATTAAGTGATCTTATTAAAAACAAACATACAAAACAAAAGAGCAGTATAGTGCTTATTTGAGGAGAATCAGGAATTGGGAACAGAAGGAATTTGGTTTAGCTATTTTAATACACTGTATCTATAAGCTAGTACCAAGACCATTATTCTGGATGTTTTCTGGTCTGTTGAGTCCTAATGTAGCTAATCTCCAACAGATACTGCTGCCCAGGGTTCCTGTAAAACAATCATCTGTAAACATATTTATTAACCTTTGTTATTTAGTTTTCTACAAAGTGCAGGCCACCCTGCTGAACAGTCTACAGCATTTATTTACAATGCTGACTCCTATTAGATATCATTAGGTACATAATAATTATAATAATTATGTGCATTGCTCAGGCTACCCTGCTAAATAACAACCACTTTTATTCAGAAGTCATAATTGCAGCAGCTAGACTTAAAATGAAATCTAATTAGATTTCAGTTCACCCCCTTTTACACATAATCTATATCCACTGTATAGTGATGAAATCTGTCCAGCGAATGCTAATTCATTTAGCCTGAAAAAGTGTTATCTATATGGTCTGTTAGGTAAAATTTACAAAACAATGTTTTGTGAAAAAAACCCAGAATTGTTGCAGTAGAACTTCAAAGATTTTGTATGACTTCTTGAAGAAGGCATAATGCTTTTTCCCAGAGCTGTTTCAGTGGTAAATACGTTGGGGTTATGCAGCCATAGCTGTATTAATGAATGCAATAATTCTGTAAATTGATAGTGGCATATAACCTTGAACTTAACTCTTTCCTGAGTTTTGAAAATTTGATCTTAAGCGAAGCTTAAGTTTCCCTGTGTGAAATTAAGAAAGCTTACAGTCCTGCAATCTTTTGAGCAAGGAAAGGTGGAAACACAGACTTACAAGATGAAGGAAGTATGGAGGTGAAGCAATCTTTAAAACTACATGACAATTCATTTACTAAACCTGTTTTCTTTCAAAGGACAAAGCCAAGAGTTAGCTGATACCTTCTCAGTATTAACCTGGCTCCACCTGCACACTTATCACCT
Organism: Campylorhamphus procurvoides; assembly: GCA_013396655.1. Taxonomy (NCBI): domain Eukaryota; kingdom Metazoa; phylum Chordata; class Aves; order Passeriformes; family Dendrocolaptidae; genus Campylorhamphus; species Campylorhamphus procurvoides. The sequence continues at coordinate 1,048,961 of WBMV01006151.1, forward strand.
TTTTGCATGGCAGTAGCTGCCATTGTCCTTATTTAACCTATCGCCATTGAGCATTTTACTCTATAAGAAGCCTCATTAAATGATTGCAGTAAAAGTTTTAAAACCTTGAACGCAGCTAGGAAGGCAAAAAAGTGAGTGGAGTGATTGAGGAATAATAAAGAACAGATTTAGTTCTGAACATGTAACAGGTTAGTATTTCTCAGATCAGGATTTATAATAATACAAATTATTTCTTCCACCAAGTGCTTGTCTATTTAAAAACTGCAGACTCCACTGCTTAGCAGAAGTGATGCTAACTGGGGGCATTCAGTGGTGTGGGAAGGGGTGGTAGGTGTCCTGCGGACGTTTCCAGTCTGAAATCTCTTTAGGGTTTTCTGCTGGGGCAGGAGGCTGTCCCATGGCAACCTCAGCCTCAATCCCTACCCCAGAGCAGACCGATACTTCCCAAACACTAAGCTGATTTCACACAGCCACATCCAATTCCAAAGCCATTTCTTTCTCTTTCCACAAAGCCTCTGTGCTCCTTTCAGGCTTGCCTACCTTTCTGCCATAGATTTCCACCCACTTTGAATAACTGAGTTTGAGGTTTTGAGCTTGAAAACCTTACTGGTGACTGCCTGAGTTTAGCAACTTCCAGGTGCTGCGGTGACATTCTGTAAGTGCCAGCATTTTACCTGACCATCTTTGATTGCTGTCCTGTGTTGTGCACCTTGAGTATCCTCTTTACTTAGTTTCTGCTCAGTAGAGGGAAGTTGTAATTTTCCACCACAAAACTGTTTATGCTCATGGTTTCCTTAGTTGCCCAACACAGTGTTGACCTCTGTGTCATAACAGAGTGCTCCTAGTTTAATTCTAGCTTGTAACCATTAATGTTAAGATGTGATGTCTATATAACCCTTATCTAGGGTTAATAACCTATCCTTCCTTATGCGTTCAAAGAGAGGTGCCAAAAAGGTTGCAGTTGGTCAATGTGTGGACAGTGTTGAGTCCACCCCTCCTGAGAAAACATTTTGGTCTGTATTTTCACTGTAACTCTCATCTACAGTAATCCAAACAGATCTGACTTAAAACTATATAGTTTACTTCCTGATAGGAATCCTACTGCAGTGATAAGTAGATTAGTATGGCTGATCTAAATGAAAATTACTTGATTTCTATATCTACAATGAAAGCAAAGGGCTATATGAGCACACACAAACACATACATGTTTACACACACATATATATCCTCTGAGAGGCTGTCATCGAAAGTTTTCAGCGAGAACCTTTCCCCCTGGGATAGCACTGAGACAGTGGCATCAATGTTTCATGTAAGATTTCCATTTCTGTGCATTATTCTGGTTGGCCAATTCTCTCATCCCTTAGTGATTCTGAGCATGCACAGCTATTTAATGCATGTATATATCCACAGGCATTTCATTTGTCTCCGTTGCACTGATTGAGATGTATTCATCCAGAAAAAAGTGGGTATTGACAGGCAAAAGATATTAGGAAGGGTTCAAAACTAAATCTGCTTCAGGAGTTTTGGAAAAGTAAACAACAGACCTTGAATATCTTGAACTTATTGTTACTCTCCAGTGCAGTGCTGTGCATTGGTATCACTGGTCTCGTGGCACTAGTGATATCTTCTTTTTTCCTCTCAGGTGACGAATCAGAGCTTAGGGGCATCTGAAGTTACCTGAAAAGATTCTGTTGACTGTCATAGAAATTAATATTGTAGACTGACATGGACCAAATTCTTGTGATACCTGTACCCATCCAATATCACATCCATATCTAACTAAGGTGGACATTTAGCTTTCCAGACCACCTGTAAATCTCTGATATTTATGGATCTTTGAAATATGTTGTTTTGGATCCTTACTTGTTTTGCCATGAACAATGGCAATCCTGACATGGGTACACAAGTGGAACAGGTTGCTCAGACGTGGTTGTTCAGTGCTGACATCAGTCCTTGCCTAAGAGAGAGGCTGTACTGACTGACCTCCGGTGTTTCCCTCCTACTGACACTCCTATGGCTTCATGACTGGCTGGAAAATAATGTTAATTTTATTGTATGGAGTATAATTCCTATAAATTGACTAAAAACTTCAAATCTGTGTACAATTGTTTTGGTGTTTGCTATGAGTTTTATGAGGTAAATTAGGGAAAACCAGAATATCAAGATATATCTGAATTTTGGCCATGAAATGTCAGATTGAGAGTTTCTGAATTATAAGAACTTTGGAAAATCTGCACTAATTACTTAACCTTAGTTGGCTTTCCATTTCAATGCTGGCCTTTCCTGGTTGTACCTGTTTGTTTGCTTGATTTGGGAACTCCCATCAAGAAAGGCTCAGAACTATATCAATTTTAAAAGTACGGAGGGATATCCTTGATACAGGGGGATTCATTTATGTAGAAATACACTTGAAACAAGCAATATTGTGTTCTATGATCACTCTTAATTTACATTGCAATTAACATAATTGTCAGCAGGGAAACCAATTAAGTGTCATATCTACATTATTATGCAATATTGAATGCACAGATAAGAAACAATTCTAAATTTCTAATAAACAATTAAGGATTGTAATTGCTTTCTTATAATAAATTTGACCAAAGTTGCTACCAGACCCTGGTGGGAAGACTTGCACGACTGGGAAATTAAAATAGCAGATAATAACTTATTTAGGAAAATCTGAATGGATGAAAAAGAAAAGGATTGCAATCTACTTTAATTTAGTGGGTATACTTGTTTCACTGTCATTCATGATTTGAAAATGATCAGTGTTATGCAGACAAATCTTGTGACAAGGAACTTCTATAGAGAGGAGAACCAAGCAGCTAATCAAGGCCCTGGTTAGAATACCTAGTCAGAATACATATATTACAAACTTTCATGGTAACCACAAATAATAATAATGTTAATAATAGAGACATAAATTAGGTTAAGATTTTCTGGGTTTAATAGAAACATTCATAGTTTCAGAATGTTTGAATTCTTTTGTTAAATATTAAGAAATCAAGGGCAATAGGATTGTAGGTGTGGTTTGCTGCTGTTTGGAGAGAAAGTGAAAATAATTACTAAAAGATATATAGAGATATGTAACAAAGGCATTGTGTACAGAAATATTTTTATTTTAAAAAAGCCAAGAACAAAAGATCCTCAGAGTGTGGGTTTACAGTGCTATCCATATTTAATAAAATCAGATATAAATAATAATACAAATGTTCAATAATATTCTGTCTTTGGGAAAAGCAGCTTTGTGCTTTTCTATCATACAATACTTGTGATAAATTACTGTTACTATAATTTACATAAGAAAAATTGAGAGGACTATTTTATGTGTCTGCATTGGTAAGGGACTCTTCAATCTAAAAATAAATAAAAATCAAATTTAGCAACTGCTGAAATTAGACAAGCTCAGGTGATGCAAAATATAGGTTTTCAAAAGGGAGATGTTGAACACAGATAACAGGGATTGTCCAAACTGAAAACACAGAGTGTAAAGCATGAATATTTAAAAATGTCCTAATTGAACCCAAGCGAAGGTCATTCTCATGAAACATCTGGCCTATGTTGTGCAGGTGATCTAAATATTTCATGAAGGCAGCAAGTTTAAGCCTGCATCTGTACTCACAAGGAGTTGAGAAGGGATCTGAAGGGAAAGACTTGTTCTCTGGAGAGTCACAGGCTCCTCCAGGACAGGTTTCCAACCATTTTCCTTGGGGTAGTTGTGCCATGACCTTACCAGAGGGAAGGAACAGCCTTTGTGAAGGCGCAGGGATTTCAGCATAAGCCTTTGCAGACTCAGGGAGGCACCTGGACGAGTGTGGAAACAGTGCCTGCCATTGCAGACACCGCCATCCCTCAGCCAGGAGTGGTACAGAGGGAATTGAAAGCCTTTCTGTGGTCCAATCCATACACTCCCACACACCTGAGGTGGTTCCATTGTGTGTTTACTGCTGGGCGCTTTTCTGGGTGTGCACAGTCTCCTCCTTCACCTCCCTCTGATTTTCAAGGTCCCTTGGCATTTTGATCTCTAATCTTTTGGGTTCCCAGGCTTTCTCTGGGTGGTTTGGGACTCCCAGGTGGTTTCACGGAGCAGTGAACCTGATGTAGCTGGCATGGCCACAGTCAGGATGGGAGGCTGCTGATTCAGCAGGAGACAGTTACAAAAGCACGTCTGAGGGAAACCACAATGTTAGGCAACGCTGTCAAAAACAAGAAAAGGGAAGGATGGAAACAATCTCTTAAAGTGTCTGACACTAGTCTTGTTTGAAACTGCAGCAAGACAGGCTGCTGAAGTGAGCAGTGGTGATAGTGTAAATAAGGTCAGGATGGGGTCCAGCATCTGACTGGTCAGGTGTTAGTGAGACCCAGGAGAGAGACAGTCTCAGTCCTTTTGCATCCAGTGTAAGTTAAGGTGGGTTTTCTGTGACTACATTCAGCAGCAATTCTTAATAGAAAAGATATCTGGGTAAATTCCTGCTGTAGGTTGCTGTGTGCAGAAAGTGCTGCTTCGTGATCTTTAGAACACTCTGGTAGCTTTATTTGTTAAATATTGTGCTTCTTAGGTGGGCAGCATCAGACCATGGCACTGCCTGGCAGGAGTGCACAAGCAGAGACCCCTGTGCTTCCACTGACTAATGTTGGAAAGGGAAGAAATTGCTTGATTGAGTGTGGGTTTGTCCTTTTTGATACAATGTTTCTGTATTATAGAACTCTGACCATGACTGGTATATTTCTTTAATAATAAAGGAAAGTTGGGGAAACTATCTCAGGAATGCAAAATGTCATTAGTAGGATGTGAATAAATACATGATAGAAACACGGGGAAACCCTCTCCCCTTGTTTCTATATCATTATCTATTTAAAATTGTCACGACTTCAGTTTTAAAGTTGGAATGTTTTTAAATAAGTATGTTAACAGTAGAAGCCCAAAGAGAATGTTTGTAGAAATCTATTAAACAATCCTAACAAGAATTTTTTTGTTGTGATTGTGTGCTAAATCAGCCTAAGGTTTTGTAGTTCACTTAATTATAGCGGTAATATAAAAACGGGGACAGGCCCTGTGACAGGGACCTTTATCTTGATTTTAGCAACAGTAGAATTAGCTTGGAGTGAACAGTTTGTGGTCCTGTATGTTGCATTGCCCCAGGGCTGTATCCATCCATCCATCCATCCATCCATCCATCCATCCATCCATCCATCCAGGGAACTTATTTTGAACTATGCCTGGAAATTATTGAATACATTTTCAAATGCTCCTTTATTGAACTATATGCTTCTTCTTTGGAACAGGTGGTGAAAAGACGTAATATATAACCCTATATTTTTATATAAATTGAATGTATAACTTAATGGCTTACAGAATGTCTTTTTCACAAATACATTTAAAATAGTTCTGTTAAATATTAAAAAGGTAGAAGCAAACCCTGAGTCAAACTGGATCAAAAAGTAGAGTTATATGTAAATTAGTGAAGTACATTTGAAAAGAGAAACAATCTTGTATTTTAGAAATTCATCCCTGACATTTGGCAACATGTTTCACATCAGTAAGCACATATCTTGCTCACTATACTCATAAGATCTCTGATAAGATATTTTTCCTTCAGCAGTGAAAGAATACTCCAGTCAATACATAAATATTGGGGTTGTGATTTGCCAAACTAAAATGCTACCAAACAAATTAAAAGTCTTCTTTTAATTTCTGTTTACCTGTGTATATGCTGAAGCAAAAATAAAAACAACTTGCATTGAAATTTAGTACATGCTCAGATAGTTGTAAGGTACAGCGCACCAATAAAAAACGTTGAGAAAAAGGCATATTAATGTTTATGCCTGCGCTGTGACAATTCTGTTCCTCCTCATATTATTGATTAAAAGCAGCCTGAAATTTTTACTTCATTCTTCAGTGTGGTGTGGCAGTGGCTGAGGAGTGATGCTGCAGCAACACAGGCATGCTGCAAATCCATTTATTTTTGCAAGTGTAGCTACATGAGATCTTATCTGCCTAAGTTTACAAACATTTTCTGGAGTTGATATAAATCATCCCACTGCAGACATTCTGAGATATGCCTCTCACTTGAAGCCTTTAGTGATCCACAATCCACTCAGACTTTAGAACCCAGCAATTATAGCAGCGAGGAAATCAAGTGCTTTTTCTCTTTTAAAGGTATGTAATTGATAAGTATCATTGTTTCCCACAAAAGTGACTCAGAGAGATGAAATATATCCATGTTCCTTCCTCTTTTATATATCAGGCCTCAAGATACAGCAGTATTTACAAGCTCATGCTCTTGTTAAGTGGACCATGCTGCCACATAGTGGAGGTCTGATACACCCTCTCTTCACCCATTTTATTAAGTTGCACGAATATAAAGATGAAATAATGGGGCTTGTTCATTTATGTAATAATTAACGGCACATTTACACTCCTAGCATATCACTGTTGATGTTTACTATTTGATCAAGTATGATGGATGCCTTGTGGTTGCAGATTCTGATTAGCATAATTTCATCACCAAGGGACCCATGAAAAGGTTCAATTATAGAGCAATCTCATTAATACCAGGGCTTGTTAAACTAATAGAAATAGACATCCCAACAGCTCTGATATGTATACATGTGCTTGGAATATAATTAATGGAAAAGTAACCCGTACCTGAAACAAGCTTGAATGATACAATTACATGATATACTAGAGTGACTGAGACAAACACTGTTAGAATATAGAGAACATTTTGTTAGCTCTGCTCAGAGAAAAAATGTCAGCAAAATATAGGCAGCTTTTCTTCTGAAATGTTAATAAAAGGTTTTTTCTCTGTCTTTAAGTGATACACACACCTTTCTCTCTCCTTTTTTTTTTTAATTTGATGAAAAACTACTGCTGTCCTTTGATAAGGTAGCATAAGAAACAGTATCTCTCCCCCTCACCTTTATCATTAGCCTCTTCATTTTTAAGCAGCCATTTTTCCTAGATCTTGGGAGAATTTACCTCCAAACAAGAACTGTGGTTAAGAAGTTTTCAGAAGTTCTGCTTATTGTAGCATTGTGAATGTGAGTGGGCAGCCAGCTCTTGCTTTGGAGGAGCACAATTCAGATTTCTCAGAAAGGAGAATAGAAAACTACTGCAATGGCACCTGTCATTCATGCATGACAGGAAGGAGTTTGAAGTCCAAGCAACAATCTTGCAGATTTTCTACTGACAGACAAACCCTTTTCCTCAGTTTTTTCATCAGTTAAATGCGATAATAGTGAAGCTGTGTGCAGAAACTTTTCCCAAAGCTAATTTTTCTTTATCAAGACAATTAGAGTTCTTACAATCTTTTTCATTAAAAAAATCAGTTTGTATAATGATTGCCATGTTACCATTTACTTATGAATACACCTTGTTTACACCCTGTGTTATACCACCATATCAGACCAGTGATGATGAGCAGACATTCTACTTTGGATTGTTCAATTTGGAGTGTTCATTGAACACCTTGTTCCCCCTGAGAACTTATCCATAGCCTGCCTCCTCTCATGTCAACAGAGGACCTATTCTAAACATTTCATACAAAGTATTTCTTTGACTTTGGCAAACCATAGTATTCTGACCAAATATTTTTCTCTGAAAAGTGCCTTGCTAATGGTAATAATGCCTATTTTTAGGAGAGTCATGCACTAAAAGGTGAATGGCCAGTCTCATGAGCTCTGGACTCTCCCCTGCTTTAGTCTGTATGCAGCAGACTGCTAACTGTATGGGAAGAGAGGTCCTTCACTTGCATGGCACTCTTCAGCAGCAGATTTGGAGTTATACAATAGGAAAGGCTGTTAAAGTCATTTGGGACAGGCTGGATGTGACTGTCTTTTTCGTAGTATCACACTAGAAGATGCAGATCCCTCTTCCCCTAATCAATGAGAGACTTGATAACAGTGAAGGATTTTGGAACCAGCTTTGTAGTTACCTCTTGGTCACTTTGCAGGGAGCAAGATGGGATGTCCATCCATTTGATGTCCAATTGACCAAGCTTTAGTTTGATAAATGGTGAACTTGTCACTGGATAACATCTCGTGTTTTCAGGGAAGACTTGTTCAGAATTCACTAAAGTGTAAATTTGTTAGTTCCATCCAAAGAAGCCCCATGAGCCCATTCTTATTTGACTTAGTTTATACTGCTTAGTAAGGAGTTTCAAAAAACCATGAAAAGCCACTCTCAAGCAAGAATAAGAGTGTCAACACAGTCATGCATCTAAGAAAACTTTCTTTTTCAGGCAAAGTCTTGTGACACAAGAACTTTGGCTCTCCGTAGAGGAAAAACTTCCAGATTTTGACACAATCCTTCCCATTATTTCTCCAAATGGCTTCAATTCAGCCTTGCTAGAAAGCCAAAACTGATCTCTGCACAAGAGAACCATGACTAAATGTCACTTAGTTTGAACCTGTGTGAAAAACAGTGATGGATGGTCACCATAAACCCAAGGTTGTGAGCTCAGAGCTCTGCCACTGCTCTCCATGTGCCTTGTGTATTTTTTCTGTCTTCTGGTGATGTTGAGGATTCAGGTCCTTATGCTGAAGTCAATGCTTATGGTATACAGTGGGTTCAGACACTATTTAAAACAAACAAAAACCCCAAACAAACTGACATCTACACCACACATACACACACCAAAAATCCCCTAAAATGAAACAAACCAAAAAAGTACAAAAGCGTTATGTAAATCTGGGACTGATCACTCTTTCCCACTAGCTATAGTTCTCTGTGTATTAGACTGCAGTAGGGCTTCCTCTTTGCAATGGGATTTATTTCTTCACTGACCTCACCAACTGAAATTGGCTTTGGTCATGCCCTTTGAATGGTATGTGATGTCCCTACGATGAAACTCTTAATCATTCAGTGCTTATAAAAATCTCGCATGTCTGCAGAATGCTGTAGAAATGGTAAATTGCAGCAGAGTATAGAAATAAGTATTGTAAGCACGGACAGCATCTGAGGCAAGAACTTTTTGGCAACCATAACTAGCTCCAGTAAAATGGGTCCTGTTCAGAATACAATAACTCTCTAACAATTCATTGTTGAATCCCTCATTTCCTTTGCAGGCCTAATTTTTGCTTAAATTAATTTTTATGCTGATGTGTATATGCTCTGATTCCACCACATGATCTTCCTAAATCTACAGTGGTGCATTTTTTATCACTTCTGCTAGTCAAATTTTCTGCAATTTTAGGCAAAATAACACAATTCCAAAAATACTTGAAAGCTCGTGAATGACTCATACTGTAGTTCATTGAACACTATAAAATATTCAGTGACTCAGAGTCCTAGCACAAACCAAAGGTCCAAAAAAGACACTATTGTTCACAATACAGAGGTACAAAATCTGAATCTATTCCTGTTTTTGCTGTTGACACTTGTCAAAATTCTAGCTAATCCCTATGTGGGTTTTTAAAACAGCGTAATGGAACCTAATGATTTCATAATGAGAAACAGCGTGTTTGCTAGATTAATTTCAATTTGTAACGTTGATTAGTTTCATGCAAGAGTGTAATGATCTGCACTGGAGGAATATATGACACTGGAACACTGGAAACAGTTTTCAAAGCATAAAGCAGCTGTGTTACATAGTTCTTCTACTTAGAATTACAATAGCAGTGTAGCTCACTTTCTGAATGATTCAGCTTTCATGTTTTGAACACCAAAAGCTTTTATTCTCTGGGGCAAACTGATCCCTGCATAGTCCAATGATCATGTCTCTGCCTGAGTGAATTAAGTAGGAAACGACTTAGAATACCCTGACCAAGAAGAGAATATTTGAGGAAGTTCACTCAAGCTTGTTTCCCATCTGAACACAACCCTTTCTATGGATTATGTGCAATGTCAGGTATGTATATGGGTATCTTTATTCAATTTCATTATTCCTGATCTGCATTTAATCCAATATCACTTTGCACTAGATTCATCTACTGATGTGACTAGACCAACATCTGTGTAAGGATGCTATAAAGGAAAGAAGAACCAGTCTGTCTGTCATCCTAAAAATAGTATATTTAATTTTGAATACAACAGTATTTCAAGGTATTGACCATTCACACACACAGCTTTGGTGGGTAAAGCCCTTTCTGAAATAACTTTATCGTAGTGCTTAGTAAGTCTGGAGACAACTGAGCTGGTGTTTAGGTGGTGATAACCTTTGGTTTGAGCTGAAGTTTTGATAATGAAAAAAAAAGGATTTTGAGAATCATGTGGTTGTTCTTCCTTGGAAGTACCTTTGGAGAAGAATAGGTGCCTCAAAGTACCTTTTTAAGAGGACTAAGCATAACTGGGACTTGAGAATTTCATTGGAGGTCTCAGGTTCTGCTTAAATGTAGTCTCTGGAGCAGATAGAAAGTGGGAGATATGAGACTAAGTGGGTATCACAGGAAACAGTGGAACTGTAATACTGCATTACTGCACCCAATGGAGTCAGAAATGTTAGTCTAATAGAGCAGTCGTATTTCTTAGGTGTAGATTTTTAAAATAAAAAATCGGCAGCCTTGTGCAGATGACTTTTAAATGAATCCATAAGCATTGATACATTCCCTTGCCAAGGTACAGTATCATTGATCACAAATGGGGCTCATTGTTACTGAGGTTTCAACAACATTTGTATTAACAAGTCACCTTTGTATCGTAAAAAGGCAGAGGGTTGATAGGCATTAAGAAAACAGCTGCATCGTAGCGAGCAGCCAAGAGCACAATGGGTGTCAATAGGAGGTAAAACTACTCCCGCTGAGACAAGTGAAGAAGAAAAATGAAACAGGAGGATTTGTTCCAGCAGCCCTGTCTAATTGTTTATTCCTTTCCCATTCCATCCTAGTCACTTAAGGGCTACGGCTTCTGTCATGTAAAAGGAAAAAACAAAGCTTGGGCTGCTTGGGGTTTCTCTCACTGTAAATGAGTGGAATTTGGGTGCTGGGAAGCTGTGGGCAGGGTGATGGCGTGTTACCTTTTCCTGATTAGCTACAAGGCACTTACTTCAGATAAGTGCTGTGTGAGCGTATGACCTCATAAGTGGCCCCAACCAAACACTAATAGTCTACTTTAGAGAGGAGATTAGGGTCCGCTAATGGTGTCACAGCATGAAATAAGATGCAACATATTAACTGGGGGCGAAGGAGCAGGAGCAGGGGGGGCAAACTTGAAATAGAAAAGGGCAGCTTAAAGGTAGAAAAGAAGCCAGTGCTAGCACGGGATATCTGTAGCTCCTGAAAGCAAGCAGAATTTGCAGGCGTCTTGTGTGGAAACAGATGATTAAAACAATACAGTGGGTACCAACTCCAATGTACCTGGCACCCAAAATTTTGGCTGTCCTGCATGTGCTTGAGCAGTGCAGGAAGCCCAGTGCACAGCTCTGCTGTATTTGGCTCCCTGGACTGGGGCAGAACTTGCCCCCAGCAGCAGTGTCTCATGTTGCCCCACGTACCGCTTGGAGCTGTGGGCAGCAGTGCCTGGCTGGATTCACCATACTGGTTCCAGTAGCTTCCAATAGCAGGGGACTGGAACATTGCCACTGGGACTTTCCCTCAAGTCAGTGCAAGCTGACTTGGTCCTAGTCCCCTCAGAGGCCTCTATTTCTCTTTCATGGTTATACCACAAGATGTAAAAGTGCAAATTTTTTCATCACTAAAGCTACTATTTATACTTCCCAGGAAGGACAAATCAGGCATTTCCCATAATCTTCAAGGGGATCTCTCATAACCATGAGATGAATTTTAGAAACAGGGCAAACAAAGCAGTTGAAGTCAAAAGCTCTCTGTCAGGTGAAATGTATCTGACTAATATAATACAATATAACAACTATAACAATAATATAACATAATATAATCCTGTTATTTTATCCAGTTAAGCTGAAGGAGCAGAAGCTACTTAAATTGGCCGACAATTTTTTTCTTCTTTCTTGGATCTAAAATGAGTAAAATTTGGCAGAATTTCGGCAATAGTTTATAGTATTTTTAAATGTTTGAAGCCCATCACATTTGCTCTGACCATGTTCCCTAGGTGGCTGAAGTTGGATGGTTGGCTCATGCATGTGAGAAATGTTTTGACCCTTGTAATTTCTCAAATTTTGCCATATTTATCAAACGGGGTGTACTAAATGAACACAGTGAAAAAATACTGCCCCAGTACCTATTTCTGTATAGGCAGTCACGCTCACTGTAACTTCCATGATGCTCCTGTTCAAATCTGCTTTTCCACCCTAGGAATCAGGCAATAAACTTATATTGCATGTTTTATTTCCCAGCTGTCTTAACCTTACTTGCAAAACCAGTGGGTAAGGAAATAATTGAATTAAAATCTGATTTATTAAAAACAAATCTTAAAACATTGCAAAGAATTTTTCAATTTATTACATGAATATATGATTTTGCAGTTTAAGCACAATTTGAAGTCCAGACAAAGTTTAAGAGTCTTCTGATTTTACTATTGTTTACAAGTTGAGAGCATGTGATAAACAACATCCTGGCTTTGAGTGACAGGGCACTGGACTTCTCACTAGGAGACATGTTCATCTACTCTTGAAGCACTGAGGTGAAATGGTAAATGTGGCTGCTGATGTGGGGAAAGATCCAAGAGTGTTCTGGTCCTTCAGCAACTTGTATTTTAAGGGAGGTGAAAAGCATGGGTGGCTAGCTAAAGCACAGATGCTAATTTTTGTTCCCTTCTCCCACATATACACACACACACACACACACACACACACATATATATAAACATATATATATATATATATATCTATAAACAGGTGTTTAAGGACATATGTACAAAACTGAAAAGTGACAACAACATAACATGTTTTTTCAAAGGAGCATATTAAAAGCCCTGACTAATTTCAGGGTTGGGTTTGAGACAAAGCAGATGACCTAAGTGCATCCCATGCCCACACACATCTGATGAAAACATTTGTCTCTTTTGAAAGATGAATAGTTGAATTGTTGTTTGCACGATGACAAGGTTAATTTGGAATATACCCTGTTTGGAGATGATACCAGCGATTCAGACTTGTTAGTCCAGAGAATTCACTTCCATCTGCATGCAAAGTCACAGTCAGTTGAAGCAATCATACTATTTTCATTAGAAAAATGCCTCTTCTGTAGGATGATGCACCCATTCATGTCAGTTAAAGAATCTGTGGGTTTTTGTAAGTCTTATGTATTTCTGTGATGGCACCTAAATTTCATAAAGCAACAGGATTAGATTATCATTGCTGCAGGAAACACCACCATTCCCTATTGAAACTCCCTTCAATATATCTGCTGCAGGTTAAGAACTGATCACTGCTCCCAAGACTATTTGAAACACTCTGGCCACTGACCTCAGTTGTTACCACCCTCATTTCCCAATATGCCACAGATTTGTACTTACACTCTCTCTGGGAGCTGTTGAAGCTGCAGGAGGCTGGACGTGACATTGGCTCTGATCCCAGTGCCCTCACACATGACCCCAATCAGCTTCGCTACAATTCTCATGATACCCACAGGGTTTCCAGATGGAAAGTAAAAAATAAATGTTATCAGCACAATCCAAATGGAAAAGGGTTATTTTTTTTCATAGTCTCTGATGCTGAAACACAGGAGTTTTAATTTATCTTGTTGTATAAAAACAATTTCATTTATTAGAGGAAGGAAAATATAACAAGCTTATTTTGATTGTCAGATTCCTTTTTTTCTTTTATAATGCTAAATGGAATTATCCCTTACTTTTAACCCATTTTCTACGCATCAAATCTATGATATGAAAGGAATTGGTCATGAAATCTATAGCTAACTTGCACTTAAGAGTGAATATTAGTTGCACTTAAGCTAAAATAACGTTTGCATTCAGAAGTGACTCCAAGTCACAAGTCAAGTGACTTGTCCAATATCACCAGCAATATTTTCTCTCTAAAAACAGCTAAATGAGGCTATAGAGTCACCTTTTAATAACAAAGGAAAAGGCATTTCATAGTGTTTTAAACTACTTCATAACATATTTTTATGTACTTTGAAAATAAAGCTCTGCAGAAATCAATTGGATGTATTCTGCATTTGCCTTAGTGTTCATGAGTTCTCATTCCACCTCCCGGGTGTTGATGTGCCTGGATTTATCCTGCAATCTCCCGTGACTAAGAAAAAGTTCTAAATAAATCTATAAAAAATAACATCTTTGACCAGTCTCCCATGAAATGTAATCGTAAATTTTAGACCTTTTGAGGAATTTTGATTTCTACATTTTTCTATTTCTAGAGGCAGAAGAGAACAAAAAAAAATCAGAAATAAATTTATTACTTATCCAATATTTCTGTTGTGGATATTTTTTTAATAGGTATATGAAGAAATAATGTCATGTGAGGTGTCTAGATATTGCTTATCTGCAATTAATATTAATAAATCTGTCTCTTTTCCCTTGTGGAACACCTAAGTATTGGCATATCACATTAAAAGATGAACACTGCTTTACGTCAAACAGGTTGGGGAAAATAAAACCAATATAGGCTCATGTTGTTGTGAGGAATAAATGAAGAGAGTTGAACATCACACCTTCACTCTGAAAAAGTGTCTTTTCTCTATCCTGATCCAGTGTGTGCTGGGATGACCAAAAATGTCTTGAATTAGTAAAAACTGTGATAAATTGTTCATCTAATTAGCTACAATTTTTAATCAGCTGAGCTAACATCAAACATGTTTTAAAAATATACTAACAGCACCTTCAGAAAAAAAATTGGTTTATAGGTTGTAATTAAAATAAATATTTAATCTTGGATTGAACAAATAGTGGCTGGCTGAGCATAATATCACTGTATTAATCATCTCCAAACCATGATGTAAGTAACTAATCAGATCAAAAGCTAAAGCTGCTTTGGCTTCTCTATAAATTATGTAGTAGCAATCTCACTAATTTCTTTCCAGACACTGTTTTCCCTTCTTACTGTCTTAGGAAATGTTGTGGACACAACACTGAAAGATTTGATCTTCAGGATCCTGAGGAGAGCAGCTGCAGTTGAAGTTTTTCTTTGATTCAGTTGCCTTCAAAGTTCCATTAGGGCCAGTGAGCACTGGAGCAGGTAAAGGAGCAATGCTTCTTCACAGCCACTCACTTTGTTGTGTTCAGTCTCGGTAGGATAAGCGAAGAAGGTGGGCAGGAACTAAAAAAACAATCCAGCTGTATGTCTGCCTTGGCACAGGCCAGTAATTTTAGTTGCACGTATGCATTCACTTCTTGTTATATAAGTCTCTTTATACCGGGTCTTGAAGGTTTGTCCTGTTTATTAAAATAATCTCTGCTAAGCACTCTTTCTTGATTACAGGAGTTTTCAATGCAGTTTACAGTTGCAACTACGCTGTACTGAGTCAAAGCTATTTGCCAGCTAGGCAGTTTCCTGAGTAAATATTTAGTGCCAGAGTTCACACATAGCTGTGCACATGTGTAATTCATGCATCAAGTTCTTTGGTTAAGTAAGACTAAGAAGATTTAAGAGTTTTCAGAATCAGGGCCTGAAATGAACATTTCTGCCCTGCTCCTACTCTTCCCAGCCCCAAACCAGAGATCCAAAGAATAAGCAACGTGCTGAACTATGGAAAACTGTCATCATCAAATCACTTTTTATTCAATAACAACCAGGTATTTTTAATGTCTGATACATGCTGAGATTTTGATGACATTTATATGACATACAATGGCCAGTAAAGTTAATCACAGATCTGTATTCTTTAAAGACACACATGAGCATAGACTTCTGCACCTGCTTTCTGTGTAAAGATGGCTTTCCCAACTGCATCTCACCTCACGGCATTTTCTTGAAAACCTTTCACTTTTAATGTATCCGCTTAATAAGAATGCTTTCACTGACAGTGAAAAATGGAACCCATCAATGTGTTACCAGCCCACATTTCCACTGCCACCATCTAAACCTCAAACAGCCGCTACATTCACTGAGAGGCAATGATGCCATTACAGCCTGACAAGGGCATATTGAGATACTTGGGCATAGATTGCACAACTGTTCTTACAGTTTTATCTTTTAGAATGGGCCTTGCAGTAGAGATGATTAAAAAGTTCTGGCTAACAGGGTATAACAGGGATCAGTCTGAGAGCTCAGAGAGCGAACAGAAATTATGAGTGACCCAAAGGTAAATGTGTGTGCATGTTCCCATTAAGGATAAAAGAAGCAACAAGTAAATCCACTGCCAAAACCAAATTCCAGTTTGATTGTGGCTGTGTTTCTAAAAGATGAAGAAAGATAAATCGATCTTACCTTCAGATGCTGCAACTTTTAATAGCTCTGCCAGGGATGTCAGCAGTGCTACCCTCTGGCTGTGTTATAGTTACCTGGTTTGTTTCAAACACTGTGTACCATTCTAGCAAAACCCTCAGCAATTGCAATTAAACAATTTGAAAGTCTTAAGTCATAAAGACATAGTTTTTTATAGACAAATAGTTTTCTCTACAGTGTCCTGTTTAAGTGGAGCTCTCTCGTCACTCCTGCAGAAACAGTGCTCTAACAAGCACACTTTTAGACACTTTTACATGGAAGCACCCCAGATTCCTTCATGCCTGTTCATTAGAGATGAGCCTGAATGTGTTGTCTCACTAAAAAAATTGCCTGGAATGCTAGATGGAAACACTGGATATAGTCCCTAGGCATCAGCAGAAGCCACAATAAGACAAAGGTATCTTCTTGTCCTACTCCCTCAAAAAACCTATTACTTTCTTGCAGTCTAAATTTCAAACTTTTAATTTTGGGAGATATTTTGGAGTAATGATGCTTTTGTTTCATTGAAGAATGGAACGAGGACTCAGAATAGGCAAGACAAACAGTGTTAAGTTATGATGACCTACCACTGATAGTCATACTCTGTCCTGCTACTGGTTTTAATATATGTTTGGCATACAGAAGAAGCAAATTCAAAATTGAGCAATACAGGGACCTAAAACTGGATCTACAAATCCCTAAATGTTTTTTTAAAATCACCAGACTTGTTTGTTGCAGTGTAAGTTTGACTCTCTTTGTGCTCCAGGAATCAAGATTCCCATCCTTGGTCAGCCCCAGTTTGCAGCCCTGGCCTCAGCCCTCAGCCCGGGTGTGTGGGGTTTGGTACCTGTGCCCTGCACAGTCCCAGCCATGTGAGCCAGGATGCAAAAGCTCCAGGGCCTGAAGCACCTGGTCCCAGCACAAAGTAACCTCTGCTCTCACTGCATAACCTAAATTATTATCTAACCCACAGCAAGTTATAATATAGCAGTGAAATATTCAGAGCTGGCTTTTGAAGTGCAAATTAACAGCCAAGTAATAACTAGGTGCATTTGACCCTGTGTGAGAATAGCCAAATGCTGAGTGTGTTTTTGCAGAGCTGAAGGTCTGCTGTGTGCACCCCAGCACTGTTGAACAGCACACACACAGTCCCACAGCTCAGCCAGGCAGTCCCCCTGCTCCAAGGCTGCGCTTCCTTTCTCATGGCTCCCTTGCCTTTGAAGTTGAGCTGCAGCATGCTCAGCTGTGCTCAGCAGGAGGGCCAAAGGTTTGAATATTCAGATTTCATCTTTGTTTATAGAGTGGGCTTTTGAGATGTAGGAATTCTGTTACATTGTCCAGTGTCTGGGGGAAGGGCTGCTGAGGTTGTTAATGGGTCCCGAGGAGCTTCATCCCTTACACAAACCACTGTAGGCCCCTTCTGCTCATGCCAGACTTTAATGGCCACATGGACTTAGATGAATAATATCAGGTACTTTTAACAGATCTTTTTAATTGTGTCTGATTTTATTTCTGGTTGTTTCATACTGGTCTCATGCTGCAGCAGGCAATATTTAGCCTATTCAATTAAACTAGTGCTGGTTTAAAATTGATTTTGGTGCACTATGGCTTTCTGCAGTGACTGGCTCACACACAAGTAAAGTTTCTTTGATTTCCATAAGGAAAAAATTATGAAATTTGATAACATAACATGGAAGTTATGGATTTTCTGAAGCCCCGTGTGCTTCTTAAGTGCATCCAATATTGTCATGTAGATAAAGGAATGAATCCCTGTCCTGTGTGTTTCATGGGGAGCCCTTTCTCCCATCAGAGAATAATTAGCAGCTTCCAGCTGTGCAGAGTGATGTGCACAGCCAGGGAAGAGCCAGGCTCACCAAGGGGTTTGTTGCCTGTCAGCAGAGAATGGCACTTTGTGGAGGGTGGCTGTGGTGCACCTGTGACTCCTTTCTGCCTCCAGCCCTTATTTCACAGGCCATAGTCTTCTCTACAGTTATTCCTGTCCTTTCCCTTCTCTTGTGGGCACATGTTTCTTATTCTTTATCAAGCATTGATAAATGAATGAGTAGGAACAGAAAAATTGCACTGGATGAACTGTTTTAGCTGTAGATAATTCTATGGTCCATGCAGCATAATTAAAGGTCAGTGTGTTCCTTGCTACTTAAGGTCGCTTTGAGTATTTGAAGTTGCACCTCAAACTTCCCCTGCTCAGAAGGAAGTGCTATAAATGAATGAACTGACCTATTCTACCCTTTCCTACACCCCTGGAAAACCATTTTTTCTGTAAATTGTGGGCCCTATCCCTTAGGAAGTGCTGCACAGGGCTGCATACAGCTACAGTGTTATATAGAGCAATTTAATACCTTTGTATAGGCTGTGTGCTGGTCTCTGTGCCTTTTCCTGCCTCTTCTGTTTATCCTATACAAAATAATTCAGCAGCCTAAAGGAGAAGCCACATGAGAGGTACCATTTTCTGAACATTGCAGTCATGAAGCTTCAGTGTCTGGCAGAGGGACTCATATTGAGGCAAGTGTGAATCAAGCACCTGCTATTAAAAGTAACGCACTAACGCAGGATTCCATCAATTTACGGTTTGGGGTTTTTAATATT
Organism: Campylorhamphus procurvoides; assembly: GCA_013396655.1. NCBI lineage: Eukaryota > Metazoa > Chordata > Aves > Passeriformes > Dendrocolaptidae > Campylorhamphus > Campylorhamphus procurvoides. The sequence goes on from WBMV01006151.1 coordinate 1,067,807, forward strand.
CATAAAAATATATTTCTTGAGGCAGCAGGAATAGCACTGAAAGGAAGGACAACTAACATCCGCATCTTCTCCATGTGATTAGAGTATTTGCATCAAATACTTTATTATGAAGGCTGGAGAACAAGAAAAGCACATTCAGCGTCATATGTTATGGCACAATCCCTCTCTGGTAGAGCAAACAATGGGACCATTATACAAGCTGACATATTTTTTGTTTCTAATATATTCTGCTTCTTTGTGTCTGTGTGTGCTTAAATAGCAGGCACAGATGTACTGTTTCCAAAGGTCTTTGACTTGTCATGAGAATACTGTCTTTACCAGTAAAATAAATTGATTACTAGTGACAATGTTAACTATTATACAAAGAACACAGCTCTGGTGGGCTTTGTTTGATTTTAAAGAAAAGGTGATTATTTCTTCCTTATGACAGTTTGAAAGGTTTGCCATGTGGATATGGAAAGATTTTACTCATGAATATGCAAAGGTATGGCAACAGGCCGGGTAGCCAGATCTTCAGCTTGACCGTTGGCTGTGATAGAGTTGGAAGAAGAAGAAGGAAAACATGAGACAGACACAAAATGTACAAAATCAGTATAAGAGGTGGTTTCTAAAATATTCAATTGTGAGAGTATTGTAAAATATTAGGTTTGGGTATCATATAAAATTGATGACATGATTACAGGGAAAACAGTGCCAACTGGGATGATGCAGTGTCTCAGGTTCATGGAAAGGCCAGCAAATCCTTGAATAATATTTATGCCTAGGGATTATTACCTGATGCTCTGATCTTTACCCCTCTGAGCAGTGACATCAGAAAACTGGCCTATGACACAAGGCAATACACCTTTCTTATCAAGATGTGTTGCAGTTTCTCTGGGAAGCATTATAGTTTGCTGAAAAACCCCAAACAACAACTCATGCAGGTGTAGCAGCACATTATAGTGCAGTGAAATTAATGAAAGAAGAGTTAAAAAAGCAGACATGAAAGATGTGCTTGTTATATTGCAATTGCTTTTCAGAAATTTTTCCTTTTATAATGTGAAAAATGAGAAAAGGCATCTTTTCCTAAAATCTTTAAATTTATGCAGGTTTTTGCTTTAAAACATATTTTAAAAGTTTTCTTTCTGCAGATCTCATGTTAAAATAATTTGGGATATTTTCCAATCTAATTTAAGCTGCTACAAATATTTTCTGTAATGAGATTGGAAACAATCCATTTGCTCTCCCTAGAAAATGGTATGAGTTCTCCCTTGATTGCAGTTCAGATCATGCTGCTAAACAGCAATTTAGAACACAAATCAGGCTCCTTGCTGATTGCAGTTCAATTCCGGCTGCTAAACACCAGTTCTCTGATCAGCAAGATGCTGCTCTGTGGGTTGCAACCTGGGCCCACCAAATCCATGGATCCATAATTTTCACATAGGTTGCATTACTAAAATTAGATCTATCCTATCAAACCATAATTAAGGATATAGTTTTCACCTGATCACACAGCAAGCTTTCTGGTTTTATTCAAATGTTTTGTAGTGATTCACCTGTTACTAGTGGCAACTATGCATTCCTTTGGCACATACAATCTCCCTTTAGATCACTGACCCTTGTTCAAATATTTGTGATATCATTTATGTATTTAATCTTCCTCCTGGTTAGAAGAATTTTTCCAAAATTAATTCTTTTTCAGGTTACTTAACGTTTTTTGATTCTCCTTACTGTTCAAAATGCTAATGTTTTTTAAAATTGGTCTTCAGGTCGGGGGAAAGAAAGAGAAAGACTTTCCTAAAATCTAGATCTCATGGCAGTGTCTTGCTAATGATGCATCTTTTTTTTCTGTTCTCCACTGTTAAATCCTTCCTGGTGTTGAATAACCATTGCTATCCCATTTCGTATCATTTGATTCCTGCCATTGTGTCCTGCACAGCCCCTTCAGTCCCTCACCTCTGTAAACTGCTAGGAGTGTTCTGTGAGTGCTCTGCAACACCTGTTTATGGCATCCTCAGTTCTGGAAATAAGCTTACCAGCAAAATTAGCCTCTGTTCCGCCTCTGAAATCTCCAGGAGAGAGTGTGAAATGTTCCTATATTCATTGTGTGGCTGATGGTGAAATATGGTATGTGGCAGAAGCTGCTGGTTGTGATGGGTTTCTTCTTGTCAGATGGATGTTGTACATGAACAAATGAGCACAGACCAGGTATGTTTCACTTTCACAGCCTTGTCCACCTTCTGATAAGCCAAGATCACTGAATCACAGTGTGTTACTTCTGCAGAGACTCTCAGCATTATTCAGCAAGACACTCTTCCGAAGATAGTGGAAAGCTTAATTTTTTGAAGTGTCAAGAGTATAAGCTCCTAGTGGACAAGTACTGGGAGGCTGTGAATCTTTGCTGATTTTGAACCAAATTCTTAGTCTATAAAATCTTTGTTAGACATAGTAGGTGTTCCTTAAAATTTCAGTATAATTCAAATCTAGAAAAACATCCAAAAATGTGACTTTATTAAGGTATTTAATTTCTTACCCTTGCCACAGGTGTAAGAGTGGACACGGAGACTGCCTAACCTCCCCAATCACCTAATATTCCTTGCTTTTAGGAAGAGGTTTGACTAGTAAATTTGTGTAAGTGGATGATTTTTTAAAGGCAAATCAATTATCTATTTCTCAGACTCCCTTGAATCTTCCCACTTCCCACTCCCCACTTCCATATTGTTTCTAAAACTTCAAGTGAATCCTCTTGCACTTTCATGGGCCACAGAGATACCTCCATGTTCAAGGAGACTGGGCTTGTGTGCTTCCTCCAGTTCTCTGCTTAGTCATCCCATTCTTACTCTACTTGTCCAGCCTTCCTTAGGTGTCCCTCATCCTGGTTCTTTTCTGATCTTCACATTTAAATTTGCTAAACTCCATTCCATACTCCTTATTCCTTATCTGACTTTATGTCCATGTCAACTCTGCCACTGTTGCCTACTCTTAAAACACAGAATATGTCATAAAAAACCAGTATTTTAAAAGGAAGGGCTGTCCAGGCAAAGCAAGGAATTAAATAATCTCTGATTTTTTTGCAACCTTTCTGCTCTGCTGTTGTGATTAATAAACCTCTTTTACTTAGTATGTTTTCAAATTGCTGAGAATTCATTGTACTGCGTGTAAAAAACATCTTACTGAATCCTGCAGAGACTTGGGTGGGATACACCCTAAACTGAATGAAAGATTGAACAGGATAATAAAGGAGAATGAAACCAAGTTTGTTTTATCATAGCAATTTCTAATCAATCCTTATGTATCATGTGGTCATACTTGTAATGAAAATATTCTCATGAAATAAGAAAAAGCATAAAATGTTTGCTCAAAAGCATCTACCAGCTGCATGTACTGTGTTAATAGAAAGACTGATATGCCTAATCAGGGGTTCACATTTCAAACCAGTAGGCCTAACAGCTTCTGAGATATAAGTAAATGAAAATTCATGATTCTGTATTGTGCCCAAGAGCCAACTTTACTGCTATTGCCATATAATTATTTATAGCTGCAAACTATCAAATGGAATTGCTTACCACCACCTTACTATATGTGGTAATTGATGTGAAGTGAGGCATTGCGTCCCCAGCTGACCCCAGCACACTGAAAGTCAGATGGATTATATCTAACTCAATTATGATTGATATTATCAAAATCCATGAAGCACAACATGGTATAACAGGCTTTCTAAGTGTATCTATTGATTGTTTCTCCATGTGTATGTGTGTGTGTGTGTGCATGTGTTTTCCAAGGCTGCTGCAATGGAGCTGTCTCTGGGGAAAAGAAGAGCAGTATTGCTAACAATTTCCACGTGTAAATAGATATTTCTGATGGCTTAACTCACCCTCGTTGCCTCATAGGGATTGCCGGAACTTGTACTGGAAAAGCCCAGTTTCATTGGCAAAGAATTTTGTTACAGTGAGGAAATTTGTCAGCATGGTTGGTAGGGCCGAAAACCAAAGTATTTTGTGATCTGCTTAGCTGTGAGTGGAGTAGAACAAGCGTTCCTGTGTTCCTGTGCTGTGCCATTCCTCCAGTCCATCAGAGCACAGCAGTGGCTGTGCAAGCCCTACATCCTGTCTCCTGCAGATGTTTGTAAAAACAGGCATAAGGCTGGAGCAATGAAAGGAAGCTTTCCTCATGGCGGTCTTACTGTTCCCATCGATCTGGAGTTCAGGGACTCCTGGTTATATCTGCGCCATTGTGCTTAAGAATTTCTGATGGACATTTCTTGTCTGAATCTTCTCCAGTCAATTTATGAACTGCCCACACTTTTAACATCCAAATATATGTTTTGATAAAATAGAAAAACAAGTAAAGAAATATATATTTCTATCTACCTGCTATTTTGTAACTTCCCAGATTGATCCCTAATTAATGTAGTATAAGTAATGGTCACTTTATTCCCAATTCATCTTTTCCATGTCAAGGCATGTATTTATAGATTCCTCACAAATTCTCTCTCAAGCTTTCCTGCCCTAACCAAAGGAATCTTATCTAATTAATGTTTCAGAAACCAGTAAAAAATGTTGTTGTTATTATTTTTTCTCTGTAATATCACATTTGAGATCAAACACTACAAAGTATTCACAAATGCAGGGTGCTGTGTATAATAATGTTTTTTCCATTCCTCACCTAAGCACTGAGTTAATGTTTACTGTCCATAATTACTCTGCCACTTTGCTAAGTGATAATAAATTATTTAGGGTAGCATACTGTGTTTCTGGTTTGGGGTATTGTTTTCTCTTCCCTTCCCCCCACCTGTGCACTGTTTGCTTTTGTCAGCATCTCTAGCCATTTTATTAACAAGTTGCTCAGAGATTCTTCACCAATTCTCAATCACTTAATGTTTTCACTGTCCTGGATAATGTTCTACTAGATAGTAAATTGTTTCTAGAATATGCATTCCTTCCTTTTTGTAAGTCTGTTATGAACATGTTACAGCAAAGGTCCCACTACAGAGCTCTATAGGAAGGGACATTCCCTTCACGATGAAAAATCAATTATTTAGTCATTATTTGGTTCCCAGCATGTAGGATGGGTGAGCTCATAGAGGAGCAGAGGTTTTACTACATTGCCTGTCCTCTTTTTGATTTTGTTTTTAAGTTTAGTCATGGCTTGGATGCAGCATAGCTCACCCAATAACAAATTTGGGGATTCAACAAGTCCTCTCACTGGCCTGTTCTCTGAATTCATTTTGCAAGGCACATTCAAAGAGTCAAATCTTGCACCATTAGAGAGTTGCAACAAATGAATGTCCAATCAATGTGCTGCTGGAACAGGTTGTACTCCAGGTGTATTTCAGCTGATAGAAAATACGTACAGGAAAGCTTTTGTTGAGGTTATAATGGGAAATGTGGATGGCTTCTTAGGAAATAACAGTTATAATGCCAGGTATTTTTCAGAGCTTTTAATTCATTTAAATAAAAGTTCTTGTTTTTCTTTTTCCTATTAGCAAAGTATACATTTACTTTGTCTACAGAGTTTCTGTAGTGTTCCTTCTCTTTTTCTCAGCCTCTCGGGATTTTCCCAGTACTGCACAGAGTGGCCATGGGGCTGACCTAACTGACCTGTGCTTTGCCTAAAGACAACATCTGGGCTACAGGAAGTTAGTTTAGGAATGTTACCCTCTTCCCTGTCAGAATGTAGTTAGGGGATTGCAAATGCATCCACAGTCCAGCTACTGCCAGCTGTCAGACAGTCCTTTGGAGTCCTGGGTTACTTGGAGCTGTTACAGTCTTAGAGGAAAGTTATATTTGCTTTCCCATCCTCCCAGACCAGCCGTGCACCAGACCTCTGGAACAGATGGGTCAATGTGAGTTCTTAGGTCCATGGAATTTTAGTTCATGTTTGCTGTCAAAATATGAGATGACGTAGAAAAAATAGTTTGTTTTCTCTAAAGTAATTTTGTTGAGAGAAATAAGCTAATCACACTATCCTTTAATTAGCACTTATGTGGGAAAATGAAAAAACGTAAGCAATACCTCCTCTTTTTATAACCATCAACTTTTAGTGAACTAAAGAAATAAGCATCATTATTTGAAGATTCAATATCCATTTCACAACAAGAAATTCACAGACTTGTGAAGGTTCTTGCTAACTCTTCATTCGTATAGAGATGTACTGCAGAGATTACTTGATACATCTGCTACAAGAATATCTATAATGCACTACCTAAGACATGTTTATAGCATGCCTCTTTTATGATCCGAGTGAAATAGTATTCACCTGGGCTGTATCCTCAATACCTTCCATGTGTGCTTATCTACTCCATCAAAAGTTCTGCATTTTCCTTTCACAAAAACTTATACCTCCAGGAAAGATCTTGTGCTTTTTTGGGGCGTTTTGGGTTTTGTTTGGCTTGTTTTGTTTTGTTTTAATGTCAAAGAATATTACTCAGCTTTAAGTGGATGAAGTTGCATCTCTTGAATTTGGTCATTCAGAGCAAAATATTCCAACTTTGAGTGAACCATCAAAGATAAGATGTCTATATCACGCCTTAATTTTGGCTCCAGGTGTCAGCTGGCAAGCAGGCAACTGGCAATGGGATCCCAAGCACTTCAGCCCAGGTAACTTTCATGCTTCTTCAGCGTGTGACATGGAGTTCACATGCTAGTGACTGACCCAGTGTTTAACAGGGATCCACCACTGGAAACGGTCTTTGAAATTCATAAATTCAAGGCAAGCCTGTTTTATGGGGACTGATAATGCTGTATTAGTTGCTGGAAGTTAATGAGGTCCTGTGTTTGAGTACAACCAGATTAAAATGAAAAACGAACCACATTACATTCTGTTTCAACAATTATTATCAGTTGGTTGTAATATAAATATGCAAATTTTTCAGCTTGAACTTTAACATCCTCTGTAGAGACCATTCATCTCTTTAAAGTATTAATTTAAGTTGTAAAAGGATCCATACATCATTGCATGTCATTTTGAAAACAAATATTAATCAATTTTACACTCTGAATTGCCACTGTGGAAGTGTAATGTCCATTATTTTGGAGCAAGTCAGTGGCAAGAAATTTACATATTCATTCCTAGCTTAAGAAATCATATGATAATACAAGTACAACACAAGAAATTCAAAAGACTTAAGACCTTATCATCATCTATTCAATGGCAAAAAGCCTGCCTTTGCATTCTCAATGCATTGGTATGCAGATTAGGAATATGTTTCTCATTCCTATCAGTATAACCTTGAAAGCTGGTGACAGCTGAAGTGTAGTCATAAGTTTTCTCTTCCAACAGAAAAAATAGAAAGAGAAAAAAGGCAACAAAATGAGTGTAAAGGATACAGCAATTTCAAGTTTTATGATAAGGTTTTTGATAGTGTATCTGACTACTTAGCTAGACTGTACTGTGTGGGTATGTAGCTTGAAAGTGTGTTATCCCTATATTTAGCTAGAATTGTAATTGCAAATGCATCTCTGCTACTAAACTGAAGTTCATATTTCTGATATGACAGAGCTAAACCTGTCTTTTATTAGTTAAAGTTATCGCAAATAGTTGAAGGTGTTTGGATGTTGTGAAGGACACCAAATTTTATACCAGCTGACTCCCAGAGGAAGGAGACAGAGTTTCCACTTGGAAAGCAAGCAGCTCCAAGGCAAACACTGCTGTAAGCCTTGTCCTGCTGAAATAGAAAGGAAGCAACATTTGCAATTGAAGGAGTTTGCTTATTTCTTCTGTGGGAATGCTAGTGACTGATTACTTTACAGTTAGAAATGCAAGAGGTAAAGACAGAGGAGAGGTTAAGTTAAGCCCTGCTAATGCTTTAAGTGTAAGTCCTCACTCAGCAGTGGCTGGTCCTTCTCAGCTTCGGGTCTGGAGATGATGAAGATGAATCTCACTTAACTCCAGCAAGGGTGCTGCTTCCATTTGAGAAAAGCAAATTGCCATTTTGGCTAGAACTGGAGACTTCAAACATGCCATTCCTGAGCCCCAAGACGACAGGTGGAGAAAAGAACAACGTATCTCCGTCATAAACTACCTCATCTTCGTTAATTATGCAAAACCAAGCTCTGACATAATTGGCCTAGCAGAGGTTATACATAAGCTCCCTCTAGCGGATTATTAAGCAAGAATTTATAAAGCACACATTTTTCTCCAAGCGTTTTCTGCCACTCAATGTAAGCGCGAGAATAGCACAGGAACCACGCTGTTCCCACGCAGCGAGCTGTTGTTATCTCGGTTGCCCTACTTGCCACCTCCGGAGAGTCTGTGAAACAGCGCTGGCCATAAACCCGCAGTTGTAAAGCGAGACGACTGCAGCACTTTTTGGCTGGGCTTGCTGTTCTTCGCTCCTTGGCAGGGTCAGTTTGATTGCTGCTTCAGAATACTGATGTTTCTTAATCATCTCCCTTTGTTTTCTGGTTAAGTGAATGGGCGAATAATTTGCCACACATTCTCTGTCAATCCGATATGTTGTGAAAGGACAGTTGAAACAATACACACACTCTTCATTTCATAAATTTGTCATTATAGCATAATCAGATCATTTGCACTTATCCTGCTCTTGCACAAGCTACTTCTGCATTCCTGAAAAAAGTGCGCTTGGTTACAGTGCTCTGTCTCTCTGTTCCCCTGGGGGATTTCTTAGCCCAAAACTGCCAAGGCAATGTGCATGACATTTGCGTCCGTGTTTGCACAGTCCATGCAGGTCAGAGGAAAATCATAAAGAGTACATGTGCCAGTGGCCAGTTTAAAATTCAACAGTACCTCAGATATGAAAACGGGATTTAGGATTATAACAGACATGTAAGCAATTAGGGTATTTGCTAGTTCAAAATACTCACATGAATGAACCCCCATTATCTTCTGAAAAGCATAATAATATGTAATCGCAGTAACAATTCCTCTTCCATTATGTCCTAGACATCAACAATGTGTACATTCTATAATATCCTGCACAATTGATAGCAGGCAAGCTCCTCGGTAAGAGAAATACTCCCAGATGTGGTAATGTCCCAACACGGTGGCTGCTACCTAATATTAAAGAATTACAGTAGAAATGTTTCAATAAGAAAGTAGAAGCATTTCAGTTTTTATGTGGCATAGATTGCCACAGACACTGCCAAGTGGCTTTATAGAGTTCTAAATCTTCATTCAATGCCCCTTTACATCATTTGAATGAAGATTTAAACCTCAATAAAACTTTCTGAGTGCTTGTGGCCATCTTTGCTGTATAGTAATCAAAGTGGGGTACAAGCAGACGAATGCACTGTAGTACACCTAATGATCAACACTATATCTAGTGACATTTTCCTTTGTAAGACAAGTTGTCTTAAAGGCTGTTTTCATGGATCGTGCAGCAGTACACATAGAAACAGGCATTTATATCCAGTTTTTATGCAATCCCTTAAAAGATTGCTTTGGGGGTTGTGGGGATTTTGATTGTTTTTTCCCCCCTATGTAATATTTATTTTCTCTATAACTAACTTGAATTAATGTCTTATATGGAAGATATTTGTGGAAAAGATAACAAAAATAAATGGAAGCTAATATTTAAGGGGTAACTTTCCACAGCATTATGGTTCTATTTCCTCGTTTACTTATCAACCTCCAACTGTAGTTAAGATATTGCAGTGCAATCACTTGTGGCATTGAATTAGAAGCATCAATGACAATCAACTTCTAGTTAAGATATTTGCTGGGAAATTCAACACATGCTAGTGCATAATTGCACACACAGGGTATGACTGAGTGGAATTTGAAAGAAACTTTAACATGACAATATGCCATTGTTAGAGTATATCATTTGTTTAAAAAATCAAGACCCTGATTCTGGAAAGAGTTTGAAAAAGAAATAGCCAGTCAGTGAAGCATGGAGAGAATTTGATGTCTGGGTCCCCCTGCAGAGGAAGGTGTTGGGCCATTCTGTGGATCTGAGCTTCCACAAACGTCCACAAATGCCAAGCAAAGTACAACTTTCCTCCTGAAGTTTAGACTCAAACTTATTATTTCAAGTTGAATTAAATTGTAGTTTTCATCATACAAAATGTTGGCCCGGAAGATTTATTCACTTCAAGCACTGATATTCCAGGACGTGGCAGGAGATGCCGCCTTTCAAAAAGCACTCCCACCTATGGAACCTGAATGCTGTCTGGCTGTCAGTCCTGCACAGTCCCTGGCTGTCAGTCCTGCTTCTCCTGCAGGCAGAGCCATGGGCCAATACCCAGGGAGTGAATCAGAAGCTTGAGGCCGAGAGTGGAACAAATGGTGTTCTCAGTATGGTGTTGGGAAGGAATTAGCTCTGTTGGTTAGAGAACGGTGCTAATAACCCCAAGGTTTTGTGGGTTCAGTCCCTGTATGGGCCATTCACTATATGAGCTGGACTCAATGATCCTTGTGGGTGTCTTCCAACTCAGAATATTCTGCAAAATCTGTGAATTGCAATATTCCTTTGGTGTTGGCTCCCACTGAAACCTAACAAGAAAATGTCCTGCATGACCCACTGAAGTGGTACGTTTTTGAGAAAAATCCTGTTATGTAATGGCGAGGATGGTGGCAGCAGTTTCACACAGGTAAAGAAAGGAGAACCGAAAAAGTATGAAATATATTGTTCGTGATGAAATATCTTTGTAAATTCCATGTTGAACATTTTTAGTTCAGCAATAAATCTCAAAACCAAAGTAATCCCCCAAAATAAATTAAGACAAGCTCAACTCCCCAGACTTCTTTTTGATACAGGATCTGAAAAATAAGAGCAAGTGAATACCTTGTTCTCCTAAACACCATAGCCTTATCAAAATCTCCAGAGTTGTCTCAACTTTCACCAGTGGAAAAACCAGGCCTGAGGGTTCAATCTAGAAATTTGCAGTTGAAGGATCAGAGTAAAAGTCAGGGAAAAAAAAAGTATATTTCCCTTTTGGGTTCAAAATGAGAACTGAGTTTAACATAATTTTTGAATGATTGATCCCAAGCAGTAGGTTAGGTGGGGGATGTTTTTAAGCAATATTGTCCCTTCCTTTTCCTTGTATTTCTTTGTAAATAACATATTACTTATATTAAGGTAAACTGAATCTATTAGACAATTACCTAAGGGGATTGCGAAACTGGGGTCTGCATTATAAAGCAAGTGAAGTTATGACAGCTGTGACCCCAGAGGAATCAAGGCTGAATAAAGACTGTCTCCATTGCAGACAAATGATGATAAAGTGATCCTTTTAGCCAGCAGTCAATGGAACCTGACAAGGCCAAACCTCCAACTAATGAACAGCCCAACCTTTGCTACCAGGGAGATGTACTGAAAGTTTAATCTCAATAAGGATCAAAATACATTTGGCCAAACATTTTTAACAAAAGAGTGGCACATATCATTAAATGGCCGTGAAGTTAGATGAGCGAGGAGGGAAATAGGAGGGTGGGGGTGCATGTTCTTACTGTATCACAGGTGCACAAAATTGCCTTGATAGAACAATATCTTATTTTTCTTCTAAAATTGAATTTCAGATGGTACCTACGTCACACAGACCTAATAATACAGAAAGCAATTGTCTCAATGATTCCTATTAAATCTGTGCATTTCCAGATCCTTATAGAGTAATGTCAGTTACAGAACAATGTCAGGCTGACGGACGCAGCACAGCGTTAAAGAAAAAAAATCATGCACACAATAGGCCAGCTGCACATTAATAAATATGTAATGTTTGATTAAAAATATGGATCGTATTTTTCCCCCCAATTGCTGACTACCCCTAAGGCAGAAGATGTGATCTGGCTCCCACTGATGGGTTTATTTCTTGCTTGCTTTGAAAATACAAACTAAAATGTTTTCCTGTCCCAGCTGTTTCCCATTGTTCATGTTTATCAGCTCAAAGGGTGAACGGAGGAATAAAAAATACGCTCGCATTTCAAATGTGCCAGTCAGTCAATCTATTGTTAAAAGAAGAAAGCCTAATTGTCTGTGCTGGCAAACTTCTTTTTGGTGAATGTCCAGTTTTTAAGAAAAGCTATTCAGCTGTGCCATTTGTTTAATACATGCATAAAAAAGCACATAAAATCACAAGTTTTCTGTGGGATGGGATGGGGGGTTGGGGGAAATCATATCTCTAAGTTATAGCCTTGAAACACTCAAGTGATGGCCTAAGCAGTAGTCCATGGATTACTTTTTTTGCTTTCTTATTAGTCTGAATAATTGCCTAGAAGGAATTTGCATGGAATAAGAGCTTAGGTCATAAAACTGAAATTGGCCTACTTCTCCAAATCTTACACTTAACTTTGCCTCTTTGAGGAGCAGAACTCCTTTCAGATTACTTCATCAATGCAATGGTGAAAGACTTTTCCAGTTATATCCACAAGAGTTTTATGTTTTTATTTAAGCTACTGCTATTCTTCATTTCTTCAGACCCTCGTCCTAAAAATAAATGGTAATAAGGATGGGAAGAGAGAAGGAACTACTTTCTTGCACAGGAGAATCTTCTGTTTGTCACCAACTCTTGTGATATTATACAGCTCTATCCCGTCTTTGACTTGCTCTCCAGCTCATGCTGGCAGTGCTACTCTTTCAGCTTTCAAACTAAGCCCAGTTAATCATATGCCATGCAAATGAGCAAAAATTTAACTCACAGACTACTCTTTGACCAGGGCTGCATTAGCCCATCTTTCTCTGGCTAGCACAGTTTTTCCTCAAAAGCTTTTTGAGGAAAGGGTCATCTTTAGTTCCCCTGTTGTGCAGCACCAAGAGCAAAACGTTCTCACAGTCTGAAAAACAAAAAAGTCATTAATATAACAAATAACTGTGATGCTTTGCTAGGAACCTTCCTGTTTTGCCAGGTTTTTCTTCTTTTTGCTGGGGGAAGAAACAAGTAAGTGGCATTATCATCCAGCTATCACCCCGTTGTGACACTAAGATGAGATGTCACTCACAGCAAATTGTACAGATCTTTCTTACATGAGGAGTTCAATAACTTCTTGTGACATCTAAATTTCCCTTCCTGGGTGTCTGGGTTAACACTTCAGAGCAATGAATAAGGCAATAAGGTAATTGTCCCACATGCTCTGCAGACCAAAGTAGCTGCTTTGGTCATCCTGAGGTCATATTTCCCTGGATGTTTAAGAGTCAAATACTTCCTAAAATTGGAAACTGGTTGTCTAGGGGCGAGCTCCTCACTCAATAAACTGAGGACCTGGGATTTTTCTAAATCTGCCTTTATTAAAAGTTACTGGCATATATGAAGATATAGATAGTACAATGAAGAGTTAGTTCAAAGGTGATCAAGGCTAAATAGTACTTGGAATACAGTCCTAGGCCAGCCTTACTTGTTTACAAATTTAGACTTGGTCCTGCATTTGGATGTTTGTGGGTCTCTCTACAAACTACCATAAAAGTGTCCGTGTTCCAAAGCTGCACCTCACTGCTCATCTTCCAGTATCTCTGACCTCCATGTGTGTCACAGCAGATTTGGAATGGACGTGTTCCTTGGTGTCCCTGGCAAGCAATGCCACACAGTTTCATGGACCAGGAGTGCTCTGAGGAACAGTTACAGAATCACAGCATTAAAATACTGCTTCCAGAATTATTAAACCTACATGCCATGTTAAAAATCCATTGATGTGGGCTTTTGTGCACAACAGCTGGTATTTCATGCCTTATTTTTGCTCCCTGTTTGCTGAGCTGTGGTGTATATGCCAAATAGGTATCTGTCAAGTAATGCAAAAACCAAGCTCAACTTCAATAGTTATGGAGAAAAATACTAAAAATAAATACAAACTTTATCAGTAGTGAGTGGCTTTTAATTTTTTTCTTTTGCACTTTTTATAGTCTGAACAGTACATGCAGTTATTTTCTTTTCTAGAAAGTATCTTCACAGTGTCTCCAGTGATGCTGAGCATGGATAATAAACCCTGCCCTTTTTCAGCACGTGGTGTCAGGCAGTTTTGGCTGTGTATTAGTGAGATCAACCCAAATACCTCCACCATTCCCTTTCATGACCAGCCTTTTCAGAAACATCATTGACTATTGATTCATTGATTTTGCAGAATAAAAAGTGTACAGGAGTATTCCAGAGAAGGTAAAACCAAAAAGAATTACTAAAAAATAAAAAATTAATATGCAGCAGCTGGAAGGGAAGCAGTTGGGGACAAATGGCACGTGGATGAATTTCAGCAATTTATTTGGAGGATTTTGTCATTGTCTCAGGGACTTCTTAAGCAAAATGCCAGCTACATAGCTCCAGAAAGACTGTGCACCCTGTGACAGCAAGCATCAAGGGAAGGCCTTCTACATGGAAAGTCAATACATTATGATGTCCCTCAAACCAAATTAATATAATGTTTAATGTGGTGATTTGAAACCATTTGAAATGTCTGTTTGAAATCCTGCATATCCTACATCTAGTGATTCAGAAGCTAGGAGCAGAGGGCAGCTGGGTGCTCTGTCTCCCCAGATAAATCTCTCTCTTCCTGGATATTTTCTCTTTTCACTGTGTCAGATCTTGTGGCAAAAGTTCCTGCTGGGACTGATTTTCCTTCAGTGGCTCAGAGCTTTTCCAAGGATTCTGAAGGAGACAATAAAACACCATGTATTGAGGAACAGACCCCTGCACTAACATCCTCTCCATGGCAGTGTCCATGTTACCCATGGACAACCATTTTACACGATGGAGTTCACACCCTGGAGCAAAACTTTGAGCTGGACTGAAATGTACTATCAATAAAATACTGTCACATATTTTTAAAATTTAAAACATGAAGTGCAGCATAGCAGGGGATTTTCAAAAGTAATTAGCAATTATGCAGCTCTCTTTGAAATCGAGAAATCAGTTCTTCTATGGGTCTGTGTCATTCCTGGTTTGGAAGAAAAATTCATAGACTTTTATAAAGTGCAGAAAATGAAGACCATGTTGTGCTTTATATAATTTTCCTACTGCCATCAGAAAGAACAGGTTTCTTATAGTCTTGTGGGCCATCTGTTAGGCACAAAATGCACTAAGGGATAAAAACTTTCTTGGCCTCTGTGGTGCTTTCCTTGTAGATACCAGGCACTATTTTGTTTTATGCAATATACTATAATATCTTGCAGTAATCAGAACAATTAATTTCCTCAGAAACCATGGCCACCCACCCAAAGCAAAGAATTTTGACATACCATAATGGCTCTTATGTATAGTTGGTGTCAAGAGTCACCTAGATATGCTGATAATGACTTTTGAGGAGTCATAATTAATCATTCTTCATTTAGAAAGATCCATCAGCCTGACATTAAAATGTCATAAGCCATTGATCTCATGTTGCAATCAAGGATTCCTGACTCTTATTAATGGCATTCAGTTATGCCAGTTACATCAGTAATGATTTTATCACTTATGATAATTTTATCTTTTTAGTGGTATCATTTAAAATGCTGAAGTTAGTGGCTAAATCCATTCATCTTTTTCTTAATCTTTATTAATAGTTACTATTAATTCTAACATAGCTGTTTTAAGACTTCAAACAATTTAAAATCCAATATGATCTGTGTACAGAAATAAATAAGAAAAAAACCACCTGTGAGTCAGAAAGAGCTGAGAGGATTGGATTCCCTTCTGGGGGTCATTCTACCTCTGCTCTCATAGTTGGTGATGTCAACACAATCTTTTAAAGAAGTTCCTTCCTGTTATCTCACTGCTGCCCATCCGTTATTCCTGTATCTCCCGATGACATGTCACCAGTGGTAGTGACAATTTCTTATCCACTGCTGTCAGAAAAAGAATAGCTTGGGAGCTTGGAAACAAATTTCAAACTAAAAGTTGCTTTGAAGTTTGATCTGCTATTCAGGGAAGCACAGTGTAGAAGAAACAGTAAACATGTCAAGATAAAGGGAGGAAAAAAGGGAGTGAGAACAGTGGAGCAGGATAGAGATGAGCTGCATTTGCATACATTTCCAATGTGCCTTTCAGGCACAGATACTTAAGAGATGCATAGCCCTGTTACCCCGTGGGATTTTAATCTGTGGTTTAGGATTAGGGAACATACATTGTCTTGCTGAAATAACTGTTGAACACAGAGTCTAATTTTTTTATTAGTGGGACATGTTCTGTGATACAGGATTTTATGGCAATACTCTTCCAATACCCAGGACAGTCAGGACTCCTCTCTTACTGTTAAAAAGATTTGTTCCCATTTTCAATTTAAACTTTACATATCTTAAGTTACAATATGAATCTGAGCAAAAATTATTACAGGAGAACACTATATAACAAAATGTCATTTTTTTCAAACACATTATTTTTAATAAAATCAAACGACCCCATGTAAAGTTTCATGCTTGATAAGCAGTACTTTCCTAGCAGGAAGGCATCCAAATGGAAATTTTTACCTGATCTAATAATTGCAAATTAACTGGGATCAAGTTTGCCAAGTCCTATGAGCCTGCTATTGCCAGCCAGCTCCCTGCAAGACTCTCCCTCACAGCAACAAGTTTGTGGAATCAAGCCCTTTGTTTGGATCAGTGCTCATCCCTTCAGGCAGAGCTAATTGGCTAATTCAATCACACTGGCTATTTAATTAATAAGGAAGCCCAAAATTCCACATGAGATGAAAGGATGAAGAGGCCAGGAATGACCCTTGATAATAATAAAAGATAATTACAACCAAGAATTGCATTATTCAGCCTTTGTTATTGACGTGATAAGCACTGCCATATGCTGTGCAAGCTGTGGTGTGCCCCCCACTGATGGGAGGTACAGCAGAGCTCTCAGGTGTAACTGCTCGTTCGGTTCCAATGCCAATGTGCCTTCAGGTGAGGAACAGCACTGTGCCTGAAGCCAGCCAAAAGAAACCTTCCCAGCAGTAATGACAGGAGAGCAGCCACTTTGTAGCCTGGGTTCAGGGAGAGCAGTAGGACTTGTGAGACCACACGTTCATTTTTCTGTTTAGAAAGACCAGGGATGTGGATTACCAGATCCAGCTTGAGGGCATCAGGGTGTTGTGGGAAAGAAAACATGCAAAATTATGAGGTGTGTTAGGAAAACTACATGCTTTATGAAAAAAATGCCTTTTTTTTTTTGCAGGATCTACTGGGAAAGGGATGGGGAACTACACTGATTTTAAAAGCAGATTTCCAAAATGTAAAAAAGGGGGTTCTGCAAGAGTGAAAAGTTTTCACAGAAATGTTGGTCCCATTTTATTCACACAATGCAAAGAATTGCCTGCTGATCCCTGCGAAGAAATATGTAGGGGGTGCCCAATAGACACAGGGCATGAAGAAAGACTAGATCACCTGCAACACCACTTTCCTTCCAAACTTCTCTGAGCTAGTTCTGAAAGATAACCAAGTTCTTGGGAACTAGATTTAGAAAATGGAGAGATGGCTTGAATTTCAGGCTCTGCCTTTCACTCCTTGTGGACCTGGGGCATGCAGCATGTCACAGTGGGGCCAGTTCTTTCTTCTGTGACTTATTTTATCTCTTCCAACTGCATTCCTAAGGTAAGACCCATGTCTTCACCTGGGTATAGCACCAAAATTCCCCAGTCTCATTAGGGCTTTTAGTCTAAATTAAAAGTTTTCTAAATCTTGCACGATTCCTAAAGAGTTGCTGAGTTTTATTGCTCATTAAAAGTCTGAATCTGAGAAGAAAACGTATTTGATTTGTAATGAATGTAACCCTTCAGTAAGATCACAGCTGTAATGTTAGAGAATCAGTCATGTAAAGAATAGTCCCTGGAAGAAAACCTGCCTTCTCTTTTTTCTCTTTAACCTCAATAGAGCAGTTCTTTTGTTAATTACAGTTACTGCACACTGTGATATTGAAGTGCTCTGTTCTCAAACATATTCTTATTTATTTTAGTCCTTTTTTTCCCAGGTAATGAAATGTCAGAACCCTACTTTTTCTGGTTTTGTAGTATGTTGATCAAAGTGACCTTTGCTTTGCGGCAGACACAAATCAATATAGCGCTCTGCGGTATTTGACAGATAAAGGTGCAACATATAATAAATGGCAATCACTGACGAGGGGAGCAAGAAAATACCTGCCAACTTCAGTTCATACCGGCAATTTTCAGACAATGCCACATGTTATGTTCAAAGTAAAATTCATTCGTCCATCTAATAACAGAGATGGGGGATATTAAAGGACTCAGTTTTGTTAAAGAAATGTTTCAACTCACAGTAATAATTCAGAGTCCAGTCCAGGTCTACAGTGGTTGGTTGCAAGTAAAGTTATTACATTTTGAAGACAGGTTAGAAGAGCAATTTTCCTTGCCATGAAGAAAAGGACATACACACACACACACAGACACACACAGAGCTTTCACCGAAGAAATGAAATAGTAATTATATACACCCATACAAACAGTCTCTTATTTTTTCTCACACACATATTGTCTTAATATCCTAAAGCTGCTCTCCAGTGCAGTGATTCACAGCTGAGGGTTTGATTTTCTCATATTCTTACAAACCTGCTGATAAGTTATATACAAATGGAACCAATTTGTATTTAAATGCTTAATTGCAAGTATATCTGCGAAGTGTCTGCCTGAGATTTGAAGTCAAGTGGCAGCTTCAGCCCACTGTAAATGAAGTTTGCATGCGTTAGGGTAAACTTCTCTTTCACTATGCTTGTTTTATTCTCAGTAGCACAAATAGCTTAATGTAAGAGTCTAGCCCAAACAGAAGGCAAAGCTGGATTTTACCCACTGTGATGAATTGTGCAGTGGTGGCTGAGCAGCTCTTTGCACAGCGGACACACAGGCAGGGCAGCCCCCAAAGCACGAGAGAAGCTGAACTGCATGAACTAAAGTATTTCCCATCAGGAGAGAGCAAATGTGGGACTGAGGCTTGGCTTTAGCCTTTCTAAGACACACAGGGTCACTTTATCATGCTGACCAGAACACGGCATTCCATATTGACCTGCAACATGGAAAGGTTAGGCCTAGTAAAGCACCCCAAAGAAATGGGAGGAATCTTTTTGATCTGCTTCAGATTCTTTTTAATTTAGTGAACTTTTCATCACCTATCATGCTCTTTTTCAATAGAAATATTGTATTACATTAGTTACACTGTCTTTTCTTCTGTGATAGTACTATATAAAAGAGAATTTTTCTCTCTCTACTCACTGTGATGCCATTTTTATACTACTTTCTCGCCCTTTCTTTATGAAAATTGGTTTATGTTTGTTGTTTGACAAAATACTGAAGAGGGAACAGATGTTTTTTGTCACTTGCCTGCAATAATGCCAGACATTTTTCTAAGCTGCTGAATACATGATTAACCTTAAACTGATCCTTCTTCTGTGTATCATTTTTCTTATATCCTGTTGTATTAAACTGTACCCATCGATACCTGTGAAACATTATGTAGCCTAGTTCATGTCAACCCATTCTCACACTCTCAAGCTTTCACAAAACAATTATTTCTATTATCATTATTCATTTTGCCACACAATCTATTTACTGAAATGAGTCACTTAGTGGTGGTCTGTAAAGAACTATTAATAGGTGTTCGTATCTCCAGCTTGGGAAATATTGTTACATAGTGAAGCCAAAGTTTTTCCTCACAGAACACCCTTCTTACTTCAAATGATGCTTCCATACGAAGTTATCACAGTCTGGCATGTTGTCAGGTAAGGGACAGTTATGAAAACACCACATTCATTCCCAGGAAAGTTTCATGCAGTTGTTCTGCTACTGTAAAATGTGGGTTTAGGTGAGGAGAGAGTCTCTAAACATCATAACCTTGATGAGGGGATTGTTACCCCAACTTGGCAAATGCTCAACTGTGAGCAACAGATTTATTACCTGACATAATTAATGGCCTAGATAGTGACATTTCCCATATTATAGACAATCATGAATTATGAGCCCAGCTGCTAGCCTTCTCATTCACTGAAATCGGTTGATAAATATGTTTATTTGAGGTCAGCTTGGCCTCATCCATTAGAAATATTGTTTTTCTAAACATTACATTGATTTAATTTAACTCTAATCAATTTAAAATGGTTCTGACAATTAACAAAAGCTTCAAATATGACCTTAAAGTAATAGGATTCATTAGCTATGTTTAGGATTAAACTTATCCTAATAGGGCTATTTTTCTTCTGAGGGCATGTAGTAGGACGACTGGTGGTCAGTCAAAATGAAATCAATTATTATAAATTATACAGTTTGGGTTGATTATGTCGTGCCCACTAATTTGTATAAATAAGGACCTCAAACAATAGAAGCCATTTATTAATAATTATCTGTACCCCAACCTGTATCACACTTTATGTTACAGCTGCAGGATCATCTGTTACCCATGAAGTATTATATTCTCTACTGCTAGACATATATGCTAATTAAACCCATAATTAATTGTAACAGTTATAGTTAAAGTCAAAATGCTGACAGCCTTTTGGGCCTATTATTCATGGTAATCAACTGATTCAAAAGGCAACGTAATCAACAATTCCTGCACTAGCCAGGGGATCATAATACAATGGCAGCACCAGTGACAGCTGGTACCCACAGGTCTTTGGGTACAATAGGAAATATAAACCTCCAGAACTGAAATGCTTCAGTATGAACAGTGCCTATTGTTTTTCTGAGGCAAAATACAAGCGTAAGTCGTATTTAAGAACTGAATCCCTAATGCAATGAGTAACAGAAGTGCACAAGAGCCATCCACACTCCAGAGAGCCTGCCCGGCCATCCCAGGGTGTGGCAGCACTCGGGGCTCGGCACCATCCTTCAGCCTTCTGCTTGTAACCCCTCTCCAACCCCTTCCCCACCTGCAGCAGGGATGGCTCAGAGCAGGGATGAGGATTTCAAAGAATGTTTTTGAATATCAAGAACAGAGTTAATTTACTCTGTTCTCATTGAACATGTGTCTCCTGGATGGTGGGCAGTGCCCAAAATGAGCACGCTGTCTCTTGGTGCATTATCTGCAGACAGAGAGGACATCGACATGTGCAGTGGACCTCACCCCTCCTACATGCATCTGTCTATATAGCAGCCTTTGAGTCTGTGGGAATTGCCTTTTATTTGTTCCCAGACACAGTGGTGGATCCCATACCCAGAGCAGCCCTGAGAGGACAGGGTAGAGACAGGAAGGAGAAGGGGACAATCTGACTATTGTCAGCAGAAAGCCACAGACACTCTTCTAAGACTGCTCTGAGACAAGTGTTCGTGTGGGCACAAATTAGGGTGTCTCCAGAGTGTCCTGAACTCTTCAGCAGACCACCAACAATGGAAGAGGGAGTAAAGGCCAGATAAGTTGGCTACTTTTAGCAATCACACTTTGCAGCCCAGATGAGATGCAACGCCAGATGAGGCATCTGAACCTGTTGCATCCATACAATACATGTCTCTGTGTGGGTCTCTCCTTGCTTTTCTCCTCAATTTAAAGACAATCCAGTTATCCATCATTGCATGGGGCCTCAGATCACAATCTCTTTCTGAGGCAATTCATGGTCCATAACACCACTAAGCCAGGAAGTTTATACATACACAGCTTCAGAGGTACTGCTGCTTAAACAAGGTTAGCCATAGTCTCATTACTAAGATTTACACTGTCAGCTACAGAGATGCCCATCCAATCCTATAACACAAAAATTTATGGGCATCACAGAGAATTTTTTATTGTTAGAGCTCATATACAACGTGTACCCTTAGTGACACAGTTTTAAATAAAATGTATTATGCTAGTGATTTCTAATGCTTAAAATAAAATAAAATAATAATCAACTTTTAGCTACAGCTTTCCCCTGGTTATTGAGCTGAACTTAATGACTGGCTGAAAAGTATTTGTCAACACAACAGCTGGAGAGCAACACTTTCTTGTGGCTTTATGTCACAGCATATGCCAGCCACTCAGAACATGTGATAATTCAACTGGAGCTGGTACTACAATAGCAGATGGGTTGAAGCATTGTTATTCTCACTCTAGCTCCCAGCCCTTGAGGGATCACTAAATAAAATCAAAGCAGATGGACCATTACAAGCTCATTTGTGTTCACTACAAGCACCTCAACCTCCAGTTGTGATATACTGCACCTTTGTATAAAATGACATGTATGGTAACATGGCCTAATGAAAATAGCATCAGACTTGGCAAGTGAGGAATGAGGCTGGGAAATATGCACAGATCTATTTATCACTGAGTTCTTACCTTGCAGAAAGGGTTCATTCCCCTCCCCTCAATGTTTATCATTGTATTTCTCTCCGTGTTTATAATTTAATTTCCCCACACTTGTCATAAGAACTAAGAGGTGGTTGTTGGTTCTGGCTGTAGGAGCTTAGCAGGATTCCTGGCCTCTGCAAAGACAGGATGAATGCTACTAACCAAACGAGTGCAAAACTCATTCCAACACACTGCTGATAAATACGCTCATCCAGGTGGCCCACGTGTGTCAAGGCTTTGCCCACCCACTGACACCAATATCTGCAGGGATCAGGACTCCCATGTATGCTTCTCTTCTACAACTCGGCACTTTTGAGATTAGTGGGGACTTGGCACATAAAATCAACTGCACCACTAAATTCCAAACTTTTTGTCTGTTAGGTCAGAGTTAGCAGCTCTGATTAAACTATGAGTGTCCCAGGGCATGGGAGACAATTGCTTCTAAAGGATGAACGATATTAAAACTGTCAGTTTCCAGAGGGGGATCCTCTGGGTTCTGCTGGAAAAGCTACAGTTTACACTGAAAAGTTGTTCATGCCTTCCTCAGCAACCCAAGATAAAGTCAAAGGCACATCTCATACCCCCTTAAAAGATGTCTTCTGAGCACCTTGTAGAGCAATGAACCAGTAATGTCATCTGGAGGCTTTTGTCCTGCAGTTCCCACCCTTGCTATTGTGCTCCATGGAGCCACAGCAAGATGAAGTATGGATGAAGTATGGCAAGCAAGTTCTTGCTTCCACTGTGCCCTCTTCTCAACCACATGAGCACACCTGCACACATACATGTGCCTGCAGTTAATGGCAATCCTCAAACTAAATTCCTCTCAAATATGAGTTTTTTAAATCTGTATGTATCCTTTTTTCTGACTGGTTTTAAATAGCTTCTGTGCACTACTGCACAAACAGCTGCATTCAGTGCTAAATAGCATGTACTGGAAACTTACTGAAGGCTGTGAGACTTCTATTTTCTCCAGCATAAACAGGAGAAGTGGGAGTAGACAGTGTTGGGGAAGAGTTGGATGCTTTTGTTTTTGTCAGCATGAAAGACCCTTATAAGACTATGTACCTTTAGCAAAACCTTCATAGGTCACCTGACTGCCATAGGTCCCCTCATGCTGCTGCTGGGCTTTAAAGAGCCAGGGAGGTGCAGCAGTGTAAAGCCAAAGAAATCACTTCATTAGGGTTGATAAAGTTCTGTGACTGCAATATGCAAGCTGAAAAACTTGTCCAGCTTCTTCTGTGAAACAACCTCCTGCTGAGAGGCTGAAATGTATAGAAATGATTAATGGATCAGCTAATATTTCTCACCTTACTCAGACACCACAGGGCAGCTGCACAATCTCAAGGACGGTGCTGCCAGGGAGCGTACAGCGTGCAGCTCCTGCCCACGTCGGGGTTTGTTTGTTCTTCCTGAGCACTCTCTGTCAAGTGGAAAGTGTAGAGGCTCATCCTCAGCTGTGAATTGGTGAAACTCCGCCAGAAGCATGTGCAGGTCAGGTCAGACATCAGCACTGCCTCTTATCTCCTGGCCAGCTTTCCTATCAGCCAAACTAATTTGCTAAGATAATTCTGTTTCCTGCCATCTATTACAATAAATCAACCACTGCAGCTTCATTGAATTCTCTGCCAACTGCTGCCCTTGAAATTCTCAAGCCGTATGAGGGGCGGGGAGGGAAACCTGTACTCTTTTAAATGTGAGAAAGTTCTATATAAACAACTTGATATTCTGGACAATGCTGTGTCTCCTCAGCCCCACGTTAATGGTGTGTCAGAGGCAGCTCAGACTGGGGCAAAACCAAATGTATCAAACATTCCTTTAAAAACCAATTTTTTTAATAATGTGATCTCAGATGGTAAAGCCTACATGGAGAGGTGACACAGATGGAGAGCATGAGCACACCTCTAGGAAAGAGAGTAAAATGACACTGTTGAGGCTATTGAAGTAAGAAATAAAAGGCTTTTCAATGAAATGGTATCCTTCTGACAATTAATTCTGAATCGGAAAAAAATATTGAGTATAGATGAAAATTGAAGAAATATAAAGCATTCCCAAGCCTATCTACTACAGCAGGAAGAATTCAGGGGCAAAAAGGTATTAAGATGATTCTGCTTTTTCTTTATGGCAGTATCAGCTACTGAGAGCAGCAGTGATATTACAATTCACAGCTATATTTGAAATTAGAAGATACATTAGTTTATACCCTATTATAATTTTGTTCAGATTAGATATTTAATAATGCTGATTTTTTTTAAAGGAACTTCTATCCTTCAAGAAATTTCAAAATTTTCTTTGAATTATCCTGAAGATCAACACTGATTTTGTAATAGCTCTGCTGGTTAAAACTCACCCATGCTGTATGGGTAGGTCATTGAATGGAGCCAACTCCTCAGCAACATGGTTGGGTTCATTCAGACAGTCATTTGGCAGAAGGATGTTTAAAAATAATTGTGTATCCCCTCCCTGTCTTTAAATATTCAGAGGAAAAGTCACAAAAGAACCGATAATATAACAATAATAATGAGGCTGAAGAACAGCATTATAGTGTGAACTCATATATCCCTTGGTTTCATTTACATGTTTAGCAGCTGCTTGTTTCTCAATCATACAAAGATCATTAACTGACTTGTAAGAAGAGAGGGGAAGTCTGTTCACCTTTGGGCAACTAGCTGTGCATTTATTAATACTAGTTGCCCATCTCGTTATACATTTAATTGCTGCATTATAATTTATTTATTCTTTGATTTATTGTAATAGATGAGTAGAAACAAAATTACCTTTGCAAATTACTTTTGATGGGTGGGAAATTTTTGTGATTAAAAAACCCAAACACCAACATGCAGTGTGGAATGTGAGATGCTGCCTAGTGAATAGCATCTTCACACAAGTGTGCTACCATAGACAAACTGGTCTTGTTAGAAAATGAAGGTAAGTCCAGCCAATTTATATCCTGCTTAAAAAGAAATTACTATGTAACATATATACAATTATCCTTACATTCCCACATGTGTCTTCACTTCATGGAGCAGGGCTGAAAAACGAAAAGGCTGGAAAAAGAAGACTCCCCAAAAATTAAACCTAAAGGCAGAAAGTTTGCAGGGCCTGTGGTGAAGCCGGAGCTGCCTTGCTGGTCAGAGCAGGTGGCAGCTCCTCCTGCAGGTACAGGCTGGCACCATGAGGTGGGCAGGGGGCCAGCCCAGCCCAGTCCCAGGGAGGTTGTGGCTCACCCACTGGGACAGCACCAAACCAGGCCAGGGGCAACCTGTGGCTTCACAGCTGCCAGGTAGCACAGCATCAACCAAGGGCACGGGAGCCAGGCATATCCAGGGAGGGAAAACACACATGTGGAACTAGTTCAGTTCTCAGTTATTAATACATATAGGGGATAAGCTAGACTCAGAAAAACTTCAATTTTTTCTTCAATTAATTAATTGATAACATCAATCAATGAATAACAATAACCACTATCAATTTTCTGTATACACAGGTCAATCAGCTGCAAAACTTGACTGTTATGGTGACAAAATGTAGTGTGGTTTTGGTTTTGCCCTTAGAACCATGCAGTGTCACACCACTGGGGTCAGCACCCACGTCTGGACCACTGTCCTCATGAAACACCTGAAGGGCTGGACTTTTCTCTGTGACATTTTGTTTTGCATGAAAGTTTTGGGGTGTGAAAACCCACTGCTGTAATCACACTGCTTATGGTTTGCATCATCTTCCGCTAAGGGCTGTGATCGCCCCAAGATTTCTTTTGGCGTTTTGCGTCTCTCCCAGGAGTATCTGCTGTAGTCGCTCAGACAGAGGTACCCTTTGCGTGGGCACTTTGGGAGGTGCCCGGGTGGGAGCTCTGCCCTGTGCCCAGCGCTGCTGGATGGGACCAGCCTGTGCAGCCGCGGGATGCTCGGGCAGCTCTGGCCCCGCTCCACGGGCTGCAGCACTCCGGAATTACCGCCCTGCCTGGCGTGACACGCACAAACCTGCGAAAGCTTCACATGCCCCTGATGCCATCAGGCCCTGAGCAGTCCCAGAGCCCGGCAGGGCTGCGGGGACACGGCTGCGGGGACAGGGCTGCACACACCGCCGCCCGCACTGCCCTCGTGTGGCCGAGCGCGGGAAGCAAACAACAATCTCATCGCAAATAAAAGTTTGAGAAACAACTCGACCCTTTACTCTGCAGGAGTAGGTACTTGCTAAAAATATCTTTTGCAGCTACTTTTACAAGTGCTTAAGTATATCCAATAAGAGATTTTAAAAATACATTCTTTTTACAGGCTCAAGTAGAACTTTTTTTCATTGTTATTATTATACTCAGGAAAATAATAATAATAATAAAAAAGAAACCTAGAAATACTGGATAGCAGTACTTTTCTCTATAGAAAGTGTAGGTAAACTGGGAGCTGTGGGTTCAGCACTGATGAAGCTACAGCATTGTCCCAGGAGGAGTTGCTCACTAGGATTCCTAAGGTGCTGTAAGCATTTAAAGATAAAGCCATTTCTCCCCCCTTTCCCCAGGCAAACTCCAGGTAGCTATAGCCACTTTTCAGCAGGTTTTCCTTACAGCACCAGGTACTAACTGGTATGACACAAGTGGCATTCTAAGACCTGATTTGATGCAGTACAATTCCCAAGTTTTCTAGAAATGCCAAATGTATAAACATAAACCCTTCTGTAACTATGCAAAACAAGTTAGTTCACCACTGTATTCTTTCTTTTTCATGGAACTCCCAAAACTCCAAGCCCCAAAGAAATGAATAGAGCCATAAGAACAATTATTTTTAATTAATATTAATACAGAAAGAGCACAAGGTACATTCCTTTCCAGCAGCAGCTCATTCAGCTCTACCATTGGAGAAAAAAAGAAAAAAGTTAAGGCTAGTTGAGGGCAACCTGATCGAAGGGTTTTTTTCCCTAATGCCTTCTTGGACACAGCCTTTGTAAGTTTAAGAGACTATTTGTGCACAAAACATGGGATGTTTATTTAGCAAAACATCAAGAACAGATAAGAACATGCTTTCTAACAGTGGTAGAAATACACAAAGCTTTCAAGCTGCTTTTTACACCAGTTCAGTTCACAAGCACACCGCTCCAGAGGGCAGCACAGTGTGCCACAGTATGGTGTGGAACAGGCCATCCTTGGGGAGCGTGGTGAGCACGTTCAGCCAGTCAGTGGAATATAAAGTGCACGAGAAAAATAAGTGCATTGAAATGAACCATTTATGATTAATTCTTGTTACACATAGCACTTGCTTAAAATGAGAATCTCACAGGCTGTTCAGTACAACACAGTACCACAGTTTTCAAGAGCACGGAGCCAGTATCACAGATATTAGAAAGATCTTTGCTGAACATAGATATTTTGTATTTTTTTCTTCCAGTTATCTCCCCCACCCAAAGACAAGCATTTTGATGTAACTTATGGTGGGTGTGGTTTTGATGGTTTTCATTTGTTTGCTTTAGTAATGTGTAAGGCATCACCTTTAACTAACAACTTTTCTCTTTACCCTCTATGTTCAAAATAAGCAAGCATTTAGTGGCACAGTGATTTGTTCCATCTTAAACCCCTAGTTCTAAAAATCTTTAGCAGAGCAGGCAAGTTGTAGAGGGGTGCAGGTTTTCTGCCCAGTTATGAAAGATGATGTACTATGAAACTTTACATTTTGACAGGTTGTCAGGAACCATTTTGTCAATGTGTTTTCCTGCTCACAGGTTAAGGCCATTGTTAGCAGTAATTATGAGCCAAACCATGAATCAATGACTTAAGTGCTATCAATTTTGGGGGACATTCACTACATAAAAACAAAGAGAGAGAGAAAAACTGATTGGGAGTTTTCCAAAAACACTGAACAACATAAATGTTGGGTGCTTAGTCACTTCAATCTTTGGGCATTACATTTATGAGCAGCAGATACTTAAAATGCAGGCTTTAAAATAGCTTATTCAAGTCCCCTACAAATACATGCTGAAGGCTAAAAAAAACCAAACTTTCTTACCCTTGTATATAAATTATTTTACAAGTTTCCTTTCACAGTGAAATCATTTCTGTGTTTGAATAGTAGTTCCTGAGAAAGGAAATAAAATTGGGGTTAGTTTCTATAACATTTCATTTACACTGCCAGATCACCTCCAATTCAGTGCAGTACATCATACAGCAATACTTTTTAGATTAAAGGAAGAAGACTCAATTGTAAAAACTTTTAACGCTATAAAAGACATCTCTGCCCTCTTAACTGGTGAGCAGTAAACTAACCATATAATCACACACTGTTTGCAAAACTATTTACTGCTTTGCAATGATCTATAGTACAAAATGCAGGCTGCAAAGTACTGCCTGCCTTTCCAAAAGCAGTGTTTGTCACCAAGTGTACAGTAATTAAAGTCCCCTTTGTGTCCCACAGAAAGAGTTCACACAACTTTTTTTCCCTTGCCAGTGAAAGTCCAGAAAGCTGGAGGTAAGAAGCCAAACTTCTGCTACTAGAATATGTATCCTGAAAAACTGGGATTCTTGGATATTTGCAGTTGTAAAGAAGAGTGGGTATTTTGCTACAAGATGATTCATTTAGCAAACTTTAATATGGCTGCCAATTCCACTTCTCTCCTCTGGCCATAGCAAGTCCAAGGCTGTTCTCCAAGTTCAAGCAGGAAGAGGTAACTTATTTAAAGGGGCTGGGGATGTGGGAAAGATGACACCAGTGGAAGACATGACATTACTGCACTGGAAAAAGTCAAAAATAAATCTAGGCTAGGGAAAACAATCCAGACATTCAAACTGGTACACAGGTTTGTGCTTGTGCCTTTGCTTGCTCCTTGTTCAAAGGGGACACTTGCACCTCCTTTCAGGTTGAGAGACACGGTGGGGCTGGGGAAGGGATCAAACAGGAGCTCAAACCTCATAGAAAGTGAGTTGAGTCTGTAGTATAACTATTGCCTTTTTTCCCCTCAGACTTTGCTTTGAAAAAATGTCTACAAACATTTCTGGAGGGACCCAGAGGTTGTGGCCAATCCTTCTCTTCAATGCACAGCCAAGGGTGGGCTTCCACACCTTCTGCTTGAACGACACAAGTGGTCTCTGGTTCACATTAATGAAGCTGCCGAGCCAAGGCCTGCTCTCTTTACCTACAAGATGCTCCTGTGGCATCTTTGCCAACACATCCAAGCTGCTGTCCCAGAACAGGATGGAATGAAGGAGAGGAAGTGCCCATGGACAATAACTGATCCATTAACAGATGGTTATAGAATCCATCATCTAAAGCTTCACTGAATTTTTCCAGGAGATAAAGAGGTCAAAAGCTCAGGGTAGTACTGAAAGGAAAGAGAGTCTTGCCAAGGAGCACAGCCCAGATAAATAAGGCAAGGGAACAAGAAAGCCAGGAGACTCTTAAGAGGCAAAAGCAACAGTGACACTTCTAATAACTTTGTTGCTCTTGAAAGTGAAAAATTAAGAGCAAACTTCATGCAACAGCTAATAGAACAGATCAGCCCCCTCAGCACCCATTTCTTTACACAATTAGTCCTTGAAGCAGTTTTCAAATCTCTTTCTAGTACTGTTCTGTGGTAGTGTGTCCCAAAGAAAGATTATAGGTTTTCCAAGAAAAACAAAGTAACCACATTTTCTACAATAAGGGATCAGTCTCCATTGCTTTTAGAACAGTGGCTTTTTCAAAGTGGCTTTTCTCTCCCCTTCTATAGACTTGATCCCCAAAAGGAAGTTTCCATATAAAACATCTTAAGAGTTGAAAATGTACATTTCATATATATGCAATTTGTACAACCTGATGGTACTGTAAATATGTAGTTGCATGTTTGCTAGTCAGTGTAGACAGAAGTAGCTAAAAGGCAACTAATACAACAGTATTTCATTGCAAACAGGAACCAAGAGACTTCAAAGTACAGTATTTTACATGAACACAGGTTTTGCAGCTTTTCAAGCTAGTTTTCATCAGGTACTTGGTATACAGTAGAACTCTGATTTACCTTTAATCTTTCCAGGCAGAGATTCTTAATAGTCTTTTTTAATATTAGTAATCCTGAAATGAAGAGTCAAATGCATAACATATTCCCAGGCAGTAGCTTAATGTACTGTAGAAAAGTCAGTTCTGTTTAGCAAGGACTAGAATCCACTTCAGTAACATTCCCTGAGGCAATCCACTATTTTATTGTTTTGTCCTGGAATCATTTGTGTATAGTTGCTGTTCTGTTCCAGACTGCTTTGTTTCTTTAAAAATAGACACTTAGAAAAAGACATCTGTTAACTTTCATTGCTAATTTTATATTTCAGCAGTTATACTTCCCCTTAATAACCTCTTTTCCTCCTGTTTTTCCCCTCCAAAAATTGAAAATTAACAACACAGCAAGTCTGTGTGCGACGGGAATTCAGATCTTTAAATGAATGTTAATTTTTGGAACTGAAAAGAATGCAGCAGATAACAGAACAAAATTAATACGCCATGAAAAGTCTAAAATTTGTCTTACTAAAACTGAAGTTATTATAACCTCTTTGACAAAAGAATCTGTGGTACTAAAAAGATCAATGGTGGGGAGACAGGGTGGGGGTAAAGAAACACATGAGAATCATCATCCCTGTCCACAGCCATGCACTGAGCAAGCAGACTGTGTATCCTTACATTCCCAATGGCCTAAGGAGATTCCTCCTGATATAATTTCACCTTTACATTTTAAAAAAGCCTGTATATAATCAATGCACTTAAAGCTTTAAGTTTTAGTAACTTAACTTTGTTTATAAAACAAACACACACAAGCACACTTCCTAGAGTGCAAAATGCTTAAATACTTCAGTTACAGAACTCCATGTGTGGTTTTTGGAACAGTAAATCCTTCTGCTGTCAGTCAACTTCTTCCATTGCCAGCAACGGTTGCATTGAAACTAACCCAGAATGCAGCAAACAACAGTCGGCGACCCCGGACTGTTTCTCCAGTTTTGCAGAGATCCCTGTTCATTTGTATAAACTCATCGTTGGACTTTGATACATGCACATATAAGCATCACACAGCAGTCTTCGTGCACAGCCTTGGATCTTCCTGGAATCCAGTGAGTGTAATTCTTCTAGAGACATCTTCAGGTATTCACCAACTTCTGGGCATGGGGTAACTTGTGGAATGTTAAAGCCATTCTGACCTCCTTTTAAACCAGAAGGAAAAAAGTAGAAATAGATTAGGATAGCATCTATATATGTTTACTGTTTATAATGTACTTTAATTATGACAGCATCACCAATTCTTGAAAACACCCTCTAAAAGCACCTAAATATGCCCCTCTGGACTACTGCCAGGTAAACTTCTATAAAAAGTGTATTGTTCAAGAAATCACAAATCAGTGTCAGAATAGCTTGCAGTGTTAAATAGCAAACAACACCCACACAAACATCATAAAAAAACCAAGGAGAACTTTGGGTTTTTATTAACACTAAAAACTCTGTATGATTTTGACCTGGATATAAAATCCACCTCAAATGCTACTGAGTTTGTTGTAACATGACAAATGGCAATGGCTGATCAATTCACAAACCATGTCTGTACTTGACTTGCAAGACTAAGGCAGAGTTTTCTCCTGCTCATTTACCACATAAAATTGAGCAAATTCAAACAACACAAGAATGGACATCCATCTCCCAGTTCCCAGCAGACATTTTTAACTTATGAAGAAAAGCTAAAGAAAAATATTTGTGAAACAAAAAACGCCCCCTAAGATCAGCAGGAGATATATCCAGCATCTCATGTAATCGAAATTCCTGAATTGAAGTGGTTCTTTACAGACCTCAGTCATACACATTTCAAACACTCTGAAACAAGGCTTGATTGTTTTCTGGTTGGTATAAGAAAGTGACCTAAATCCTGTAGCAGTTTCGTTTTCAACAGGAGGAAAGATTCTTCTCTCCCTGCCAAATCACACTGTAACAGAGGGGTTCAAGAATTCTTTACGCAAAAATTGTTACTATGAGTCTGACACTTCATCTATTACTGTTTTTCTCAGGCACCAGAACTGAACAGAGTCCTTATTTAAACAGTATCTGTTTAAATAGCAGTATCTAAGAGAACACTTGTTTTACTGACATTTGTATTATTACAGGGTAACAATTTTCCATGGATAACTCTAAAGAGATTCAAAGGAATGGCATAGATGTTGTAATGTGTGACTACTTCTTTTATTCTAAAGACATCTACAGTAAGTCATTTAAGAAAAAGCAATAAAAATATTTGCATACTGCCTGATAATCATGTACATCCAGTTAAATATAGACTGAAAACACATTTCGGCAGTTGATTATTTAAAATTAATTCTTTCTGCCAAATTTGCAAAGCATAGGAAAATGTATAAGGAGAGCTGCTAGAAAATTTCTGCAGTTGCTTCTGTACCGCCTACTTAGTCAGGTATCCAATTTAGGTGAAATTCAAACTATGGAAAGCAGTAGCTGCCATGAATTCAATGTGCTGAGGTAAGGCTGGGCCAAGATTAGTATCCCAGCATCCAGTACACCAAGTTAAATGCTATTAACATCCCCATTACTTTAAGAAATAGTCACTGCAATCGAAAACACTTAAAAAATTCAGAGAAAATGAACAGAATAAACAGAAGCTCTACCATCCCGATCTGCCATGCTGTCGAAGAAAAGCCAGGCAGAGTCATCCCTGCCGTACTTCACAAACGCTACGTAGTGGCTGGTTTCAATGCACAGAACTGCAAAGAGCTCCATCTTCTGCGAGGGGATGCAGCCGTGCCGCCAGTCCCAGTCGGGCAGGTCCTTAGGAAGTGACAACGGATTGAATTTATGACTCTGTCTCTTGGGATGAAGATGAACCTGCAATTGAAGGGATATTTCAGAAAAGGAAAAACACCTCATAAGATTATTTGTTTCAGTGGCAGACAAAGCTAAAAAGAACATTACTGCTGAACAGAAGACTAATGGCATTAGAGAAGGAACTGCAATAACAGTAGCTGACTAAACCTTTCTTCTATTTTTCTCCACCAGTGCAGTTCAATACTGCCCAGAAAATTCAAACCTAAGGTTAGAAGGCAGGTCAGGTTTAATGCAACAGTTTTCTACTACACTCACACTTGAAAACAAGCCATGACTGACATTTTTATGCAATTACCAAACAGTTCTCAAAACTAAGCAGTTCTATGTCATGAATTTATCAACCCTAACAAGGTGGTATGTACCTAAAATTAGGATTTAAAGCAGAGTTACTACTTCTCCACTGTGTGCAGCCCTGGATTTGGCAGCTGCCATGTTGATAAACACACTACAGGAGTTCCTAATTTGTCACCAAAGGAGACACCTCACTGGGTGGGTGGCATTTATAGTAGTGTTGGTAAGGAATCTGACCTATGCCTTCCTTTCAATTATTACAGCAGTTAAACCCCCACAGAATTAATGACACAACCACTTACCTGTGTATTGCATGTTTTGCAGAACTGCTTGATTTTCCCAGCAGAAATATCAGTGTCTTCATAACATTCTCTGCACTCATACATAGCAAGCCCTCCACATATACGGCACTGCCTGGGAGCTGCATTTTTAAAAAAGATATTAGTCTCCAATTTGGGGAGGCTTTTTGTGTTTGTTTTTTTGTTGTTGGTTTTTTTGTTTTGTTTTGGAGGGTTTTTTTGTTTCTTTTAAGACAAGGAGTAAGAAAAGGAAAGAGAAATATTACTTTACATACAGAAAACCAATACATTAAAAAAAAGTTAAAACCAAACTGTCGATCAAAGCAGAAATGTACCACTGCATTTAAGTTCTTCCCTTAGACACAATGTGGAATAAGAGAAAAATGTTTAGACTGCTAAGTTGCATGAGAGAAGATGATAAACCTTTCATTTCTTCTCTGCCTGAGCATCTCACACTACCTAAGTAAATATTTAATTGAAAAAAACCCCAACAAAACAAACCACCAGAACTACCAGGAGTAGTTGCTTTCACTGTTGTTAGTTACTTTCAATAACCCTCTTTCATTACCCAATGCAATGGTATATACTTACTGTCTTCAAGTAAGTCTGTTATATTTAATTCCAAAGATGGAAAAATTTTATTGAACATTTTGAAGTCTTTTCCAAACCGAGGCATCTGGATAATCAGGCAAGAGGGTGCCTAGGAAAAATGCCAGAATATAATGTAATGAGTTTGAGACAAACAATTAACTAAATTTAGAGAAATACTTCTAATGTTATAAAAGTATTCATGTTATTTGAGCTTGCAGCCCATTGTCAGAGGTATCTCAAAGTATTAGTGCTTAAAACAACTTATTGGCAGTGACTAAGAAGTTTTCTTTACCCAAATCACTTTAGTCTATTCAGCCAAAGAATACATGTCATTAAGTCAGCCTTGAAATATTCTTGTTAACCTGGACCATTGACATAGCATTCCCTTTTCCAACATGTCCACATGTCCCTCTGCTGAATGGGCAAATATCTAGGTAGCCTCACTTCTAACAAGGCAACAGCTGTCACCAACCTCTGCAAACTTCAAGTTGCTGTTGATGAATGACCACTCTAGTAACTGCTGAATTGTTGGGACTCCAACCTTCTCGTTTTTGTCCATAAAAATTTGATAGAAGTAACAGTCTTGTACTTTCTGACCTGCTGATCTAAAAACAGATTTAAAGAACAAAAAAAAACAAACTCTGAAGCTCTACTGTTATAATGACTGTGTTTTACTAGAAAAATAACATTTATAATAAAATAATTTATAAAACATTCTCTCTGCATTGAAATATATTGTGGTTTAGGGAAAAAACCAAACCAACCTCCCCCCCTACAACAAAGTGCCTTAGGTGAGAGGCAGTCAAGTATTAAGAGCAAACTGATTTTAAGAAAACTTAAGCAAAAGCAGTGTAAGTTTCAGAGTATGTTTTATAAACATATGCCTATGCATGACTGAACTACCAACTGAGAAATACTTCCTAAGCATATGCATCAAAAACTCCAAGAGGAGCAACTCCACTTTCTGCAATGCGGAAAGGACTAGGGAATAACTATGGTAACTGCTTTGTAACAGTGGGGCTGCCGCAGAAAGCAGCAAGGAACCTGAGAGCATCAGGTGCCAGCCAACAGTATGACAGCAGCAGGCAACAGCCCCTCTCAGTTCAACTCAGTTACCACAGCTGAACCCTTGCAGGGCTACAGCTGAGAGTGAACACATCCATAAATGCCAGCAGCTGTTATTTTGATGAAGTAAGAGAACCAAACTTGATCAAAGCAGACAATTGAAATATTTTCATTAGCCTAACAGAAGAAATGCAAATCAGTTTCCACAGCTTACACACCGACTCAGCAATCTGTGCAGCTGGTCCCAGAAATGAGGAGCTGGAAGCTGCAGGCCACATTGAGAACTGCTGTAGGTCCTCTTACAGCAGCCCTTCTCCAGCATAATTAACAGGCAGACAGTAAGGATCTCAAGCAGACAGCACTAGGACATAGGATCTTATGATCTTATTGCACTATACTGAATTCTATTAGCAATTTTAATCACAAGTCAAAAGTGCTCTAAGAATTGACCCAATCTGAAAGGCTGCAGATACTTTCTCCTCATCAGCCTCTACAAAGATCAGCAAAGAAAAAAGATTCACCTTATTTTCAACAGTGGCTCAACTCTTAGAATATGGTGAAATAAAATATTCAAAAATTCTTCCGGATCTGGATGGGGGAGAGAAAAAATCAGATACATTATTCAAGACTCATTTTTAATGATGGTTTTCAAAATTTTCATAGGAAAAACCAGTTAATTTTTATAGCTTTATCAATACAGTAAGATTATGACAAACTATGAACGTTTTCATAGCGAGCTTCTATTTACTCTTCTGATGTCAAAAGGTCCTAATAAAAGGTACAGACTCAACAGGGTAACAAAGTTTCCCAGTAAAGATCAAAGAGATGCTCTGTCTTTCAGAGGAATCATTTGGCACCACACAACTATTCCAGGAGAAATAAAAGCTCTCGAAAGACAACTGCAGAGAAGCAGTGAGGACTAGTGACAGTAACACATAAAAACCACTCGATACTACAAAGTTCATTCTCCAGTCAAGAATGCAGCCAACACCAGCTTCCCAGAGGACCATTCTTTCCAACACAGTTCATATTAAATGCAGTAAACACTGGTTTGCAGCATTCAGTATTTATAAAGAAAGTAGAGGAAACAGCCACATAATACAATGCTAATTAATCATTACATGCAGCAGAAGATCAAAAAGTTGGGAACTGATTTTTCCTAATATGATTTACACATTTTATTTCTTAAAATACCACATAACTATAACAATGAAATGTTGTAGTGAAAAAGTTTATTCCTCAGGGACCAAAATGACATTCTGAGAGAGGACAAAGACCCCAGCCTTATCACAGTCTTCTATCTGCTAGAATGGAGTTAGAGGGGCACAGGAAGGCAGTAAAAGAAATTCAGGCAGTGAAAGACTTGTACAGAAATTGTTCAGCTGGGGTTCCTTACACACCCAAGGAAGCAGAAAAGACCTTTCTACTGGCCAACAGTCTCTCATCTATCTCTGGCAGAAACTCTACTGCTACGAAAAACTATTTGGGTGTTTTGTTCTGGTATAATTTACACAGCAAGACATCTCAGTTCTTTCATATTACAATTCTTGTAAGTCCCAGAGAAAGGAAAACCTCCCCAGTTACCTTTTTCCTCTGAAGTGAATCCTGATGCAGCCTCAACTTTTTCAAGTATTTTCCTCAGTTTCATTATTTTTGTAGCACATACATATCCATATCTAAGATAAACAGGTTTAATAAGCTATTAGTGTGATCAAGTCAGAGAAGCACAAAAAGCCCTCTTAAATATTGAAATACAGGTTCTCAAATCCTAATCTACCTCTGTACAGTATTGCTTCAAAATTCCATACTGATTTCTCGTATTCAATCTGAGTCCAGTTTTCCTAATGCAGTATAAATTTAGTGTAGTGCTCAATGTTCTTTTTATAGCCCTTAAGAGCATTTTTAATCATCAGCTTACCAGGATAACTGTTTTCTGATTTGTCAGTCAATTACTTTTGATTTGGTTTCACTCTAATTTGTACCGCTTAATATGTCACTTTCGGAATGTCACATAACAACAGCACTGTGGGAGTTGTTATCCCAAAAAAATTTCAATATTTGAGAAAAAGATACAGAGTTGTATTGCTGACCTAAGAAACTGAAGTTTTGAGCATTCAGTCTTTTCCTCTGAATTTTGAAGCATGGTAGAAAGGTAGTAAGACTTTCAGTCATCTCAGTCACTTGAGACTTCTGCTACTCATGGTATCCTGCTATCCTACCTATACCACAGAACCCTGGCACACACACAGGAAAAGTACACATGCTCTTACAAGAACAAAGGTTCAGAGGCCAACATTTTATCCCAGGAATCAAAATAAAAACTTTGTGATAAATTTTTCATTGACAACCCACAGAATTTCAGAATTACAACTGTATTATTCATGTTTTAAAATAAATAAGCTTAATAAAAATAACTTTTCGTGCAGGTATTTGTTGCATCTCCTTTGCTTATTGTGCCTTAGAAATTACAGAGCTCATATTAAGTTCCTTTAATAAGTGTTTTGACCACTTGCAGACCACATGTAAACAGTAATGAAACTTCTAAAGCCCTGCCAAATTATTAAATTGTGAAACACCATGTAAGATAACCCTAATACTTTTCTTGTCAAGTACAACAGCATTAAAGAGAGGTAAATAGAAATGCTGTGAGCGAACATAACTTGCATTATCACTGCTTTTGTATTCATACCTGTACAAATTTTACAGCAGCTTTATGCTGATCCCATTTCCAAATAAGAGACTAGTGATTGTATTTTATCACCAAACAATGAATAACTATTTCCAATTATCACTGATTAAATTTAACGCAAAGCAGGAGCAAAAATAGTAACAAAAATTGCATAGAGTGACAGCAGCAGGCAGCCAAACTTCTCAGATGTGCAACAGGAATACATGCACAGCAGGATCTCTCTAATTTCTATTAGACTAGAGACCAGTTTATGTCTTTACTTACATTCTCAGAGGATTCACAATTTCTGTCCGCAACAGCTCTTGAGTCTCACTATAATACTCTACATCATTCATTTCTTTAGGTCTGAGTAACACAGTGTCCAAAACAGAGCTAAAAGAAAACAGGCTACAAAGAAAAAAGGAAAAGGAAGGTTGTTTTGACCCTGGAAGATACGACCATTCAGATGCCTAAGCAATGTAAGACAAAGCAAGCAAAGGCACAGAAGAACTGAAGAACTAATCAAACTCAAAAAGTGGTGATTACGGACAGGGAACAACACAGCTGTACTAAACAGAAAAAGCCCATTCTAGCACAGTATCCTTTCTGCAGCAAAGTGTAGAACCAGTTGTTCAGGCAGGATTCTGTAAATCAGCTGTAGGAGGTATTTTCCTCCCTCCACCTCCTGGCCTGTGTTCTCTTTCCCCCTTCTACCTTTTACAGGCCAGGGACTCCCTCAGTCAAAGCAAGCTACACAAGGGCCAGAAGAGCTGGGACATGATCAGCACTTGGTTACACAGCGAATGCTGCAGAACTTGCTCCCACGGGAAGAGCACAGGAAGGTGTCAGACTGCAGCACATGACGTTGGGAGCTGCACAGTAACACACACAGCCAGCCATCCCAACAAAGAGCACAAGTTCTGCACTTCTAGCATAGGATGCCACTATACAAATTATAAACTTACCAGAATAAGGTGGAGTCTAAGTAACAGGAGTTGTAATGACCCTGGATACCTTTCTTCTTTCCAATCATTGTCTCTAAACCTTCTTTTTCCATTTTTGGAGGAGTGTTTTCTTCTACCACTTCACTTAAGTAACCTCCAAAAGCTGAAATTTTTTTTCAAAAGACACTTTAAAGCCTAAAATTTTATTCCCCTTGAGATTTCCCTGTTAATGTTTTATAGCTAAGTTGCTGCCTTACTGTAAGCATTCCTTCTCTGGACTAGAATAGCATTTTATTATAGCTGAGACTCAGTGTTCCAGAGAGTGAACAAGGCCTTACATTCCACTGGCAATGCACATTAGAGTGCTCCAGAAAGCCTGCAGCACTGAATTAATTTTATCCAGTAGGAATGAAGTTCTCTTTTCATTACAAATGCCCTGCTCACACTATCTTACACGTATCAGACACTCTTCTTTGCTGGTGTCCCAAGCAATGCAACATGACCCACAAAATCTGAAATACTTGAAGTTAAGGGGAAAAAAAGTTTTTCACCACTAACTTCCACCATAAAAATACATGCTTTTCTATGTTAATATTTAGAAAATAAATTAATTTGATACTATATATTATAGAATAATAACTGCCTTTATTTCTGATAATGCAATCAAACATCGCTGGAGTTGCAAATACCGTTTTCAGCAAGATTGCTTTACAACTTCTGAAGTTAAAAACACACATCATAAAAGAATCCCTTAATTCAATGAAATCTCTTTAAATATATGAACATTTTCTTGTTTTAAAGCATAAAAAAGTAATCCACAGAATCGCTTCATTCTGTACAGGTTGATCTTCTATTCATTAGTCTCATTTAATTAACACCTGCACAGATTTTCAAGTATTCAACAGAGAGAACTTATTGCAGGAATAAATGAAACCAGGCCCAGGTCAGCTCCCAGCTGATAAGCAAGGACTAAGCAGAAGGTCAGTACCTAGGGAGTTGCAGCGTTCAATCTGGTTGGAAACAGGCTGTAGCGAGGCAAACCTGGAGTCTGGCCTGCAGCTTTTGAGCTTAACAAACAGAGCTTTCTTCGGAGCACAAGTGAAGTATCGAGTTCCTTTAAATGTTCCATCTGTGCAGCCTGCACATTCATCTTCCTGAAAATTCAAGTGAGAATTCACTGTTTTTCTTGTTTCTAAAATTCTGCAGTAAGACATTTGATAAAGTATCTACCCACAAGTCACCCTTCAGGTACTCTGAAGCATGATATACAATGTTTCTGCATTTTAGTATACAAAGCTTTAACGGAAGTGTTCTTTAACTGGATTTACTGAGGAAATTAAGCTTGGGGGAGGTAGGAGGGGAGAGTGGGAATTAAGCCTAGTCCAGATTCCTTCTGCAGTTAGAAAGAGCACACATGAACTACCGAGCACCTGTTACAACTCAATTAAAATCACTAACCATTGGGTAGTGTGAATACTTTCAGTGTGACTGTGGCTGCACAAGAAAAATGTCTGCTTTGGAACACACAAAATGTACATCAAGGACAGACAACACAAAGCAGGTATGAACAATACTAAGTTATTATCTTTGAAAACATGATTTAAGGTATATTGTCTGCTTACTAACAACTGTGAGCTTTATCGCAGAAATGCATGAGTGGCACCCAGGTTAACACATGACGCCCTAAGGTGCAGTCTCAGAATACCTGGGGCAAACTGTGGCTTCCAACTTCACCCAAAACACACATAAGGATGGGGATTTTTTTGTAACAGCTGGAATTCCAGTCACATTCTCACCTACTTTTCTGGTGTTTTAGATAATTGTACACTGTGTTATGTGAAATGTTATTGAACATTATTCCAAAATAAAGAACCCCATCTCCCTAACTGAGCACACATTAATTTAGCTGATAGCCAATCACAACCTTGGCAGCATCTGCCCCAGAGGAAATGTCAGTGCAGAACACCAATTCATGTTTGCATTAACTGTGCTTTCACAAAGGGCCCAGAGGAACACAAAGCACATGGCTGTCAAATCAACAGTATCACTACTGTCAATTATCAAAACCAGTCTTATGGCTCTGACAGTCATAACTCTGACTCTGCCTGTTTGCTGGCATGCAAAAAACAAGCAAAATAAGTGATACTCAATAAAGACTACTATAGCCAGAGCATTTTATATAAACCTGCATTTAAGGACCTTTAAATATGGTCAGCTTTTTTCAATTACAATCTCCATAATGTAAGCAAAGGACACTCCTTTAAAGAAGTGATCAGTCCCACAAATTCAATTACCCATTGCAACAGGAAGACATCTCAGAGCCTATTAACAGGGTAAGATCTAGGACAGCCACTAAAGTCAGAGCTCATCAAGGAATTCAGCTCTAAAGACAT
This sequence comes from Campylorhamphus procurvoides, assembly GCA_013396655.1. NCBI lineage: Eukaryota > Metazoa > Chordata > Aves > Passeriformes > Dendrocolaptidae > Campylorhamphus > Campylorhamphus procurvoides. The sequence continues at coordinate 1,108,962 of WBMV01006151.1, forward strand.
CACATAGCAACCTGTTTGGGCAAATCCCCCTAGACTGGCTGCTTCTGCAGGGACCAGCAGACATATACAGGGATCAGCTCTGAGAAATAAAACTAGTAATTAACATTCATACAAACTACAATTTATATTTACCAGTTCCAGTCCTGCCAATACTTCATTTACTCCAGGGGGCTGGCCAATCCAGCGGATTACTCCATAGAAAGGAGGATTTTCTTTAACTTCAGCCAAGGAACCTGCTTCAAGACCATGAGAGTTCCCAACTGGGCTCGCTGCTGATGGACTGTCCTGGCTAGCTGCAGTATTCACATCACCCATAACTGACTGAACAGATAAAGAGAGAGGACTATGTCCAATAGTACCATTCGTACTTGTTGCTTTTGTCAAGCTAAAAGGGAGGGAGTGAAATCTGTTTTCTGTAGACACAGAGTTTGTTAAAGGTGGCTGTAGTGGTGGTGAAGAATGCCCAAAACCAGAAGACGAATCAGTAAGTGATTTTGTAGGGTCTTCAGCAGCTGTTAAAATCAAAACCAAGATATTAGTAAGTGTTACAGGGTTTTCCCCAGTCTTAAAAGAAAAAAGACTTGGCTATCAAAACCAATTAAGTGCATCTGCAACCACATCTGATTTAACAGGTGACTGTATGGGAAGCACTAGCAACTGGAGAGGGACATTTAGAAAGACATTGTCACTTGGCAATAGAGACAGAACCGACTGAGGAGACACTGCTGCAGCCTCACCACTTTTACCACAATCAAGAGAAACAAACAGCACAGAGAAAGATATTAGACAGAAACTACAGGAAGGTTTAGACTGAAAACTTTTTTTCCACCTCACATGAGACTTTTTCTTTGAACATGAGTTAATAGGCAAAAGGACTGTAATGGTAAAGTAGGAAGAGCTCCGTGGTCATTGTGACTGAGCAAAGCTTGAGCTTTAAGCTGTTTCACAGCTTACAGAGACACAGGTAATTGCTTGCAGATACGATCTGCAAATGAACTATCACAACATACTTTGGTTCTAAGAAATCTATTGGTATCTATAAAGGACTTAAATATGTCACAACTAATCCAGTGCACAATAAAAGAGATCACAACTAGATGTAACAGAACAAGTGTTTTGTATTTTCTCTCATCTCTTTACACAGAATTATGGAATATCCTGATGTGGAAAGATCTCTAATACACAACTGGTATTCACAGAACAAAAGCCTCTTCTTCATCAACTGTTCTCCCCATGCTGTTTTATGAACTGAAGTTAATTTCTAAAAAAATGTTAAAAACCCCCATGAAATTTGTTACACAACCAAGAGCAATTTTAAACCATTTTCTTTTATAGTTAAAGGAATTCAGGGGCTACTGCTGCTATAGGTTTCCATTGTAAATTAACATAATTTGTTTAGTCTTTACCCTTTTAGTAACTATGCCAGCCAACTACACTTTTCTAAAGTTTACCAGAAAAAAAAAAAAATTAAGTCTGGAAGCAAATCAAGATATACTGATCCTTTAGGTATGTGCACTCATACTTGTAAAAACTCAGAGAGATTTTACAGAAGTAACTTTTAAAAAATGCTGAAAAAACATGTATACTTAGAGTATTTTCACCCTCCTCACTTCCAGACTGATTAGCTGGCATGGCAGAATAGTTCCCTGTAACATTAGCTACAAACACAGGCAAAATACAATTACTCTGTATATTTGGCTACAAGGAATAGCTTCATGTCTTCCATCCAAGCCTCAGCTTTTATTTTGCCTGCAAGACATATGCATTCCCACAGAGCTGCACATGCATTGCCAAGAACATAATCTCCTGCATGCAAGATAAAACCACAGGTCACATTAAGACAGAGTGCACTTTCACAGGGGTTTCAAGATGCTTTTTGTGGTATAGTATGTCTTCCACTAAGACAACATATTCCAACGGTTTTACATTTAATCTTGTATTTGTTTTATTTGAAGAATATACTGTAGCTTTGTTTCGTGGCTTTTCTAAACATAAAGTATATGCCTACATGAAAAAACATCACCTCTCTTTACCTTCATCCATATACCATGGGGGTTTTGTTTTTGTTTGAGGCTGAGAGTCAACTGATGAGCCATTTAATGTGTAGAAGACTTCAGATCTGCTTCTATTTCCAGGTTCAGAGGTAGATCCTGCAAAACAACATATTTCAATGAGCAGATTAATCTCTATTTAGAAAAGGTTACCTATGCTCTTATTTCATAGCATAAATGTGCTATTATGCTTTCAAAAAGGCCCAGCTAACTTTCCACAAAGCAGCAAAATCAAGGCTAACACAGTTCTAAGCTTACAACAAGGTAGAAGTCTATACCAAACCAACATAATCCTCCAAGCTGAAATTTCCAGTCACCAACCTGAAAAGAAGGCAGAAAATACCTCTCAAGTGTAAAGTTTTCATGGTTATAATTATGGATATAAGAAAATATTTGTGATACTGTGTACAGCAGGTTTTTTTTGTTTTTAAAGCACTCAAATTTCACAGTAGGCAAACAGATTACTGATCCAATTCCACGCAGCTATAGCTTGTGCCAACATATAACCACAGTTACTTTAATGAAGATCATCTCTGCCAGCATCCAATGTCAGGTAGAATGAAAGCTTGCAGAATATGCTGTCATTAGTATTCTACTACCCAAAGCTGCCACCAGTAAACTCAAAAGACACTGAATTTTGATTCCTACTTTTAAAAAAAATAAATTTATTTCCCTTCCAGATTTTTTCCCCCTGTGTGGTTTTTCAGAGCTGGCCAAACCAAAAAAAATTCATGTTTTGGGAATTCAATTTTGGTTTTGAAACACAGCAAAATCAACATATTCACTATGGAGTTGATCTCCTCCTAGGCTAAAATTTTGAAGTTTCTAGTTCTGCAAAAAAAAAAAACCCAAACAACAGCAAACTATATTTGTTAAAAAACTAAAACAATAAACACACACTACACTTCCAGAAAAACAGAATGCAGCCCTGACGTGGTGATACGAGACAACAGGTAACATGGTCTTGAATTTCACTAAACTTCAAACTGTTTTTCATGAAAGTGAAGGTATTTTGAGCAATCATGACTTAAAATGTCTATCAACCTCATTATGATAAAATTAATTCATACTAATGCTCCAGAAAAATTTAACTTGATACGTAACTGAAATAATAAATGAAAGAAAAGACAGTACTTTTTCCCAAGCAATACAAATTTGTAATTCTTATGTAAGTAAAGAAAAATCACTTCCCATACATACCTGTAGCCTTTGGCTTACTGTGATTGAATAAGCTTTTGTCACCACCTCTTGAGGTATAGGCAAGCTTGGGAGGTCTCCTGTCCTGTGACACAGTTTCTAAGACACAGTATACAAAGGGTGTATTAGCTTCCCTTTTCTACATTTTTACTATGTTACAAAGAAGTTCAACTCCAAAGGTAACATCATAAACTTTAAAACTGAGTGGAGCAGGACCTTGTCTGGCACATAACCAACATTTTATGTGTATAGGATTTGGTTCTACCACATCAGCAATCACTCAGCACTGATGTCTACCATTACTTCTTGAATACAACCTTCAATGTATGTGCATACTTCCATTAGGGGAAACAGATGCATGAAATTCCAACCTTTATTTTCTGCCAACACACCTACAACAAATGTTCTTTTCCCAAAAAGCCACGGTTACAGACTACGCATTCATTAGCGCCTGTCTACAGTTAAGAGCCCAAACAAAAGTTCCTTATAAACTCTTTTTTCTTCAGAAAAGGAATCAGGGGACAGTAGTTGTTACAATACTACTCAGTGAATTGCTGCAGTGATTTTTTCCACAGTTCTGCTATGCATTTTCAAGTATTTACCCACAGACTGCACACATAACACTACCAATACCTTTCAAGCACAGAAAGTACAGCTTTCTAATCCAAGATATTTAAACTCCTGGAGTAAACCGAACAACAGTCTGTACAAAAGATTCCTGCTACAGATACTCACATATTCATGAATATTATAAAATTGCATAGTGTTGTAAATACTATAGTATTTGGCAGGAATTTTGTTCAATATTAAAGATTTGCTACTAGTGAGACTATAACGAAAAGGAAGGGACAACTGAAGAGAATTATAACACAGAAGGTTAAACTAATACAAGTGAATTTAGGATATTAATTCTGCAGTGTTGTTTTACTCATATAACTGTGCCTAGGTGGAGATGCTATCAAAGTCTGCCTTCTGGTTAAGAAAGCTGGGCATACCTGGAATAACATCGTTGATATGCAAAAGAAGCGTACTTTCAACACTTGCAAAACTGCACAGCTGTATTCCATTATATCTTCCATCCCAGTTTCCAATCGGATTATCCTAAAAACAGAAAAACATGTTACATATATCCCAAGAGAAGGTTTACCTCATGCAGAATACACACATATTAGAAACATAAAAAGTAGAAAATTGAAAGGCTTGACAACATCTACTTTTTCCTGTTACAAATTTTGTATTTAAAACAGTCAAAAATTACAGTCTTTAAAGACAAAAGCAAACTTTAAACCTGCTTTTTTGAGAAATATTTCCTACTTTAACAAGAATTATTTATGGATAAACAAGTTTGAACAACTTCAGTGCCATTGTTAGGGAACAGCTACTGCAACCAAGAAAATGGAAGCACCTGATCTACAAAACCAAAACATAATCTTGAACTACCAAAAATTTGAAAGCTGTTCACTTTTAAAAATTCAAGTTGCTAGAAATAATTTTTAATGACAAGCTTCACATTTTCTTGAAAGATCAGCTTTTGTACTTGAAATTCAGTACTTTTATGGTAAAACAAAGTCAAACAAAAACAGTAACATGAAAAAAAGGTTTCCAAAAACAGCTAACAAAAGACATCCAGGCTACTTTTTTAACAGGCATAACAAAGCCAGTCTCACAAGACAAACACTCAACTCAATGACTTCAAGACTGACGCCTAACATGGCAAGTAGCTCAGTGGAGGCTCCTCAGAATAATCAGAGTATTTCTCCTGAACTGTTTAGCATCAAATAGGATATCATTTACCTGATGCCAAGAAACAATTACCACCAGGGGGCATCTTTGAACACAAGTGTTTTTTTCCCATTTTAGGACAGCCTCCGCTGAAGTAGCTTGTGGATAATGTTTCGTCTTCTAATTGCATGTCATTTACAAGCTAACACACATGCAGAAGTTATTAAAGTCAGATTATTTTCTTACCATGTCCACTCCAACAACGTATCCTAAACTTTCGTTTCCTGGTAAGACATCACAGAATATAACTGTCCCATACTCTATACTCTCTCCTATCTTCAGAGAAACCCTGGAGTTGATCTCCAGAGGAGGAAGTTCTACCTGCATTGCGTCAACTGGAGCTGCATAGTCACTTTCCAGTTCATTGTCATCATCTTCCACCAGCTCCAGTTTGTCCAAAGCAACAAAAACCCCACAATCCTCATCGCATCTGAAAAGCTGCTTGCCTTGGTACTGTCCATCAGTAAAGCCCTGACCACGGCCTTCTTCCTAAACGTTGGAGGAGGAAGAAGAAGGGAGGGGAAAAAAAGAAGAGAAAACCCCATGAATTTTGTGCAAAAGCAGACTACTAAAAAAGCAGTAACATAATCCAGTGTTTTGGACAAATCACACTAAGAATTTGCCTGATGAACTATTTTTACATTGAGAGAATTCTATTGTCAGAATTTGTGGCAAATATACACACTATCTAGCTTAAGGGAAAAAAGATGCCATTAGATTAGAGAGTAGCTTCAGGCAGAAGCCTTTTTACTCAGGGAAGCATGTTTTTTTCAGGTGCAAATCTTGCTTCCATCATCGAATTTTTGCCATATCAAGACAAGACTACCTCACACTAGACATAATGCTACACATTCAAAAATTTCACTTATATGCCAATTAAAGAGAGATGATTTTCAGATGCACTCGGGCCTGATAGTCCTTGAGGTTCTCAGTGGGAATTGCAAAGTTTGGGAAAAGTTTAAAGAGTACTTTGAAAAACATATTCTGGCAGCCCAGGCACCTTATCAAGCATGCAGAATATAAGGCTGATGTGATATGGTGTGTTCACAGATACTTAATAAACAACACTCACAGAAAGAGTGAAGGTAACAATTTTTAGGGGTGACCATGCTTCTAGAAAAATTATTATTACATTCTTTTCACATAGAAGACTTTCAGCTCATCTTATAAAGTATATATATGATGCCACCCCTTGGCAAGAAACTTACCAGCAACTCTACTCCAAAGTATATCCCTGTGAGAGACCTTTCTTGCATTAAGGGTCCTCTGAAGCGAACAACTCCAGGAAATTTGTCATCTCCTGATCTCAGCTGTACTCTGACAGGTGAGCCAATATCGATTTGGATGCCTTTAGCTAACCTGCTTTTGCTTTTAAACAGACTGTATCTTTCCTCACAGTTAGTAATAGCCAAAAGCAACTCAGCTAGTTTTTCATTTATTTCTATAACATCCTTCTCATCCACAAACAGGATGGCATGAGGTTGTTCCAGAATCTTTAATCCAATCTGCAGTTTCTTGCCTTTACAAGGAATATTTCTGGAGTGTCCCACAGAAGAACGGTCTTGAAAAAACTGCCCGATGCTACCTTTGGGCACCTTCAGGAGCTTTTGGGTCTGCTTGTCTATGACGCTGCATTCCTGGAGAAGCAAGTAAAAGATCCGCTCTTCCCAGTAGGATGAACTTGCTTTTTCTTGACCCCATAAGCCCGAATTCATTGTGATTAAAACTAAAAGCTGCACAGAAGTGTTCAAGAAAAATAAGCTCTTGATTTACATGCAGTGATCTTTCCAAATTCAACTCGAAGGTCCGGTTTTTGTCAACACAATATTCATTTTGCAAAGAACCAAATTCAGAGCAGGAAGCCTAGAATAATAAAAAAAATAATAAAAAAGACAAAATTAAATTGGGGAAGTATAGCTAGTGTTAAGCAAAACATAAAATAATTTAAATCTGTGACCACACTCACTCCCCCTATATAGTAACAGTTCAGCAAAATCCAAGACAGTGACCACAGTCCAGAACAGCCACAGTATTGCTGATCATGGACAGACCCATTTATTCATTTCTACTACTTACTGTCTTTTTCCTTTGCTTCTCTAGTTCCTTGAATGAAGGACTTGTGGACAAAGTGCAACAAAATGCAGAAAACAATGAAAACACATGTAAGTAAAAGGAAAAAGACAATTTGAGTTCAGATGAACAGAAATAAACATCCTTCTCAAATTTACAAACAATATTTTATGGAAACATTCCACTACAAAGACCTTTTCCTGTGCTTAGTGACTACTTATTTCTGACAAAGTGCACTGCATCTGTCATCCCGAATAACATTTTGATTTAGTGAAGCAGAAAATTGTGTTGACGAAATAGAGCAGCATAAAATGGAAACTTTAGTAACTTGTAACAGCCATTTCTTTAAATATAGAAAGGGACAGTTTCAGTAATATACAATGTATGAAAACGAAATTGCAACTACATTGCAACAAGCAATTCTGAGATAAAATTAAGAAATGTATCACTTTCAGTTAGTAAAAGACCCTAGAAGTAACACCCTAGTTAAACACCATCCTAGGAATTACAGTTCACAACCAATAAACTAAAAAAGAACAGTCTGAAAGTATTTCATTGAGAATGGTAGCAGATACAAAAGTAAAATACACACACATTTCTACAGTTTTGATCATACTGGATACATGAAGAAGGATCCACAGTACCTTAACAGGATCTCTGTTCTTCAAAGATGGCAGCAAAGGGCAGTATACAAGTGAAAAAGATATTGTCACATGAATTTTTCTGTTTGTAATCTGTGATGCCAGTCTGCATCCAGTTAAAGGAGAATGTCAATGATTATTTACAGATTTAACTTCAATAAATTAAAAGCGAATAATCTTTGTCTCTATGCCTAGGTACCTTATCCCTCCATACCTTTTCTCTGATAACATTCAAATACCACAAAACCTCTAGCTATTTCTCCTATTCAGTTTGATCCCAGTTTCAGAAGCTTTTGGGAAGCAACAGAATTCAGTACTACTGTAATTATTTTCATAACTTAGCTCTTTTTTTTTTTTAACAAAACTTTCTCCTAAAGAAAAGTGGCAACAACCACAGATAACCTGAAATTTATGCAAAGTCTCATCTTTCAGTCCCTAGGAATTCACACATTTGTGTGCTGCCTTGGTGAGGCTCTTGTGCTATCCAGCCATTCCAACCTGCTTCTCCTCTGCACAGATGTGACACGTGGGTGTCAGTGTCATCCTCCTCACACTGTGGCACTGCTGCTGCAGCAGCTCACAGGAATTAATCTTCTCTCTGCAAAGTAATTCACATCTGAGGGACAGAATCTGGACCGTTTCAGACTTCACTGAGGGAAACTGGTAGCCTGTCAATGTATTTTCAAGTTAAAAGATATTTTTCTTCATTTTCATTTGATACACATAAACGGGCTTTAATGTTTGTTACATTTAACAAAGAAGTGGTGTCAGTATTGGACTGAAATAGCAATGCTTTATATGGAAACTGATGGAAGAACACAACAGGATTTCCCCCTACCACCACATGGAAACATGGTTAAAAGACTGCTAGTTTTTATAAGTCTCCTCAGATGTTAAAATAGTTTCATCCAAGTTCTGTCTAGTTCTATCCTCTTACTTTTTCCAGACAGTGGGAAAAAATAGACCCTGTCTTGTTCTCCATAGTTCCATTTTATGTTCTCAGTTTTCAAAAGCTGATGCACTTCACCTTCTTTTTTGTGAGCCATTTCACAAACATACTCAGCCTGATATGCTGCAAAACATATTTCTGACATTACAGGGAACCTGAGCTTTCCTATTTCATTGACAGAAATAATTCATTTTAATTTTAGTAAGTATGATAGAAATGATATATTAAGAGAAGTCCATTCGAGAGCTTAAAAATATTAATTTAAAAATTTTACTTAGAATATAATTTATCATACCTATTTTTAATAAGTATACCCTGTTTGCAGGTCCATTACTGCAACATCATACAATCTTCACATGTTTAGTAGTAAAGCATTCAGTGTGAAAACATGTTAATAGCTGCATTTAGATTATATAACAATAATATTTATATGGCGTGTGGTCAGTCTTTCAAAGTCCCAGTCATCCACAGAGACGTTATTAAGCCCACTGGATACAGTACCAAAAGGCTTTCCCTAATTAAAAAGTTCATTATCACTACATAATAATGCCTTTCTTTAAAAACTTATCTGCCACCACTGTCGCCTGCCAAAGGAAACATACAGCTCTAAAAACCAAATCCCCTTCTTTTAGAATAAAGTGATAAATTAGTATTTTAGCAGCACAGAGAAGCTTGTTAAAAGGATGTTAAGCTTTGGCAACGTATCAAAAATCTACTTACATAAACCACTGGCTCTAAGATTCTTTTTTACAGCCATTTTCCACGGAGCCGATTATTCTGTGAGTAAAGTAAAACCCTTGCTGAGCAAACAGCCCACACATATCAGACTATGGCCAGAATAAACTAGGAGACCTCAGGTCTGATTTGGGAACGAAACAAATCACACTTACCAACAAGTCACTGCACAACATCCCAGCAACTACAAAACTCTGTGCAAACCAAAGAGTACCTGCCCAGCACCACGGATGTTTTAAGTGTCAGCGCCTGTTCAGCTGCGTCCTTCTACTCCACCTACTCCCCGAATTGTCTTCAGGCTCAAAGGGCTTTGGGGAGAAACAGGCAAAATGCAACACTACGTACTTTGGAAGAAAAAAAAAATTTCAAAAATTGTCAGAGCTTGACCGTAATAAAACACCTAACTTCAAAGCCTCCCTAACTTCCTTTTTTACTCTTCTGTCATGAGTCACTGTTGCCACTACAGAGATATATCAGCACAAAACCAGTTTGCTCTGAAATACAAGAACTCTGTTTCTACGCTGCAGGAGCCTGAGATGAATTATATAGAGATGTCTGAACCAGCTATCAGGTTTCAGCATGAACACACGTCTGTGGCTCTGATCCAGACCACAGAATGAAGAGGCTAAAATAAATTGTACAGATTCTAAGACAACTTTCACTTCAATACTAAAAATAATTTAAACAGCCGAGATGCAAAGTTATCCTTTCCAGCAGTCCAGAAATAACTCAGGGGGTGAAGGTTAAAACGAGGAGCCAGGAAGTGTACAGCGCGGAAAGAAGAGCAGCGGGGTGTGCGGGACACACGGAGGGGCTGCGGGCGAGCCCGCCCGGCCAGGGGAGGGTTCCCTGGCGGAGAGCTCCACGCAAAGCTCCACACGCCCGTGCAGAGCGACTGCCCCCGTTTCTGAGCACCCTCCCCGCTCCCCGGGCGGCGCCGCGCAGGGAGGGCAGGGCAGGGCAGGGCAGTCCCGAGGCACTCGCTCCCTGCGCTGCACGGGGACTGACGCCGAGCTGCGGGGAAGGCCCGGCCGGGCCCCGGCGCGGCGGCCCCGCCCGGCCCGGAGCGGAGCCCTCGCACT
>WBMV01006151.1:1119560-1231065 GCA_013396655.1 Campylorhamphus procurvoides
CCTCGGGCGGGGCCGGGGCCGGGGGCGGGGCCGATCCTGGTGGGTGTGTCGGGGTGTTCCTGGTGCTTTCCAGGATCCCCAGACAGTCAGAAAGCACATCCAGTGCACCCACACTCAGACTGGAGTGCCCATTCCTGAGCTCCGAAGCACAAAGGGACACTTTGTGTCGCTAGCAAGGCTTTTGCCGGGAAGACGGGAGGGCAGGCCACAGGGCTGCGTTGGTGTGGGGCTGTGCCAGGCGGAAAGGACGCACACACCGGCTGGAGTTTATGGAGTTTATTCCATCTACTATGGGATGGATGCTCATACCAATCATCCCACATAGTCACTTACAAGAAAAATTGCATTTCAAAGTCTCGCTTAATTTTAAAGGATAAATAATATTGAAAACATGCTAAGATTTCTGCCTTACGTGTCTCATTTTGCAGCAGAGCACGCAGTAACCCCGAGTCGTGCTCTGCAGATCCTCAAGGTGGCTATCTCTGCACGGCTGCCATTGCCTCCCTTTGCACAGCTGCCTTTTGTGCTACTACAAAATGCACTGGCACGTCTGCTAGATATCCTGTTATCCCAAATTGTGTTATGTTTACATTTTGGGTATAAATAAATCACATGGGGAGCATGATTATAAGTATTAGCCAAAGTACACCACAGTTACATGTGAGAAGAAAAGGGGACAGACACATTTTGAGTGTAAAATATCAAAATACTTGATAGGAATGACTACTTGTAGTGTTCCTAATAACTCACAGCCAAATGTTTAAAAATATTCTGTATTCCATGTAATTATGTACTTAACCCTCTATGAATTCATCAGGAAGAATGACGAACACAACCCATTTAGAAAGTCTGTCATTCTCCAGACAGAGCAGTGCTTGTGACATTTAACCCAAGTTAATATTCTCTTGACCCACTGGCTTGCACACAGCTCTGTGTCACTGACAGACCACAGATGAAAGTCAGGCCAAGCCTAGTGTTTACTCTAAAGCTCCCTCATACTCCTTTAGAAGTATAAAGGAGTTGTAAAGTGATAACAGGACTTTGGCAGTGTCAAATGGGCCTGGTATGTCTCTTTCATGTTGAAAACCCTGTCAGTAACACCAGCATGAGATATTTTTCATTAAACAGTAATGATTTCTTTAAACCACTCTCTTGTTAAGAGAGACATGTTTTGTAATAATGAAGTATGGTAAACAAATTCCACTTTCAAATGACACAACACTATGCAATTAAGTATTATAACATAGCATGGAACAAAATTTTGTGCTGCGCCAGGATAGGAGTATGGTATTCATTTATCACAGCATCATCCCAAAAGTGCAAAATATTCATGCAAAACAGCTGAATTTTTTCTGCTAATTCAAACATGGAAATAGTTGGTACTTATCCAGCTGCATTTAAAAAAGGAGAGGAAAGGTTCCTGTAGAAGCATCAAAGAAAATATTACCACACTTTCTAAATATTAGTTACGTGGTAAAAAGGGACTTGGATAAATATGTTAGGTATTTGTGCCTCCCTTTGGTTTTTTTTGTTTGTTTTTGTTTTTGTTTGTTTGTTGGTTGGTTGGGGTTGTTTCTTTGTTTCTTTCACTATCCATGGTTCTATTGAATGGTTTAGTAAAATAAGTAGGGTTTAGTTACATAGTTTGGGGCCTGAGATGGAAAAGCAGCACAGACTATGAGGTTGCCTGAAGCTGTACTTCTTAAGACAGAAGACTGAAGAGTATTTCGTAATAGGGCTATTACAGCCACATTCTTTAACAAGAATAAGACCTTACTGTGCCTATAATAAAATGCCAATAAAATCTGCCAGAAGACTGCAGTTCATAGATGACATTGGTTTATCTCCCAATTTTTCAAGCTGATACCAGCTTTGTAGTCTATGGTAAATATTGTATTGGGTTTGTGTAATCTCTGTGACTGGGGAAATGGGAACTGCCCAAAATGCAGTATAAATCAAGGCAGAATGTTTGACACTATTGCAGGAGTCTCTTCTGGTTCTTTAGCAATCAAAAGCACAAACACAATCTTTCAATAATGGCACGCATCCTTAACGTGGCATCTCAATACTGGCTCATCTGATGGCTAGTACCAAGTTTTGGACATAAACCGTCAGGTTATTCTTTCTCAAATGAGTAATTTAATCTTAAATCAGTATGGAGGACCTACATCCTATGACAACCAGCCTCTGCACGGCAGTGTTATGATTTTAACCTTGCCTCACTCCTAACATTATTGCAGAGCACTCTTTTTCCATATCTCTTGGTAGATATATTTTAACAGTGTTCTTTATGTCTGATGAAGTCAGTGCATTCACAGAATACAAACTCTGAGTGAGCCAGTTTTCCTTTTTCCATCCCTATGACAGAACATACTTTTCCATCAGAATTTACTGTGGTGTAGGCAGGTGAATGGATGGTCTAAGTGCACTTGCCCATCTCTCAGAATGCTATGCTGCTGTTGTGAAAATTTTCTTTTCTACTGCTTTTTCTACTGTATTTGACTGTCAGAAGTGAAGCTGAGAATATAAAAAGAAACCTATTAGTTATGCATTCTGCTAACAAACAGCACTGCATATATACGGTAGTGGTTTTTGCATGTGCTAATCAAGTAGACATTTAGGAAAGTAAAATGCTGCCAGACTTAGGGCAGTGGGTCCCAGTGAAGGGCAAGGCACTATTCGGACCAAACCCAAGCTCCTGGGAGCAGGATGAGGAATAGCAGCTGCTAAAACGTGCTGTGGATGGCACGGCTCCTGGGCATGAGGAACACACTCAGGAACCAGCTGTGACCATTAACAGCTGGCTCTGCCAGGGCAGGCAGAATTCTTGCACAACACCCTTGATTTGTATATTATTTCATATCTGTCAGCCACACTCATAATAACAGATTTCACTTTTTGAAAAAACATTTTTTTTTTAAATCCAGGTTAATTGGACTAAGAGTTATTCTGAAATAATTGAAAGTAGAGGTCATACTTAATATACTAAAAAATGTGCTGTTTTAGCTTTATCAAGAGCAGGACAATAGCACTAAACATCATAAAATAATACATTGCTTTTTGGCAACACATAAATTAACCGATTCAGAATTTAATGTTTAGATACATCTGTGACCTGTCAGCATGAGTGAAATATACTGAAAACCCTCTTGTTTTTTTGCTCACAATTATAACCAAACCCATAAATCTAACTTTAAAGGAATGAGAATAGAGCCAGAAACACATGCCTTGTCTACACTTAAAAGGGTTGGCTGGTATAGCTACACCTTAGAGCTAAATTGGCAAGCACAGATTTCTTTTCTGGTATAACTTAAATCACTTTCTGCATGAAATATGCTAAAGGGGCTGAAGGACTCTGCCAATATAACGGCATCTACACTAGGGCTTTTGCCAGGGTGGCTCTAGCTGCATGGGAGTGATTTTTCATCATTCTGACAGCTATTTTGGCAGAAGTTCTACATTTAGACCAAGTCCAAGTTGGAGTTGGCATTATTTTATATGGCAAATAAAGCCGAAGAGAAGCATTACCAGTTTATGGCCCTGGTTTTACATTATTGTAAATTGTTTGTTCCAAAGGAATGTGTGGGGCAGGATCCATGTGGTCCCTTGGATGTTTGCCTCCCACATTTGTGCTGCATTAAAATTGCTTGGGTTTTCAGTGACTGAGCCTTGGCAAGGGGGAAACTTGCATTACTAAAAAAAGATAATGTCCCTATTATTTACCCCAGAAATAGCTGTCCTGAGGGTTTAAAGCAAATTTCCAAAGTGAAGTGAACTGCAAAAGGAAGCATCTGGGCCAAAGGCATGTGGATTAATACATCATTCTATTTCACTTTGTCCTCAGTTCAACAACCAATTTAATCATATATTAAGCTTAGGATTAATTTAAGGCCCACTCATAAGCCCATTTCAAGTTTAGCAGACACGTCTAATATGATAATGCTCCTATTTGAGCTTTAATTAAGCAGATATTTGAAATTAATCGTGTGTTTAAGCACTGTGTGGAATCGGGATTTCTGTCAGAAGTGCAAGTTTATGCAGAGCAAGGCTATTTGTTGTGGCACCACCTGCATTTTCTTTCCTGAACTGGATATTAAGTCCGTACTTTAAAAACATCCCAAGGGGCATTATTTTTTCCGCAGAAGTACTCTTATATGCGTTTTTTTTGGCTTCAGAAGTCCACACAGAGAAGTTTTCATTGATTTAGTTAATTGCATTTCCTTCAGAACCCTTTCCCAGTGCTGGGGACCATGTTTGCCCATGCAATGCTGACCCCGGGGCTCCCAGAGCTGCCCCGTGCCAGGCCCTGTTCAGGGCACATAGGAAATTCATGCGTAATCACTCAGCACTGAACCACTGAGCCAATGGGACGAGGAAGTCTGATTTAATCAAGGCTTCTTCCTTCCTTGTTCTAAGACACAGAATGTGCCTGCTAGAAGCAAGCACAGACATATTTTTCTGTGTCCTGAAAATGCGAAGCAGGCTTGGCGTGGCTTCCTGCAGACCATCCATGTGCCACAAGTAGAAGCCATTCAGCAGTTTCCAGGTGAGTGTTCTGTGCACTTTGGTTGGTAGTCACTTAAAACGCAGTGAAGGAGCTGGAGCTGCATTTACCCTGAAACGGAACAGGATGAGTGTCTGTTCAAGATAAAATGGTGTCATTCGTTGCAGGGGTTTCATATTGTTTTGGATTTTTTTAATATGTAAAAATAAATAGTAGCAGTGACTTTTAGCTGTGAAAGTGAAACTGGTTACACAAAGTGCAGTTAAATTTCAAGGCAGAAGACTTGTGTATCATAATGTCCAGTTCTGCGTTCATCTGGTCACAAGTGTGTTGTATTTCTCTGGTAGATCATGTTTTAAAGTATTTTTAAATTTCATATATATATATACTCACATGTATATGTATATGTTATGTATATAAAGCTATATATATATAAAGAGGGGTTTATTTAATGTAAATACAATTTTGCTCATAAAGTTCTCCCAACTTGCAATGAAAAGTTGTAATTTAAATTTGTTCAGCCATTTTCAGATTCCTCATTTAATCCCCTATAAATGCTCTTGGATGAACTGTTGTGATTTTCAAAAGACTGAGCCATTAGACAATAAATAAGTGGGTACTTTTCATATTCAAAAAACAGATCTTAAAGAGGACCTGAAGAACAATGAGAACTTTCATTCCAAGTCTGAAGTCCAAAAATAAGGGCTGCCATGATTCTTTTAATAAGGAGGATGACCATATTTTTGTACTTGCTTATCCAAGCCAGGCAAAGGAAAGGTTTCTGTTAGAGGAAAGTGGTTTGCACTTTCATTATTTCTAGTGGGGAAAGTAATCTCTTTTCCTTTTACAGCCTTGCAGCTTGCCAGAAATCAATAGGTCTGCTGAAGGAATTTCCTCACCTCTGTGCATTGCACAGCATTGCATAACTATGTGGTAGGCAATATGATATGTAGTAACATCCCTGTCCTAAACCCTCCCCTTTCCTAATAACCACTGCTTGAGCATTATTTTTAACAAGGTTTTAGAGAAGTATATTGTCCTCTTGTTTGGTTTTCACCTGTTGGCTGAATTGTGAGCAACACTTTGCTCATGATAATTAACTTGAACACAGCACCCTGGCAAAGCTGTTACTGTGTTCTTAGAACTATTTCAGCTGCTAGTATATTACAATGGTGTAACAGGTGGGGTTTCTTGTTTTGTTTTGTGTTATTTTGTTTTGGTTTTTTAAACACAGCATCCTGGGAAGACATTTATGTGGCCAAATGGCCAATCTGGCCAATGGAGTAGGAGTATATTGTGTTGGGTGTTTTACCAGCACATGGTAAAATAGCAAATCCAGCAGAACAGGCATAGATATGTACTACAGCACAGTATGTAGGGTAAGAGGACAAGTAGAGGGAGAATGCTTCTGTATGATAATTAGAAAATTCAGTTATCCTTCCACTGAGCCATTGTCAAATTCAGTTGTTTTGTTCTCACAGTACAGTGACAAGTCTCTGGAGGCAACCTGAAACTGTGAAATATGATAAAAACATTATACTATTTTAGATATCCCCCTATTTTGCCCTACAGGTTGTGATTAAGAACAGATGGCAAGTTTTTGAGTCTTGAGAACAGTAATTCTAGCAGTGTAAGAGAGCCAGGCTGCTAGTTATACTAATTATCTCCAAGATTTTAGTCTCATACTTGCAAGCTTGAGGGCAAAATACAAGGAGGAAAAATCTGCCCACGCTGAAGTTCATGACCAAATTCTCATAGGTAAGAATTGAGTTCCCCACTTAATAATAATAACAACTTCATATGGTTTTCATGTTTGATTGTAATCTGCCAGAAAAAACTTCCAGACACTTTCAGCAATAATAGTAATAGGAACTGTTCTGCACTGGTATCTATGTAGTTATTTCTGACTTTAGTTTTTGTGAAACTGCAGTTGCACTGATACAAGTTCACAGAGAACAAAGAGTAAGTAATAAAAAAGATCAGCAAACTGGATTCTCTGAAGGTGTGACACTGAGAAATGTTGTGGGTTTTGTAATCTTTCAGTGATAGCTTGAAATGGACCAAGATTCACACTGCACAGCAGAAAAGGAACTGGTGGAAGGTGTAAGAAGAATTACTACATTTTCTACCACAACTCCATCTGATGAAGAAGAAAATCCACCTGAAGTTGAAATTTCATGTCAACTGAAAAAAGAAAATCCAGAAAAAGATGACTTGAAAGGTTGATGCTATCCTTTAATTTATTTTTTCTAACTATTTATGTCATTAATCTTTAATGTAAAAAAACTTACTTATTGCAACAGTAGTTCAAAGCTATACAGCTACACTGCACTGAAAATAAGCCTCGATTACACTTGTAGTTATAATGTAGCAAGGGTGAAACAGATGCACATCCACGTGTGTATATCCACACACAGTTTTCCTTTTAAATTGCTTATACCTAAAATGTATTGGAGATTTAATTTACACACCAGGGATGAAACCAGTGATCATCAGATGGTCTGTCTCGGGAGTGCACTTTCTGTGCATCACAAAATCTGAACTTCTTGACAGTAGCAGCAAAGACACCAAGATTGAACCTTACCTCAGGCAGGCGGTTCTCACATGCCTTTAAAAAGGCAACATTGAACATTTACTATGCGTAAGATTGCTGTCACCTGTTATTAAATAAAATGGTATGTATAATCCAAAATATATATAATCTCTTCAAGATTTTCAGCCTGCAAGGATGTCATATAAACTACCTCTCTTAGGAAATATATGCTTTATGGAGATTGAGCCAAACCCCAAAAGCCTTGATAATTGAAACTGTATGGTCAATTGATTAAGAACATGTAAAAGTGGGGCCACTGAAGGAGTACTGTGGTGCCTTTACAAGTCTATTTCTGCATCAAGCTGATCTCTTTCCCTTCATTTGTGCTCATTCACCTCCATTGTCAGAATGCTAGATACATTGCAGACTGACTTTGGCTGACTGCCTTGACAGAGACACCCTTGATTAGAAATTGGGACTAGTGTGCCCACTGAAATACAAATATTCCATTTCTTTTATCCACTTTGCTAGCCTATATGCCACTGATGAAAACTGTCATCAGCAGATTTCAAAGACAGAGAAATCACCCTTTTGAAACACTACATCAAATTCTCCTGTAAGCAAACTCTTCAACCAGCTGTCCTATATTTTTATATATGCATATGTATATGTATGTGCGTGTGTGTATATGACTGTGAGAAGAGAGAGAGAGGAAAGGAGGTAGGTATATAAAATATTTGCAGCTAAACTGTGTCATCAATTCAGCTACAAAAGAAAAAGGATGCAAAAATTCCTCCTTCAGGTGAGCTGGTAATCCAGCTTTGAGGGTAGGATATTCATGTTTTCTCAGCTTTCACCTATTACTGCACAAATCCCATATTTGAATAGGGTCAGTATTTGAAAATATGTCTGAATTTGCAGCTGCATTGTATTAACTCCTCCTTTTAGCAACAAAGAAGCCTGGAGAAACATCTGACTCAAAAGACTCAGTTGATGTTTCTTCAGGCTGTTTCTGGGATGGTGAGCAAAACCCCCTGCTCAGACTGCCCAGGGTTACAACCTTGACATGCAATACTTTTTGGCACTACTTTTACTATAACTTTGTCTTCTGCAGATGATTTGGTGTCTTTCAATATTTTAGACCCCAGTAGCTTTCCCTAAAGCATCTGTACCTGTCTTTATTAGCAGTGGAATCACTGATTGTATCAGTCTTTAGGTCTTGCTGTTACAGCAACAGAAAATCCAGGCTGTCCTTTCCCAATAAACGAGTAATTTCTTTCTAAATGCAAAGGATATAATGTGAAATGCTAACTATATTTGTTTTAGATTCCAATGCAACCCTAAGTCCCAACTCTTCGATGACCACTAAGGAACTTCAGGAATATTGGAGGAATGAAAAAAGCCGGTGCAGACAAGTCAAACTCCTTTTTGAAATCCCATCAACCAGAATTGTAGAGCACCACTTATCTAAATACGTGGTAAGCTAAGAAATGAATATGTAAGCAGATCATTAATTTTCCTTCTCTCTACAGGGGTCTGCACAGCACACAGCATGCCTCACTACATGAAAGCCTTACTGAGGGCCAAGTTTTGCAAGCCATGGTC
Source organism: Campylorhamphus procurvoides (assembly GCA_013396655.1). Lineage (NCBI taxonomy): Eukaryota > Metazoa > Chordata > Aves > Passeriformes > Dendrocolaptidae > Campylorhamphus > Campylorhamphus procurvoides. The sequence goes on from WBMV01006151.1 coordinate 1,128,203, forward strand.
ATACTATGTAGAAACTGTTCTCACTGATTGTATGGGCATAGCTGGTGGAATCTGCCTCTAAAAAAGCCCTCTGACAGTCAGTTCACAAAATCTGCATCAGTGGAGAAGTGATATAAAGTAAATTATCAGTTTGAGTATCCTTAACACCAGAGTTTTGTCAACATTAAGGAAATTCACACAAGTATAAAAATATCAATATAGTTACACTTGCACTGAGCTAGCCTGCTGTAGCAGCTGCTGTGCCTTTGTATAACTCCCACATCAGAGGTTTCTGTTAGCACAAGTGCAAAATTCTTTGATGTTGAAAAAGTCTAAGACATCCTCCAGCTAAATCACTTGGGATCATTCCCCTTCCCTACCCAGAGCTCCCTTAGGTGGCATATTTCTGTCATATTTTTAAGATGAAACGTGAGTATGAGGGGTAGGGACAAGAGAGTAGGTTGGATTTTTGTATCTTCACTCACAGAACTGACACTGGGGTTTTATTTCTGATTCTGCTCCTGGCCTTCAGAAGAACTGAATTAGAGTGAGTCTCTTTCACTACTCCTGTGAAATTCAGATAGGGGTGATTTCCTTGTTTGCTACAACCTCTGAGATGAAAAATGCCAAGCCTCCTACTAGCATTGCTGATACTGGGTCATCCAGCTTGGTAGAATTTGAAGCAGGTAAATGTTTTGGAGACTGTCCTAAGATCTTGCTGCATTCTATACACACCCACTAAGTTGCTGCTGATATTACATACACTCAGTAGTGTCCAGCTTGCTGAAGAGTTAAAAATTATTTTAGTATAACTGCATGAGAACAAGAGTATCATTCAGCATATGTGCAATTAGTTAAACTTAGTTATAAGTTACAGGCCTGTGCAAAAAGACTTACATTGCAGCAAAATTGAGCCAATCTGAATGACAGTCAAATTAAATGGTACTACCTTTTCCGTGCCCATTCCGCAAAGGAAAAAAAACCAAACAACAAGTACTTGTAAATTATTCACTTAGCTGCCCTTGATAAAATGATACCCGAAAAAAATTGCTCTTATGATTGTTTTAGAATGCATCAGGCATATATACACTTTTCAGCAGGGAGCAGGACAAAGTGTAGGAAAATGTCACAGTGCTTACAAATGAAAAGAGATCAGAGAAGTCAGCTCAAATTTAGAAACCTTTCAAGAAACGCCTGTAAAGATCATTTACGAAGATTAAAAGAGAGAACTTCTCTTTAAGGGAAAACAAAGAAGAGAACCAAACAGACACTAGAGCAAGTACTGGTTTGCACCCTTCAAGAGCAGCAAAGGAAACAATTGTCATGAGTGAAACCTGTCCAGCTCCTGTATGAATCAGCAGGAACAGGGTGAAGTTGAATGTGAACATGGTCATCATCTAAAAGGTCCACAGTGAGTCCTTGGCTGGTGTGTGGTGACACAGTTAAGCTGGCCTCAGAGGAGCTCACTTGTTGACACATGTTAGGGATTTGGCCCTTCCTCAGCATCACTGTGCTTGGGTCAGACTCAGAAGAGAATCTATTTGTACAACACATAACATACAGTTTTGTTTTGCAGCTCTTTTTCTAATATCACATTTATTGTAACCATTTTGAGGCTATGAGGAACTGAGGAAGACATGCTCGAGTCAATGTGGGGCAGCATTGCTGTTAGCTGTTAGTGAAGGAATTTCAATAGCAGATTGTTGTAGACATGTCAAAAATTTTCAGTATTATTTATGTGCCCAGTAAGTCTGAATACAGGGCAATGATTTAGAGGGGGAAAAAGGCTTTGGAGTTGCTCCATCTTATTTTTGCACACAACAAATATATTGCCAAATACTCCCTCCTCTTTCACAGTATTAGTAACACCCCCAAATCTCTAGTCATGTCTCATAGAAACAACATTTCTGAATATTATGACCAATGTAAAATAGATTACATTCGATATTCAGTCTGGGAAATCCATTCAGTTCACTGAAGATGATTGATTGCAGCAGCCATGGCTGCTATAAACAAAGCACAGCCACAGAAATGCTTTGTAAGTGTTTTTTATGTGCTTCAGTCTGCTGCTAGTTCACCTTTCCCAGCACCTTACAGGATGGGATCTGTTAGTGCAGTCTTTCTACAAACTATTTACATGCTAAGGCAAAGTCTGGTGACAAAAATACACAACAGCACGAGGTGGGAATTGTTTATTTGATGGCTGCAGATTTTTCAGGCCTGTGCTGAGCAAGCACCATAATCCCAGACAGCCACTGATTTAGGAGCACTGCCGTAAACCATAGGAGTATACAAGATTACACACCTGAAATTGGTGCAGGAATTTTTCAGCTGGAGGAATGTACAAGCACAAAGTCTTTTCAAAGAAGTAACAGGAAAAATCTGACTGCACTGGGGCTTGACCAGTCCTCATGCTTGTTTTTCTGTTTGATTATGTTTAGATGTATAAAATCATCATTCTGCAAACAGGGAGTTTTGACAGCAACAAGTCTGTAATCGAACGGCGTTATTCGGATTTTGAGAAACTGCACAGAAATCTGCTGGAGGAATTTAGTGAAGAAATGGAAGATGTGACCTTTCCCAGAAAAACTCTAACAGGGAACTTCACAGAAGAAATAATCAATGAGAGAAAACTAGCCTTCAAGGACTACCTGAGACTTCTATATTCTATGAAATATATCCGAAGGTCAAAGAAATTTATTGACTTTCTAACGAGGCCTGAGCTTCAGGAAGCGTATGGTTGCCTGCGGGGTGGCCAGTACACCAAAGCTTTGGAAATCCTGTTAGAAGTCATTGGGCTGCAGGAAAGGCTGACGAGAGGCAACCCTGTCTCCATTGTCCCTACTCTCTGTGCCATCGTGGTGTGCCACAAGGACCTGGAAAACCCAGCAAGTGCCTTTGAATATGGAGAAAAAGCTCTGTCACGCCTCCATGTGCACACCAGCCACAGGTATTATATGCCACTGTTAGAAACTATGATCACGCTGGCTTATGAACTTGGCAAAGATTTTCTGTCTTTACAAGAAAAACTGGAAGAATGGAAGACAAAGAAAGATCCCATACGGGTTTTTACCCTGAAAGAACTTGCAGTTCGGGAGTATGTACAATGAACATGAGAAACAATTTCATGAAAGAGCAAACTCTTGAAAGAGTAAGAACTGGAAATTACCTGTATGGCAAACATAACATCGTATTAATAGGAAAAAAAATTAAATTATATATTTTCTATGTCCAAAAGGGACATTAGCATGTGTTGGAAAAGATTGCATTTACTCTGCAGATACAAGGAGTACCTTAAGGTTTTTTGAAAGAAATTTGCAAGAAAGTAATCATTTATGTTTTGCTTATTTTGAATATAGCTTATTTTGTGTGGAAAGTCAGACTAAGAAAATGCAATTAATAAAGCACTTAAGAATCTGCAGAATCAAAGGCATTTCTTGCTCATGTAGAAACTTTTTAAATTATTAAACTGTTTAATTCTGATTACTGAGCTCTGAGATATGGTTAACAGACAGTCTGTGCTTCCCTCTTGCCTTTCAGATGTTTGAGTAAACTACTCCTTGCCTGAGCTTTACACCATGGAAACATCATCTTGGTGGCACTGCAGGATTATAGCCAATTTTTTCAGTGATCCAATCCACCTATAAAATACTAAGCTTGTTTTGGCCCTAACACTCCTGTGAAAGCTTCCTAAGAGCTGAGAAAGTCTCTATTTACCTGCTTCGGTAATTTCCCTCAGCTCTATCATCTCTCCCATATATTTATTTTAACAATCTGGAAAATTAATTTTCATAAATATTATAATTAATGTCACTAACTAGCATGTGTCATTATTCTCTGCTGAACACAGTCCACTGAGTACTTTCAGGCCTGGATTCCAGTTACAGATACTACAGGCACCACAATGACACTGTCAATAAATTAGGAATAACTGTATTAACTTACCTCCCAGACACATGAAAGAATCAGCTAATTGGAAGTGCATTGAGCCTGAAAAACTTTCCTGTGTATTGTTACAAGAAGGATGTCTTGAAAAAAATACAGAATAACCGGAGTGTCTAGGGTAGAATGTTAATATTTTAAGTAGCTATTAACAGTTAGGCATTAAATTCAAAATACATGGATTATTTGTTATTTGACAATTATTTTTTCTAGTTATAACAGAAGTAATAGAATTAAGAGTAATTAATTAAGAGTCTTAAGGACTAATCTTTCCAGAACATACCATATAGCAGGCCAGTTAAAATGGATCAAAGGTAACACCTTCTTAGAGAATGTCTGAATCAGTAACAAAGCAGAGAGAAGCAAGCATGTCTGGGATCTGCACCACACTCGGGCAGTTTCAGGTCAAGGCAGGAAGGAGGCATGGCCTTCACGCTGCTCTAATTCTGCAACAGTTGGTGATAAAAGACTGAAAGAATAGGAAAAACTCATTTCCTCCCTTTTGCTCCCTCCTGTCATCGTGTGCAGTGTCCCAGGCACAGCTCCCTTGGATGCTCCTCAGGGTCCCATGGGGTGGTGGGTATCTCTGTGCATCCACAGGCCCTCACCTTACAGCTGACCACAAGATTAGAGGGCCCATAAATACATGTTCTCTGGCAACCAGGAAAAGCAACACATCAGCAAGATCTTGCTAAAGTTTTATTTGTGGTAATGTTATGACTTTCCATCTCTGAAGGATTAACTGATCCATAGCTGACCAATTTTTTTCTGGCATGTTTTGAGGTGCAATTTGGCTAAGAGAAAAATTTATATAATTCAAAAGGTACTAAAATAAAGAGGGTGAAAAAAACCCTATTGTTTTTAGATGTGAGACAAATTTCTCCTTCTTTTCTATATAATTTACTAGTAGAATTTTGTCAGCAAAATGATCTCTGAAGCAAATCCTGTGTGTATTTCCTATAAATGCAGAGTCTGTGACCTTTGGATTTATTAAACTCTTCACAGATTACATTGAAAATCCTTAGAAAGAACAAGTTAGGATGGCTATGGTGACAAATGGGGATCCACAGAGCCTGGATTTCACCTGGAGCTCTGCCACAGACTTGGTCTGAACTTTGCACAAGAAACTTAAACTCTGTGCCTCTATTTCCTCACTCAGAGCTTCCCCTTAAAGTTTCCTCATTCAGGATTTCAGTACTCATAAATCAGGAAAGCTTTGAAACTTGACCAAATAAGTTAACTCCAGCATTTAACTTGGAAATGTACATTGGGATAGAGGCAATTTTGATTCATACAAGCCTATTGCATTTCGCAAGGATATCGTCAACCGAAAGTGAACTTAGAGGTACTAAGTTGCCAAACCTGTGTGCTTATTGTGGATTGCATAGTTTCTTACCAGTGTAGTCTTATTTTAGAATCAGGTGCTACTTTCCTTAAAAACTAGAGAAGTTACAAAATTCTCTATATATTCCATTGTGCTGTAGTGAGACCATGCTGGATGATCAGCTCCACAGGCAGTCAGCCAATTCTGATTGTGGTTGGACCTGCCAAATGTATTCTGCTTCCTTTTACTCACATTTCAAAAGTCAACTTCTCCATATTCTTTTGGACTTGATTTTTACAGCAAAGTGAGTATTCAGCTGTTCTGTGTTACTAACCTAAAGGGTAATGGCATTCCTGCTCCCACACTGACCCAATTATGTTCCACTGATAAGGACAGCCTGTGAGGACCAGGTTCCCTCTGCCTGTACATGCGACTTTATCTTCCACACTTAAAAAGTGTAGCCTGGGAGGACAGATTTCCTGCAGGGAGTCAAAGAAGATTGGTATCTTTCCCCATTACCTCTGCTCAGTGCAGCAATACAGTAGCATTGCTGTATTGTCCTGGCTTTTTCATAAGATGTATAACAATGAAAGAGGTGCTCTACACCTGCCACGACATCTTAGTTTTCCTCTGAATAATGTTTTAAGAATGATTCAAAAAAGAAAAAGCTAACATTTTCATCTACACCTACCTGTCTTTCTTATCTATTGCCCTTCTCTAACTCTTGTTGGGAAACAATTGGAGAAACAACTGAAATTCTTCTACAATTAACTAAGCAGGTGGTTCCTGCTTCCAGACAGCCATTTTACTTCCACTCTTCATTGCTGTACAATATTTCAGTGATAAAAACCTGTTTTATAAATAAATCCACTACAGCCATTTCCTATCTCCCAAAACAATGTGTATTCTTTACAAAATATTTCTTTGGTTTAATAAAACAAATGGAAAAAAGCAGTTTCTGGCATTTCTCCTGTTTGCATTATTAGGATTCATCAGCCATTCTCCATACCTGGAAGGCAGCTGGAGCCAAGAGACAGAATGTCTGGAGACCCAGGCTCTGCTCTTGGCAGTGTCACAAGCCCACTGAGTGACCTCAATCAAATCTAATCAAATCTCAGGTTTCTTTGGAATACCAATATTGCTTTGTCCTCTTCTATAAAGCTATGTTTTACTTACATTTTAGCAGTACATTCCAATGTATCATTTCCCCCATTTTACAGCTGGGGGAATTGTGGTACAAATAAGAGAAATGATTTTTCCCAAAGTCTGCTACAGTGGTTTGGAGGCCACACTGAGTGCCTGGAGAAATACTGAAGCACAACTTGCATCACAGCATTGCAAAACAGAGACGAGTCACAGTAGCATGTTCTTAAGTGCCTCTCGCATGAACAACCACAACACTGTTTCATTTCTGCCTGGTATCATACACCTGAGAAAACTGGGAGATGCCTATGGAAGAGAAAAGAGCAGGTCTGACTAATTAATATATTTGAAGAACTAATAAATGGTTGAATGGCATAAGTATTTTAACCACTACTTTACAAAAATAGCAAAGCAAAAAGTCTTGCCTAAGAGATTTTTAGGAGATATAAAAAAATTCAAAATTTCAGTATCATTTTTCACAAGAAGGTACAGAAAACTATTTTTAAATACATTTTTCCAGTTTTAAGAATTTTTAGAACTCTGGGATTTCTTTCCTGTGTTTTTATACTCTAAAGAAGAATCACACAATCACTACAGAGTGCCATATACATTAGCAATCTGTTATTATCCACTTTCCTCAACAACAGCATACAATATATCAGAGCTTTGCAGTATGATCTTACTTCTCCATTGTCATTGACACCTCTAAAGTACACCTACAACAGATAACAACCTAAGTATAAAATCATACGTATTTTTTTCCAGGAAAAAGGTTAAAATAAATACTGTCCAACCAACATCTGTCTAGCATGTCTAACAAACCACAGGCTGCAGATAAGCTAGAAGAAAATTTAAATAAAATCTGGGCAGATCATCTCCATGAGTCCATGGAGAGTTGCATTACGATCTATTGAGCTTTGCCCCATTTCCATATCAATTATTATATCATTTGGGACATTAAGTAGATAATACTGTTTACACAACTTTCTAAAATAACTAAAGAAGCCCATGAGGATGCCTAGTTACTTATGAAACATATGCAGACAAGATGCTCTCTGTGCAATGCAGCATCTTGTTTACAGGGAATCCTGTGATCTTTATCACATACTCGTTATTAACTCCTGTTATCTGCTGCATCACTGGAGGATAATATTTGCTTTCCTGAATCTTAATAAGGCTAAATACATTTATTGAATTCAACAGATTTGTACAATCAGCATGGGAGTCGAGTTCAGGACACGAGATGAAATCTAGGTTTTGTGGCTCAGACAGCAGCTGAGCAAATCAAATCAAGAATGTTTATTTTTTTTGTTAGATCAAAGGCAGGAGCAAGATGTGTTGAAAAACTAAACACGGTCATAATGGTGTAAAATACTGGATGTCAATTCCCATCTGGATGAGGTGAGAACCCCAAAGAATCAACCTATTTACATTACGATCACATTACAACATATGTTCATCACACTTTGTGAGTATATATATATGCTCTACATATAGATACACAAAACACAAATTTTCATGTCAGACCAGTAGAGGTTGCAAGTAGCGGCACTGAAATAAATTAAGTTATAAGGTAATTGAGAGCAGAATAATCTCTACTGTCTATATAAACATGTGCCAAATCTCTGTACACAGTGGATGTGTGGATGGACAGATGGCTGGCAAGTGCAGAGAGCAAACAAATTTGAATGTTTTGATGCTTAATAAATGTTTGTCAAGTGTTAAAGAAATTTAGATCAAAGCTACTATGACAAGTACCACATGTTTTTTATATGCACATAGTTTTAAACTTACAATTTTCTTGTATTAGAAATAGTAATATATATGTAAGTCTGTTATTATTTAGAAAAAAATGCTGAGGAGAAATAGACTGGATGAACTTTTATGTACTAATCTCTCTAAACTAGTAATTTACATACTGTTTCATTGCAGACGGTGTGAGACTCTAATTGTGATAACGGATAGAAAATCTTATAGAATTTTACCGAAAATGCAGAATTTAAATCCTACTAATTTTCCTTACCCGTGTGTCTAAAGGATTTGCCTCCCCGACACGGGGCCGCAGTGCCACTAGATGGAGCCGCAGCATTTTCAGGAGCTCAGGACCCCGCAAGATCAAGGGAATGGAACAGAAAACTTCTTTTTTAATGACTTGAATTTCATTTAAAAAAAAAAATCTACTCTAAAGTCTAACATTTAAATTTTAATATGATTAAACTAAATATATATCTCTCAATTCCATTGTGAGTTCAGAGTGTAGTGCCTGGCTCTCCAGCTGGCCTTCAGGACAATTTACCATAGCCCTTTATCAGGCAGCTCTAGGAGCCCACTGCAAAGCTGAAAGAGAAAATGTTCTCGCAGGCTTTTAGACCTGGTGAGTTCAAAGCCAGAGTCACTGCAGCGTCTCAGTTCCTGCAGTACCTTTTCCTTCTGATCAAAAGGAACCAAGTAAAACTCACAAGTCTTAAAAGAACTATCAAATAATGGGAGGAGGGAAGTAAAAATAAATGGACCCATAATGCCTTCTGAATAGTGCTGGGGAAAGTTCACTGACTCCATTTTTAGATAGCCCCACTCCCAAGTATGAAAACAAGACCTAATTCTGAGTCCAACTACTACAAAATATATCTACTTATGTGCAGGGAGATATAAATATACTGCAAATAGCATACATGCACACATTTCGATTTTGAGATTTGTCCTCCTGTGAGCATAGAAGGGGAAGATGTGATGACTACACCTGGACTGTAGCTGCCAGTCATCTTCTTTACCTGTGTTTTAAGCAGAAAAAATATAGAAATGTTTTTGGAAGCAGCCCTGAGAAACACAGCAGATCCAGCCAGCACAGGCCTGCAGTTCTCTGAGTCGTCCTAGCGATTTTTATCAAGTTTCTGGGCTGGCCTGGATTTGGAGACTGGCTTCTCCCCCCACTGAGTGCCAGCTGCAGACCAGAGTTGGAAAGCAGCCTCCCCCTGCATCAAGATTTTTTTTTCCAAAAGGTTTCTGCACAATCTGCTAGCTTTTAGAAACAGCATGAGGGAACTGGGCAGTCCAGTGGCAGTAAAAAGCAGGAAGATTCTGCCAAAGTCTTTGAAAGAACAGTCTCAGGAGGTGAAATCTTTGAACGGGTGTCTCCATCCTTCCTATTCAGTTTCTGTAAGAAACCGTGGATGGAAAACTGAAAAAAAAAAGAAAGAAAAGAGACAGTAAGAAAGAAAAGAGAGAGAGATACAATCTCAAAAGACAAGACATGGATTTGCTTGTTTCTGTCACTGCACCTCATCTCCAGGAAGAGCAGCTTAGATGTGTGCTGAGTTAGCAGGGGGGTGCACTTCCATGGACTCAATAATAATATACAGTGCTTTTATAGTATTTCATATGTTCAGAACATTTTATAAATACTGGGCCAGATTAATCCAGGCTTTAAATCTGCATAAACCTTGGCAGAGGGCTCTGGTGCCCATGAGATTACGAAGTCTGCCATGAAACTAAATTCTGATGATCAAAAAAGGAGTCTCAAAAAAGGCACAGCCAGAAAGAAAAGTTTGTTATTTGTGAAACGTGAAGACAGAAAAGAAATCTGTGAAGAGACAAACAAGAGGTTGGTCAGTTGCATTTTTAGGGCTGACTTTGGAAAATTTTGGGAAAGGACACAGGTATAAATTTTCATTCATTTCATGTCTTCTGGAGAATAAAGGGTCATGCAGATTTTTACAATAAGAACATTTTGCATGGTTTTTGCATTTATATTTTTCTCATCCTGAGGAGACAGCAGTGAGGATACTTGGTTACAAGTAAATATAAACAATGGTATAAATTATATGTTCTTCACAAGCAGCAGTAAACCCAACTAACTTATTCCCTGCTTATTATACTCCATGTTCATCTCACTGGTCCACATAGCAACTGTAAGAGGCTTGATTTGTACTGCACTGGAATGTATTTTACACATACTTTGATTTGAAATGTATTTAAAATGATGATTTGTCCTGCTGTGCAGTAGCTTAATGATAACTGACCTAATTTGCCATACAAATCTCTTGTATAGGAAAGGAATTCATTTTCCTTTGGGAAGGCACAGCACTCTGAAACAGCCTTTGTTTGCTGCTGCTACCCCAAAACCCTTCAATACCTCAGCTAAGAGGCAGAGAAGGAAGGCAGTGCAAGGAACACTCTTTATCTGATCTCAGCATGTTTTCCTTGTTTGGGTCACACTGCACCATCCCACTGATGTTCACCATGGACAGAATGAGGGAGCTGGAAACACAGCAAACAGCAGCAAGTAAAAAGTTGAGACAAAGGGCAATTACCCAGCTGATCACAGTCACATGAATCACGTGGTAGAGCTGGGTAGATTTCCTGTGTGTCAGTCCAGAGGTTGTCATTCCACTGGATATATTTATAGCTACTATTTTGCATCTGTTTCACAATGTTACTGGGTCGATCTGCTCTGCTTCTTCCTCCCATCCCATTCTCTCCACCTCAGACACTGTAATTATATTTGGAGAAAAAGTTAGATTTGCTAGGTACTGAAAGGCCTCTAAATTGAAAACGGTGCAGTTCCACTTAAGGCTTTTCCTGCCTGTTGCAGATGACCCAGAAGCATCCGTGCTTATCCCACAGTTGCAATGATTTGAGGTTGCCACTGATACCCTTTGTCTCACTGCTCTGAAAACAGCAGGGACAAGCCATGGAGGTGGACTTCCACCAGTGTGACCTTCAGTACAGGCAGAGCTGTTAACAAACATGCAGAACCATTATTAGTAAGAGCACTGAACTAACGACATTCAGTTCCCTTCTTGTTCCTTCAGACCAGAAGCACCTATTTGAGGTACCATCTCTCCTCCAATTTATCACAATCTACAGTTCTCTTCCATAAAGACACCATAATGATGACTGCCTTGAAGAAACATTCTACTTATTTAAAAGAAAAGGATCAAAAGAAACTCTTGCAATAATGAGAGAGGTCATATGCTAGTCTGATTTTCATGAAAATCTCCATGTCTAGTTAAAAAACTAACCCTTAGCCTCCTTCCTCAGCATGTCACCCTCTGCCTCCTGACAGCTTCTGGCAACAATCTGCTTTTTTTTAATCCAGAGAAACCAACTGAAGTTTGCTTTATCTCCAAGTCCCTTACTCTGCAAAAACATTTGTGTCATTTTGGGTCCATGAGTCATGTCCCCCAAAGCTATTTGTTTATTTCTCCCACTGTCTTCCTTGTGGATGACTGAGGCCATGTATCAGAAAGAATTGTGTGGCTTTTCCATTTCTTATCAGAAGCAGCAAATGTTACAACAATGTGTACATAAAGGGAGATCTGATAACCCACCCATGTATTGCTTCACCTGCCACCTCCAGGGGATTCACAGCAATTCAGTCTGGTCAGCAGTGTTAGTGCAGGGTATTGCACTGCTTGGAGAATCACCCCCCAAGCCTGGAATAAAGCAATACACAGAATCAGTTCCTCCTCTTACTCTGGTGTAAGAAAACTTGCCTCTCTGCCTGTTTGAACTGAGTGTATGAATTCCCACTTTCTTTTTACCAGTTGTTGTTTTTTCTTTATAAATGAATCTTTTTGGAATTCGTATGTAGTTCAGAGCTAATTTAACTTGATCAGAAAGTGCTCTGGAGATGCTTCCATAAAAGGTGCTATGGAAATATACTACATTGCATCATATCCAAATCAAATTCAACATAGTTAAAAATTAGCTATGGTAGTCAAAAACGCTGCAGGGATGAAGCTGGCACAGAGTCCATGCTAGATAAAATGCCTAAATAGTTGTGATCTCTGTATTTTCACAGGTTAAGACATGCACCTTCAAGGGCAATTTGAACCTGAAGCTTTGAGATATGAGCTGATCACCATGCGGAAATTGAAAAGGGATTTATAACAGTGGAACACTGAGCTGCAGCCATGCAGAAAAACACCAGTGGATCTAGACTACACAATGCTCAATAACTGTGGGTAGGAGCATAGACTCACTTGTCTTTATCCCTGCTCTCTTGGTAATGATGCAAGGTGCATGAGAAGGACATCATGGTAGGAGAATCAATACTCTGAACCACTGAGAAAAATCTTATTTCTTCCATAGAATGAAGAAGCAGTGGCACTCTGAGGTCAGAGTTAGGCAGTCAGGTATATGTGGATAATTGCAAGCATTGCAGTCTTCACAAACATGCATTGATTCACTGCAGAATGCCTCCTAAAGAAAAGGAATTCTTAAGATTTCTTAACATTCTCCCATGAGAGCAAGTTTCTTTTTCAATCCATTGTGCCACCGTTAAAAACTTATTTTTATTTTCAAGAATTTTCATTGAATCACAGAATTTCTCTCTGACACAGCTCACCTTTTAGAGATAGTTTTCAATTGATCTAATGCATCCATTCTACCTAAGAACTCCTTTACCTGTTAAAAAAAAACACAACAAAACCCAACACAAAACAAAAAAACAAAGACCTAAGGATGCATGTAAAATGTAGCATCATTAACAATTCTTTAATATATACAAGCAAATCTGGCAACTTTAAATCATGTTACTACTTTGAAACATGCCACAGACTGTCTTTTCCACTTTCTACTTAGTGAATCTTCATAGGGTTTTTAATACTCTTTCTACTTTTGCCATGATCAAAGGAATTGCTCTCCGTTTGCTTGTTCCTCTGATAAGTGATAAAAGATGTCAGTGAGACTAATGAGAACTGCCTCCAGCTTCCTTCATAAAGCCCTGTAGAAAAGAAATCACAATGCATCGTCAAACCTGCTAGTCTTTTAGGAAATAAAGTGTGGAAAAATACTAGGCACAAAGACAACAGGGGGATGGGAGCGGGAGGAGGAAGGGGGGAAGAAGCTTTTACAAAAGAAACAAGGATATTGATGTGTAAGCAGAAATATTACTCCCATCAATATAGTCTGTATTGGGGTGAATCCTGAAACAACTGCACATGCAAATGCAAGACTTCATTTCTGTGTGGCATTGTATTTGCTTTATCACACACACACATTGCACATATTGGAAAGGTCACATACAGCTTTCCCCCCTCCCATGATACAACAGTGCTAAAAATCAGAACTCAGATCCAGATTAGGTCTTTACCTTTCAGTGCTGAATGATAGTTCATTTACTTTCTTCAGGATCTGCCAGAACAAAACTCTTTTCAGTTTCAAAGTGGATTTTGCCCACTAGTGCAAAGACCCTCATTCCAGTGATGGCTGAAAGCAGTCAGCACATCTTCAGCCCCTAAAACCATGGACACGTTTCCATTTACTGACACGGAAAACAACTCAGATAAGCTCCATGGATCAAACAAGGGGTGTGTGCAACGAGACCCGTCCTGAATAAGTGGCAAGATTTTAATTAGTGCTGTGAAGAGATACTCAACCTTCTGAACAAATTCTTCCTCACATTAGTTTCCTGTAAATTTGCTGACCAACATCTCATCTTCAGGGGCTGCTGTTGTGTTTTCTCTAAGCCTAGATACCAGTCAGATGCAAATAGATAAGTATCCTGCTAAGGTAGGACAGGTAGTCTCACTTCTTTGAATTAAACAGAAGTCAGAAACACACGCAAATCAAAGAGCAGACTGATTGCCCACACACCATCCTCCTCCACGGCAGATGTCTGGAGAGTGGGTTCTTGCTTTTCAAGGCTGACACAGACATGCCAAAAGGTAGGGGCACTGTAATTTTTCCAGTGAATAACCTGTGCTATAACATGTACTTGGTCGATTGAGCATTAAAGCCTGATGAGTCAGACCAGTGGGCTCCTTAGCAAGTTATAGGAAGGCTGAAAACAGAAGAGCCCAATCACTACCTTAAAATCAGCAAGCAGAAAACTCTTTTGGTTTTGACTTGTTTTGCATAAATACTTCTGTTATTTTCTTAGAGTAAGACTATCTCAAGCTGGTAACTTTTGAACCACTGTGATTTGTGACCAAGTATAGCTATTTAATTATGTCTGCATATGTAGCCTCCTAACTATACACATTTATTAAAGCAACTATAGAAGGTAATACAAAAATTTGGATTGTAAATAAATATTTATAAATACAAATTAATGCAAGGAGAAAATGTGCAGTTATATATTTTTCTTTTCAAAGTAATTATTTTAATCAGAAAAGGAAGGCTTATAAAGTGATTTGCCATGGTTGTTTCCAACTATTATATCATTCAAGATTTTAAAACTAGTAGGTCTTATCTTATCCTGCTTTTTCAGAGACTTAGTGCTAGACATGGCAAAATAGATACATTTAATTCCAAGAAAAAATTTAAATGTTTGTCTTTTTTTTTAGACAGATAACTGAACAGTACACAGTGAAAACAAATATCTCAATTTTCTACATGTTGACTTTAATCACTGAACGAAATTGAGTAAATGGAGCCTAGCAGAACTAAGTTCTCTTCTCTACTAATGAGTAGTGACTCACTGACCTAATGTGAACATCTTGCCAGCAACACATTTTGGGGTTTTTTTTAAGCTTTGAATGATTTACTACATCAGAATAAATTGGACTCAATGTGCTTTTAAAACTTAATTTTAAAGTTTTACTCAAGAAAGACTTTTTTAAAGTCCAATTTATTTTTAAGTCATTGATTTTTATCCATCCTGCTGTTTCTCTTCATTAAGGGAAGAATGACTCTGATGCCTCAACAGAACAGAAACTCTGATCTTTCTCCTGGGGCTCTGTTTCCCCTTTATACTAATACTAAATATGAAGGGTCTATGGAATCTTAAATAAGGAAAAGAAATGCATTTCTAAGCTGGATAGGGGAGGGATTAAGTGAGGGAAGTAGCCTAGGGGAGAGTGGAGCTACATAAACAGATAGGCACCCTGAGGCACCTTCTATGGCCATTAACTTCACTGGATTGAACCCCCAATTAACTCCAGCCCCGAGTCGGTCTGTACCTCCAAAGCCACAAGCACACGTACTCTCAGGGCTGCATTCTCCTAAAGTAGTACAATTACAATGTTAACCACCAAAAACCAGCAGTTGCTTTTGATTCCGTTTGGATTACTGTTAACTTGTGAGACAGTCAGCGAGCACACTAATCAGCATGGGAATAAACTGGTGTTTGAATTCAATTTCCTTCGTGATCATATTCCCTGGAAGAACCATTGGTGGGAAAGATGCACAGTTCTGTGCTTATTATTCCAGCTCACAAACACCAGCCTTGCAGCTTTCCCCTCATACAAGCACCTGCAGAGAAACAGTGCCTCTTGTACTCAAAACAAGAGCTCTTTTATGGTTTTTGTCATGTGAACTGTCCATTTCATGCATTTTAGTAAAAAGAAAACAGGACACATTTTTGGCCTATTTTTACAAATCTCAAAGTTAAGTATTGAAAAGGGCATTTAGCAGCAACTTGCTGGTAGAGCTTGAAACTCACGCAGGAATTTCAGCAACACAAGGCGATTATAACATCCAGTCCAGCTCCAAATCAGAGTTATTTCTCAGAGATTCCACAGGTGTCTGCCTGTGCAGGAGTCAGAGATGACTTTAAAGTTTGGAGCCTCAAAAGCCTGAAACTGGAAGCTCTAGACTGCTGGAAAAAACAACCTGCTCTCCAATCTCTATGACTGTGGGAACAATACTGAATCTGTTTTCAGGCCACCTCAAAGATACAGATTTTTCATGCGGTATTTAGCTCTATTTGTCAAAACTTTCCAGAGCATTTCAAAAGAGCCCTGATACTGTTTGATGAAAATGTACTGGTAATTTCCACACCTACACAGCAAAACTGACTGTCAGAGCTGCTTCAGGGAGGAAAGAGAATCTGCAAATTAAAGAAAATGGCAATGTGAACAGTGCTCTTTGGAGAATGAAGAGATGGTATTGAGACATCCAGCTATGCATGTTAACCCTGCCCAGCACTCAGACAGCTGAGTGGACACAGGCTGGTTTGTGCCCTGAATTCCAGCCCCTGCAGTCTCACCAGTTCTGCTAGCTACAGGCTGCTGTACTCAAAAATGCACAATTGAATCAAATCATTTCTACAAAAGCAAGGAACCAAACCCTCAGTATCTGTTGGCTGAGAGAGTTGTTTAGTTTTGTGTAAGGCTAAGCTGCAGACTGCATTTTGATACTCACATAGAAAACATAAAGGCAGCTGAACGACCATAGTTGAAGTCTGGTAGAAATTAGATCCTAGATCTCTGTACCACCTGCCCAGCTTATTTTTCTTATTATTCTTTTAGGTAACATCTCTTTCCTTCAGTAATTTCAGGGAAAACCATTCTAAAAAGCTATTCCTGAAATGATATTAAACAATTTCTGCAGCGACAAGTATTAGAGTTTTTCCAGGGGAATCAGTCGGTTTTAATTTTGTTGTATCACTTCTGGGAAACAGCCAAAGCAACTTTTTACGCTCCATCACTTATAGGGCATTTCTTTCCCTTAGTAGGCTTTTCAATATGTGTAAAAGACTAGGGATTTACCTATGTTATTTTCAGGATTTAGAAGCAGAGAGTTCAAGGAAAAATATTAGTGGTGAGAGCTTGTAACAGGAATGTCATAGAAATGCTTATTCTTGTGATCAGTTCCATTTCAGGGCTGTTAGCCAGACCTCTTGTAATAAATTTAGGCTTTCCTAAACAGGAAACCTCAGAAAAATTCATTTGAAGGAAGTGTAGCTGTGAATTAACGTTCCCAAGTGCCTTTACAGAGACATGCACTTAAAGGTTTAACAGACCACAGTGTAGAGTTTGGAGATGTCTAGGATATAGCTGGGAGATACCACAACCTCAGCAGTAATTATTTTTTAACAACATAATTCAAATTGGAAGACTCATATTGCTTTTAGTATCTCCAACACTTCAGTTTCACTTAAGCTGTGCTTGTTTTTATTCTTGAGAGACCCAAGGTAATGAAGTGGAGAAATGGTTTTGCTTAGTACTGCATGGAAATGAGAAATAAGACTCAATTACCACAAAAACCAACAATGCAAAAGCTGGAAGATGGAATCCTTGTCCCTTAAGGCTCTCCCCAGAATGCAGACCAGTGAACATTTCCTCTGTCTTAGAGCTGCATGGACAGACACATATACCCTCATGGACAAAAGGTCTACAGGGACTCAGGATCAGTTTAGATCCTGTGGGGAGAGCTGCACTGAACCTATATATGGTCTTCCTTGCTATTCAATTCCTACATCTTACCAACTTTTAGGATAACTTTAGAAATCTAATGATAGAAGTGCCTGCTGCAGTGCCGTGCCCCCTCAGAAGTGCTGTGCACAGGGGTCAGTGCCCTCTCTAATGGCATTGCCCACTGCACTGCTTGTGTCGTGGGTTCAGTTGCTTCTCCACTGTGGTACTCAAATACATTTCACAGTACCACTCAATCACCAGGCCAAGTTCATAATCCCTATCACATGATTCATTACTTTGCTTCTGGCTACAGAACAAAAGATTTTGTTCTTCTGGTTGCAGTTCTGCTTTGTGATCCAAGTCACCTGGAAGGACAGGTGCCCCTGGTTGGCATTCTGCCATCAACAGTGTCATAGCAGTGATGATGCAGTGAGAAACATTAACTAATGCCAGGCTCCACAGTGATGTTTGCCATTCCTGCAAACACTGCTATTTGATGAAAATTTGTTTTGACAGCTATTACAAGGTAAGTTCAGGTAAGTTCTTAATTATTTAATGTTTTCCATATAGATTAACTGTAATATTCTTTATGTGATAGTCACAAAATTTACAGAAGCCTAAACAGATTCAATCTTTATGTAAACAGGCATTTTCATTCACTTCACTGGACTGATACATAAATATAAGAAGGTACAGGAGGCAGCTTGTGATTTCAGATATTTAAATTTCAGTTTGAGACATCCTCAAAATGATAATCACTGTAGGATAAAAATATTTGAGACTGTGCTGTAGAAATCAACATTCTGGAGCACAGAGGCCAGAAAGATATTTAGGTCAGCATTTCTTCTCAGTGTAACATTCTGGGGCACACAGTCTGAAGCTGCCTCCTCCCACTCACAGAATGGGCACAGACACAACATGAGCTAAAACAGGGTCCCATCAGCATAAATCTGGGAGATTGCACTCTACCACTTTTTGTGTGCATGGACATTTAGATACAGTATGTTTTTCATAACCATATCGTTTATAATGTCATATGTGAAAGCAAGGCTTCCTTAAAATGTTTTTTCAACCTGTTCTTAACTGAGGCACAGTTTATCTGTGTTTAGTGCTGTTCAGCTCAACAGCAAAATTCATACTGATGCTGAGGATGATTCTCAGCAAGCTTTTCAAGTGG
Source organism: Campylorhamphus procurvoides (assembly GCA_013396655.1). NCBI lineage: Eukaryota > Metazoa > Chordata > Aves > Passeriformes > Dendrocolaptidae > Campylorhamphus > Campylorhamphus procurvoides. The sequence continues at coordinate 1,146,852 of WBMV01006151.1, forward strand.
AAGGGTTTTCTTTCTGGTTGATAAATCACTGGTCTGAGCTGTGAGAACCAGGGTTTACTTCTCACTTTCCAACATCCTCAGAGCAAAGCAAAAAATAATTTAGGCCTTTCAAAACACTCACTGCACAGAAGCTCTAGAGAATAGAAACACACAGAAAACATCAATGCAAAAGCCTGGTGCTTTAAAACTGTGTCTTGTCCATCTGTACCTTATACACAAATTCCTCCAGAAAAATTAACACCCTCCATCTGGCAAAGGAGGGTGCTTTGAGCACTTTGGAGCAAAAAGGCCATTATAGCTTTTAGCTCATTATATAAAAGCCTCCATATTTTTAAAAATATATAAATAAACTTAATATGCTCAGAGAAGAGAGCAAATTATTAAATATTAGGAACAGATGGGAAAACGTCAGACCACGGCTACTTGTATTTCCTGCATTTCACAGCTGGTTTGCAAGTATGAAGCATGCAAAGCCTTAAGCCACTCAGATCAAATGATCACAGTGGACCAAATTCTGTGTCCTTTATTCAGGCTATTTATTCTGCATTTGATTCAAGTGTCGTTTTGCCTGAAAGCTACACCTTCTTGTGCAAAGTGCTTTCACTTAGGACTGATTCTACTTTAAGATGGTTCAGTAGTTAAACCAAGTTTGCAAACCCCTCCAGACCCTTTACCTTCAACTACACATCAAGGAGAGAGGACTGTCCAGGGCATTCCTAGTCCCAGCCAAACATCTCATATCTTTCCTGACAGAAAACTGTAGTTACAGCAGTTCTCTTCCTCTTCCCCTAGTTTTTCATGTATTTTAGCCTCTTAAACATTGCCAGTCTTGGAAAATATGAAAGGCATTTTTATTTCATTGGAGAAAAAACCTGGAGCTGTTTAGTACTAGGAACACTTTCTCCTTGTTTAGGCTGCTGTAAGCACAGATACTATAAAATAAAAATAAAAAAATCCACAACAAACAACAAAACCAACAACAAAACACAAATCAAAAACCTCCCTATGAACAAACCACTGGTGTCATTATATTTAAAACAAAAAAGCCTAGATGATAGATGCAGCCAGACACTGTGTTCCTTTTAACCTGAAACTCTGCCTGTGGGCCATATCATCCTAAAAATGTCTTTGATACAAGTTAGGAACTAATGCTGGGGGCGTATCCAGAACTGCACACAGGTACCTGCTGATTTGCCAACTCACAGGTTTCAAAAGTCTTGTAGCCTGCTCCTGGCACCTCTTGTCAGTCACTGACAGGAAGATCTTCCTCTGTGAAGGGCGATTTGCACAGCAGGGGACCTGCAAAGCAGCTGCCGCAGGTACTGCAAAGAAAATATAAGAAGCAAATTATACAAAAATGAATGTTTTTTTCAAAAGAAGGATCAAGAGAGGGAGGGGAGGAATTTGCTTTCATGAGAAACAGGGCACAGAGCAAAGAGGGCAGTAGACATGAAAATGTCATAAAACCCTCGGAGCGCAATGGATGTAGCTGATGAAAGACATCGAGTGCCACGTGGTGAATGATCCAAGACAGAGAGAGGCCAGGATGTGCCTCTGTGCCCGCAGCTGCAGGGGAACCAGCTGCCTGGGTGCCCTGTTGGGTGCCAGGGCCAGGCAGGGCAGGGGCTCCCGTGCTCTCAGTGCAGGAGCAGAGCTCGAGCCACAGCAGCTCCTGCTTTAAATTCCCATGAGCTACAGATAAACAGCTCGTGCTTTTGGCAGGATGGGGAGTGCTGTGCACTGCAGTCATGTCATCTCACAGTGCTCTGGAGAACAGTTCTGTGGCAAGCAGAGGGACCATTTGCACATCTGCTATATTCCCCTCAGAGACAAACCTGAATTATTTAAAGGCATAAGAGGGAATACTTCAGCTTGTCATATATGGAAAGGAGAAAACACAAAATAGTACATTTAGATTTTATGTGCCACAAATTTAATACCAAACACAGGATTAATTTAGGCTTTCTTATCGACAGGGCAATATTAGAGATTTGTCCAGAACATGGCTTCTCTTTCCCCTCCCTAAGATAAGTTTTTTACTTTTCAGTAGCTAGGTACCAATCTCATCAGCATTTATCCTTTTTGCTGCCTCTTTCCACTTCCCTAAATCTGCTGTCACAAAGAATTCTTCTCACACCCACAAAAGAGAAACCTGAAAAATCTGTTGTAACAATCATATCTTCACACTTTCTTCCTAAAGGGTTTACAGATAGAAAAAGCTGGCTTTGTTACGCCACTACACAGTATAAGCAAAAGATGAACAGAGTAAATCAAATAATAAAAAGTACAGAGAGAGATAAAAAGCTAAATAAAAACTGAGTTTCCCCCCCCCGCCCAGTTAATTCAATCTGCAGGATTGTAAAATGTTTGCCAGCTCCTGCTAGTTGGGATGCTCATAGCTATGACTTGTAAGGTACATAGAAATTCAGCCAAAGCCTGTTTTCTGGAGATGAACTCCCTCACAGGCTCCTGGGAAAGCAAGTGCTGGTGTGGGATGGGCGGCTGCAGCACCCATAGGTGAAGTGTTAGACAGCCCAGACTAACTGGGTGGTTGAGATAATTGTTTTCCAGTGCTGGAAAAGATCAGTAAGATGGCACCCCTTGACTTATGCCTATGGAGCAAAGGAGGTCCTGGAAAAAGACAACCAAAAGACCTGCCACTGTATTAGAAGAAAGAGCTTCTCAAGAAGGGCTATGAAATGGCAATTCCATGTGTCTTAGTCACACCTACCTCCTCCTAACTGATGAACTAAGGATTGTTTTACTTCAAGCTGCTGAGTAGGAAAAGGTATTGTTACCTCCCTCCTGAAAATCACCAGAAATATAATTATACATAGGACAATTTGTATCTAAAACCATGACTCCCAAGAGCAGCCAAAGATAAACCAGGCTTTCAAATCAAATATATCAAAATCTACACCTTGTCAAAGACCTAGATCCAGCCTAGACATTTGCAGCTGTAAAATCCAAATTTCTGGCCCAGTCCAAAACTGCAGCTCCAGGCATTCCAAATAACAGGCAGATTCAAAAGCATTCTTCAGCTTTTGCTAGAAATTCAAGTAAAGAACAAATTGACAAGACTTAGAGGAGGAATCAGTTCAAACAAACTTGATATTTTAAAGGTAAATTCGAGCATCTGCAGGGGTTTTTCTCATGGCTATTACAAGGTGTCTCCAGTAACGTGTACTAACAGCTTAAACTTGAGACTGTGTCGTTTTGTCCAACTGCAGCTGTGTGCCAGCTCTTGAAACAATTCACCTCAGCAGCTATAGTTAAAGTGCCCCAATTTTCTAAATCAGTTGGGAAAGATACTTCATAGCAATACAGAATTAACATTGTCCAACTTGTTAGAATTAGTCATGACTATAATTAAGAGCATACACAGGAGTAGCCATGGGAAAAACAGACCTCTGGAAAGCACTTTTGGAGGTAAAATTACATATTGATCCCTAGTGATAATGGGATAATGCTTCAAGCTTGCAGGCAGAACGACATGAAAAATGAACACACCAGAAGCAAAGTGAGAAACTTAATAAGTTACAGGTGAAGCAGAATATTTTTCTATGCAGTGGAAGGATATCTTCAATGATACAAAATTTTATAAAAATAATTTGCATTTACTTTGGACTAAGCGCCTGTAGAAGACAAAGTTATGATATAGGTAATATCATTTGCTAGATCAATTGCTGAGCCGTATGAGCTACCTTAAGCATTCAAAGTAATGTAAAAAGAAGGCAAGAAGTAAACCAAAGGTGGAATACAGTATTTATCACTGTCTGTTTTGGTGACAAAAAAAGGGAGAAAAAAATGAGGCACAGTAGAAGAGAAAGAAAAGGTCCACAGTATCATTAAGTCAACAAGCCCCAAAGAGCAGGATCATTTTAAAGCAGGAATTCCAGTGCTGCCAGATGCATGTTTTCATAAGGACCAAGAGAGGTCGGCTGCACACATTTCAAACCCACTCAGACTTGTGGGCTTAAAAATGTGCTCTTGTAAGCAAGCCTTCTGCATTCCACAGAGAAGCAGAACTCTCACATTTCCAGAAGCATTGAAGGTTGGATTTGACGTGGTAAACCTATTTATTGTCATAGATGCATACCAGAAGGTGTGCATGGCACTTCCCAAACATGGCATCACTTGGCACCTCATGACAGCATTGAAGAGCAGTTCAGGAACAAAGCATGCTAGTAAGGAATAAAAAGAGAAAGAAAAAGATTACAGTTGATACTGAAAACTTGTACAATAGCCTTGCCTTTGAAAAGCAGAAAGAGAGAAGATCTGAAATGCACTTGTATTATTTCTTCATTGACTTGTTCTTTACCCAGGTCCCAAGTGAATACATTTGTAAGTGATGCAATAAAGCAGGCTACTGTGTGCCATAAAACCAAAATAATCTTTACATTAGAAGGAGCACTCACCATTTGCCTTTGCTGACAAAGACTCTCAAAGAGACTTTCCAAAATGCAGTCTTTCCTAAGGATAGATACAGCAAATGGGAAAATAAGGACGTTGACCTGTTTTCAGGCCAAATCCTCAGCTGGTGCACCTTGACAGAGCCACTGATTAAATTGTTTGCAGCTCTTCTCTCATTGAATGAAGGAAACATTTGATTAGATGCAGGTGAGCCACTGGAACAACAGTTGCTAGCCTGAAACATCAATTAATAGTTTAATTAAAAAAGCAGAGTATTCTATGACTGAGAGGAAAGATCAATACAAGCCTATAAAATCTAAAACCTGAAAGAATAGATTTTTTCGTAATTCTTCAGAATCAGACATCTATTTTCACCATTATTATTATTATTATTCCTTTTGAGATACTAGAAGATATTTGTGCATACCAAAATCAGAGAAAATACATTTCTGATCTTTCTGTTTCACACAGTTTATCTACAAACAGAAATATGATGTCAGTTTTTGAGTTCTGAAAAATCTGCCTTTAGAGATAAAAATTTCCCCCCAAATGTTTATGAATCTTGGAGAAGATTTTCAAAATAATATGAAGCTAGTTTTCCTTCCCTTTGGTAATTACATTAGTCCCCCTGTCCTTACTTCATTCAATTTAGAAAAGCAAAAAGAACTAAACCCCATGTACAGTTTTAATACAGACAGTGATTTAGCCAAAGTGTCTTTTTCCACAATTTGTCAGCACTGATTATGAAATGCACAAGGGGTCTCCATGGATCCCATTATCCTCCAGCTAAGCTCAAGTATTTCAGTTTAAAATTCTACTACATTGTCATGAATCACTATTACTGCAATAGCAAGACCAAGGCACTTTTCTTTAACCTTCTTTTCTTACCAGTATATTGACCTATACACAAGCACAGAAAAAATGTTGCAGAAAGCACCTGGTGAAAGATGTTTTTCATTAGGGTTTCACTACTGATAGACAGCTCACTGGAAGGCAACATCACAGAGGTCATTGTGTCTGGCCTCAGTGTCATTGCTGAATTTATGTCTGCTTTCCATGTTCTTTCAGGCATCTGTATTTAGATTATGTGTGAAATCCTGGCCCTCTTAATAAATGGCAAAGTTCCCATAGACTTCAATGGGCCCTGGATTTCTCCCTAATAGCGTGTGAATCATAAAATGATTTGGGTTGGAAGGGACCTTAAGGATCATCTAGTTTCAACCTATCCTGCCAATCCCTTAATTTCATTCCAGGAACACAGTTGTTCTCTGCTAATTAACAAATACATGACATTGTAAACATCTCTGGAATAAGGCTCCCATAGCCTTCTGTCCCTATTTCTGTCCTTAATATATTGATTAAATTGTACAGTATTTTACTCTCCAGTGATTTCAGCTCAGATAACTCAAGCACCTCTAGTGGATAGCCTATGGGACTACTCATGGTTAAAAGTTAGATGCAAGGCTGTGATGAAATGTCAGGTTCATGCTTTCTGTATAGCTTTTTCATTAGACTGTATTTGATAGCTTTCTGCTGAATCAATCTAGAATACTGTTGCCATGAATAACTTCTGCTATAACACTGATAGAAATCAATAAAAATAATGAGAGAAGCAACCTATGTGTGATAATTTATCATTCAATTGCTACAAGAAGTCAAAAAAAAAATAAAAACAGGCACTTGAAAAATAAACGAGCTTGAAGCAGATACAAGGGACAGGGAGGCAGCACAAACACAGGAAACCACTTGGAGATGGACCGTATCAGAAGACCCCCTTACCAGGTTCCAATGATTGCATACATGTCCAAGACAAGATTTCAAATGGTGTCACACACAGGCTGTGAAGGGCCCGGTTCCTTTGTGTACAAAAATCCACGGCCATGGAGATCCTCATTTCCTTCCCAGGACTTTTGAGGGATAATCCTTCTGAGGCATCGTATTTGAACCACCCAGCCGAGAAGCATTAGTTCTCTCCACTGCCACACTACATGCAAGAGTGAGATGTCATCATTTATCACCCATGCCTCTCTGTAGCTATGACAAAGCTCATGTTTTAAAATCACAAAGTAAAGGTTAAAACAGTTGTATGTGTGACAGTCTTCCCCTGCTCTGTGTTAGTCTATATAGATTGTAAGTTCTTTCAGGGAGACAGTTTATTTTTAAGAGTGTTCAGAGCCTAAAAAACCATAGCTCTAAGAATTTTGATTCTTCAGCTCCTACTAACCAGACAGCTATACTGCAGCTGAATGTTGCAAGCATGATTTAAGCCAAAAATCTGAGCACATGTGCTAAAAAAAAAAAAAAAAGAAACGCTTCTTATTCTGCATTTTCTTTTTGTCAGGTCAAAATATGAGGACATACACACTAAAAGGAGAACAGCTCTTGAAGATTGCTCCTGTGTAGAGCTGGATTGTCCAAATCATCACTAATACTGATGCAGGGCTTCAATTACCAAAACTCATAGTACTGTAACAAAATCAAAATGGGAAATTGCTACTCCCAAACCTTGTCAAAGTAGGACTCTCCCAAGTGCTGACATGACTCCTGCCTCCCACAGCACGTGTTCACCAGGGAACAGCCCGCACTAAACCTACTACTGTCCCAGCTAGCAGCTAAACACTACTATCATCTGTTTTGGGGCTTTTAAATTCTCATTTTGAAGTAAAAATGCACTTTGAAAGCAGGGAGAAAGACTGAAACACAACAGACACCCTAAGGGCTCCATTGTGCCACTCTTTGACAGTGTATTGTCAATCACTACAGCATTGCTAAACAAGCAAAACTTGACACTCATATAATATTGTTTGGTTTCCCTTTGTATCACTGACCACAGAAAAAAATGGAAGTGATTTGATGGACCTTTCCCCACTATTCAATATGAGTTTGCATTGCAAAACGCAATCCAGGCTCAGTTTTTTTAAAAAAATAGATGTCTGTACAGAACAATAGGAAATTTGTTTGACTTAGTATTGTCACATCCAAATAGTACATTACTTGTCCTATAGTATTTTAGTTATTTAGAGCTTCAGTTCCTTGCTTATTTGCCTCAGCTTTCAGTGCAAGAAAAGGAAAAAGGTGCATTTAAATCCCTCCTGCTTGGAAGGCAGAACATAAACCCCAGAGAAAAATAATGGGGTGCCCAGCAATCCTCTTCTAGATCTCCTGATTCAAAACCTTGTGATATTTGTGGCCTGCCCAGTTTTGATTCCTCAGGCTTACTGAAACTTCAGGTTTACTCAGAGACTTTCAGTGACACATACAAGATGTAATTAGGCGTTATGACTGATGGCTGACTTTATGACAGCTGTTCAAGCATCATGAGTGCAAATAGCAGTGCAAAATAAAAATTATGTTAATGTACTTTATTTCATACAATAGTCAAGGCAGGCATTCAAATAATTTTATAACCAAGTTCTCATGCTGATTTTAGCTTTGCATCTGAGCAGAGAACACATCCCATAATTGTACTTTTGTTTGGGAGGCTGCTTGGAAATCCCTTGCAGATACAATGAACAGCTCTGACTGTGTACACAGATTTCTGAGGGTTTTTTAAACCTTAGCAACACCTGTAGCTGAAAGACTTGAATCCGTCCACACAGATTTGTACACATTTGCCCAAAATGCTTAGAGGCATTCTCTTTTTGAGTCTAATGTGGTGCTGGGGTGTATCCATAGAGCAGGATAATCTGAACGACCAACATTGTAATTACATTATTTATAATGTAGTTCACATAAATAGAGATCGTTTGTTAAGCCGCCCGTTCCTGTGTGTGACTAGGTCAGGATATGTCAAGGAAAAACAGTAGGGGGTTAAAACATTTGTGGATGTTTTGCAGGGTAGAGTAAGGAGATATTTGTTCAGTAAGTTCTGAAATGTTTCAAGACTGTCTCAAACTCTACCCTCAGGAGGAAAAAAGGATGTTTAAATCTGAGTTATTTTTACTTAGGAAAACCAGAATAGATATGTCTCCTCTGCTCTTTCTCTACTGGTAGGCTTAGAAAGACAATGAGGCAGTAAATTCTGCATTAACCTCAACCACACCTTTCCCTTCCAACTGCAAAAGCTTTGTTAAAGAGACTTTTATAGATGGTCAGATCATGCCATTCTTGTGAGCAATACCAGCTGAATAACAGGACATTATATGGACCATGGACACGATGCTGTGTTAAGAGATGTGTCTCACTTTTTCAAAACACTGAGAATGAAGAGTTGGTGGAGAACAGTCCTTTAACTTCTCAGTGCTAAAGTGCCAATGCAGCAAATGCTGAGTACCACTAAACTTCAGGGAATATTCATGTGCTGAGAATTCAACAGCTGCAGAGCATTTTCCTGCATCAGGAGCTCTGCCAGTTTTGATACCCTTTGCAGTTCATATATGGGCTGGTCTTGGGTTGCAGTTCTAAACTTTCCTGGATCTGCTGATGATCACTAAGACATACAGGGAGATGATATTCAAACATTCCTACTTAACTTCATTTACTTTATTCACTTCACCTTTTCATAAATGGAGGGGCCGTAAGCTGCTCTAGAACGTGTCTGTGTCATGTTGGCTATTACTTCACAGTCCCTAAGGAGCAAATGGAGCGTTCACTCAAGTTCTTGACAATTCCTACTCTTTACACAGTCATGACTATTAGTGCTCCACTTCCTTTCATTTTCTAAATCTTTCTACAGTAATTTGAGAAGAGTGCTGATCCAAGAACAGGAAACACAGAGAAAACTTTTGCACTCTGGGCCTTGCTCTACAGCTAACACAGCAACACAGTACCTGCTTCAAAGTGCTGTTCCTGTGAACACACATTTAAGTGCTGTCAGTGGCAATTTTTCCACCTTGTTTTAGCAGTCTACAAAATGTATTCTATAATATACACCAAGTTAATACAGAAATATTTGGAGGATTACTTAATTTGTAGGACCACCGAGGTCCTCAGCAAGCACTAGTTGAGCCCAAAGTATTTGCAGGAATCTCTGTGGATTCCATTGCTGGTAAAACCTCAGACCAGACAGAGATAATCTTACTTGGCTTTCAGCACGCAGCCATCAGAGGTGAGTGGTTATAACACTGCTCTGACTGAGCTTTTGTCTTGTAGAAAGGATATTTAACAGCACACAGTGTATCAAGCCTACATTAATAAATGGTGACATTAATTTCAATCAGAATTACTGCCACAAGCACCAAGAAGTGTAATTAATACTTTCTGGGGTACCTTGTCTCATAATAGTTTTTATTCAACATGAAGGATCATGAGGAGTTGTATCATTTTGAACAGAATGCTATATCTCAAATTCCTTGTGCTAAGCTTTAGTTTAAGGATTTTCCACCGTAAGAAAATCAGGTATAAAATACTTATTACAGTGCTTTAAAATATGCTAACTTGAATAGTGGTATTTATCTCAGTGTGGCAAGCACAATTGTAAAGGCTTTATGTTGCTGAGATCCAGCTTTCTGAAACTGCACAATGAGCAAGTAGACACATCTGTTCACCTGCCACACCACTGCCACTGGCTGCCACACCTCTGCTTGGTGTAAAGCTGCAGAATGGAATGAAATTCTCTGTCATCACGTCAAGGCACACTTGAGATTCTCAGATCTCCTATGTTAAACTAATTCCCTGGATACAGTGATGGAAAATACATAGGTTTTGCTATACAAGCTGTAACATTAATGTCTGAGGAAGTGTATGCCAATTGAAATAAATAGAAATTGGTTTTACTGTCGAGGATTTTTCCAGTGGGAAGATCTTGAGCTGCCTGTGTGGGATTTCCTGAGTTTGGCCTGACACTAGGTGGCAGTAGTTGTTTTAGAAGCCTTTCCCCTTTCTTTCTCTTTTAATTTTAATCCGTAAATAGAAGTGAAAAAGTACACACAATAAAATCACTGCTGATTCCAGTGCCAGTTGATGAGGTTGGGAAATTTACAGAGCCTCAATACCAGACAGCAGTGTATAGTGTGAGAACTGAGGCAAAAGATGGATCCAAAATAGTGATGGCCAGTCTCAAGATCTTGTGAAGAAACCTTTGGAAAGGGCCACAGAAGCCTAAGGAGTCGTACAGTCTGCCATGGGAAGGTTTCTTCTAAGGCCTTCACAGAACTAAACATGTCTTTTCTTCCCCTTCTAGGGCCAGTCACTACATTATCAACAGATAATGCTCTTTTCTCACATGTGGGAAAAATACTAAAAGTTCACCTTTTTTTTTTCTTTCCTCCTTTGGAGATAAGTTATCTAAGGACAAGAGGAAGTATGTACATTAATAATGAATTGAAAGATCCACTTTCTACATTACACAAAACCAGGTTTTTTTAATTAGCTATCAGAAAAGGAATATGATATATTTCCGTCACATCATTTATCTAACAAGTAATAAAAAAACAATTTATCTTTTTGGAATTCTAGTTCATCAAATTCTTTAAATATGAAAGTGTGTTTAAATGTCACTCTATCATGATAGCACTGTTTAAAATATCTTTAAATTTCAACACTTTCAGTATGCAAAACAAAGAATTAAAAACATGCAGGTCAAGTCTAAAAACTGAGGAGAGTTCTAAAAAGTATAATATCTCTCAGTTTCCTCTGAGCCTGATATTTCCTGACCATATAAAAGTGTATATAATCAAGTTTGTTCTCTATATCCATCTTCATAAAGTGAGGTGTTCACTTTTCTATGGAAACAGGGATTTTCACCTAATCATTGAGTCAAGGAATTGAAGCTTTAAAAAAAAGGTTGTGAGGTTTTCACTTAACTTGCAAGAGTTGGCAATGCTGGAATGGTGCTTTCTGAGACTATGTACATCAGCTGTTCAGTGGGAAATATCAATCCTCTATAATCCTTTTGGGTACCAAGGGAAGAAACGGCTGGGTCAGTGAGGGGTGTTTTAACAGTGACTTTATCCATGTTGTAATCTGGTCAAAGAGTCCCTACTTGTAGACAAAATTGCTTATTTTTTGTAGGTCATCTTTGGGAATTTGGTTTTTTTTATCATACTCAAAAGCACACTGCACCATCACCAGCTGAGCTCCTCCTTGGGTCATGCTGGGATGTTGGCTGTGAGCAAGAACTGATTTAGAACCAGATTCTTTCTTAAAGATTCTCTGAGCACTAACTAAAAAACTGAAGCAATTGCAGTGTTCTGGCTAAAATAGGGATGATCTCTGCACACGATTTCACTTTTGAAACCACGTTCTAAGAGAAGTGAACAGTCAGGACAGTACTGAGGATCACAGCATCCCGGTAGAGAACAACAGCACTACTGGATTTCTAGTAAATGTGGAATTTCTGGGCAGAGTTCATACAATATTTTCATTTCTCTGATCCTGATGTTACTTGCCATCAGAGCAGATATTTGAACTCATCTGTCCTAATCTGGTTCTCACATTCTTCTCTTCTCAAAGAAAAAAGAAAACAGCACATTGATTTTTTTGTCTTCAGACTGACAATGACACTGTGCAGACTAATAGTGATACAGTTATGAACTCCAGCTGTCTTTGGTAAGGAAAAGCCATTAACATTGGCTTTGCCTTTATCCTTTCCTTTTATATCTATTTGCTTATTAGCTGAACTTTCTTTGTACCTCTTGAAACCCACTGTAATAATTCATACTGATTGCAAAAGACATGCTAGAAGAAAAGGCTGCAAAGCCACTTATTTGTAGTTATCTCAGTTGTTGATCTTAGCCAATAAACTGCTGACTGATCACTGCAAATGTTTCTGCTTAAAGCAGATACGCAGTGGGCTGATACTTCATTCATTTTAGCTTCTGTTGCTGCTGGTCTATTAGCATGACAGCTAAAATGCTGTGCTGTGCCCCAACTCAGGCACAGCACAACTGGTGCACCATCTCAGAGGTGGAGTGGTGCCTGCGCTGCTCTGAAATGCTCTGGACCATCCAGCACATGCCATTGGTGTCACTTCAGAAGGGTACAGCAATCTACACATCCAGCTATTTCAGCTGCAGATGGCTGCACTCCTAGGCTTGTCCATCATAGCTAGCACATGTCAAAGGAGATGGGGAAAGTCACAAGGCTAGGTATGCACACACAGTGGGAAGGCAATGGGTATCTTAGGTTCTACTCTGATTTCTATTGGCAGCTCTGTACTGTCTGTGGTAGTATCCTGAGCTTTCCCTGCTCTCAGTCTTACCTTTACAGTGTTCACTGTGATGTCCTTTCTCTATCAGCACGACACTGTCTGTGCTCCAGGGGTTCAACTGGCAGCCACAGAACAGAGCCCGTCCTGGCATTTTGCAAACAACCCGTGGTGCATCACTCTGCTTTGGGATGTGCTCTGTATTTACCTGTAGAATTTCAACACACAACAACTGAAAAAAACTGAGTGAGTAGAATCTGGATGTTTAAAACCCTCCATCTGTGCTCCTACCTCATCTCTAGACAGGCAATCCTAGCTACCTACAGGCACTTTTATCTTTGAAACCCAAGTGGGAATTTTATCCTTCTTATGCCCTCACCTTTGAGCTGACTATCCCAGTGCAAAACTAAGCCAGACTACTTAAAGATACACCCTCCACAGCCCTCACACACTGTGAAGGAGACAGCTAAACACAACATGCAGTGGTGTGCACACTTGCACAGATCAATACTGCCATTGCTTCTCTTTATTCCCTGCCTCTCTTCATCCATCTGCTTTTTCTTGCCTTAGAAATGGCAGCTTTTGGCAAACGGACTGGCTTTTTTTTTTTTTTTAATTTGAACTAGATCTGGGGTTCCCAACCCACAATTAGAGCTCCTACATTCTACAGGACTCCGGGTGACAAAGAGCAGCCTAGGGAAGCACAGAGAAGGACACAAACTGAACATCTGCACATCAGCACAGGGCCCAGGCAAGCCCCATGTAGCACTGCAGCCTCAATGTACAAGATTAGGGTGCAAGTGTTGCAGGTCCAGAGCAAAGGAATAAATTTCAGACATGTGGAGAATGCCTAATATAAATAAAATAAACTGTATAAATCAAATATTTAGCTTTTGAAATGCTAGCTGTTCCAGATGTAAAAATCTAAACAATTATTCCTGAGATAAGCATCACAAAGTATATTTATATTTCCCTCTAGGTTTTATTTTGTGTTCATTAATATATACGACATTTGCCTTTTTAAAAATACTTTATGGGCCACATGCTCTCTCTATGTACTTTTATGGAATTGCTATTGGAATTGGATGAACTGCATTTGCATTCAAGGGAGAACTCAACTCGCTGTAATCATGCCTAATTTGTTGGAGCACTGCGTATTTAAATCAGATTATTATAATGTTTACAGCTCCCACAACCCCCAAATTGCATGATAATTGTCATGTCATGCAATTTATAGCTATGCAGTCTCTGCACTAAGACTGACAGGGCCACTGTGTATATTGTCAGTCAAACTTTTGTGAATCTGAACAAACCATGAGGAATCCAAAAGAAATGTGAGGAGGAGAAGAGCCTTACTACGACAGGCACAGTGCAGTTCAAACTAAACCCACTCCATTTCACACTGAAGTTCTGCAGTCTTTCTGCCCTTTGAGATCCTAGAAGGCTTCAGCTGATACATTCAGAGGTTTGGGTGGTAAGCAGCCTCCAAGTAAACAAACACTGGCCAAAGTTGAAACTCTCTGCAAGCACATATTCTTCCACTCTTAGGCACATTTACTTCCTCAAGGTTATTGCTGATATTAGAGAGAAATAAAAGGACTGGATTGTGAAGCATTCAGAAAGAAAGGAACTACTAAGTACCTGGACAACAACATGTGTGATGCTTGAGTTTCAGCTCTGCTTCCTCTGTAGGAGCAGCTCAGAGTGGAATTCAGCAGCTGAATTGCAGACTTGTAAGGAAATATATGACATGGAAAGAAACACACCCTGCTCACAGGGTGGTAATGCTTCGTGAGTAAGTTTGTAGATGTCACTAATAGTACTTTTTGTTAAGAGGGGGAAGAGAAAAGAAATGAAAAGACAGTTACGTTTTCTGTCCCCAAACTATAGTTCTCACCATCAGAAAATGCACACAACTGCTAGAAACTCAGTGGTGATACCAGTACAAAACTTCTCTCCCAGAAATCTGGGAGAAATGTGTTCCCTGTTTTCCATTTCTCAAATACAGGTCCTGCTCCTCGGGGCAGTATCTGCTGCTCACTTCCCGAGAAGTGCAGCAGTGGCAACTCCATGTTCTCCTCTTTTAACCCAGTGATGCCAAATTAGGGGGGAAGAAAAATGAAGGCACTGGAATGATCAAGGAGGAAATTCTGCAAAAAGGCATGTGTGGTTTGTTGCTAATGAAACACAATGTCAGTGGTTCTTTTAAAACAGGAAGCAGATTGTCCTCTTACTTGTGGAAAGGCTAATGGAAATTTGCATGGTTCCTTTGAGAATGGTTGTTTTGGAACATCCTCTTTGGGAGATCTTAGACAGCCTGCTGGTGGTGAGGAACAGTGACAGGAGGGACTCCCTGTGGCTTGTAAGCAAATTGATTAGGACTAAACCCTTGGACAGGCAGGCTCTGTACTGGCTACATGAGGTTGGACCAATGAACTGAAAAACAGGTGTTCAGCAGCCACTGCCAGATCACCATCTTGACCTCATCAATAGCCAATAAAGATATAGAAGAGAAACAAGTTACAGATGGCAAATAACTAAATAAAAAGATACTAAGCTGCCAAGAGGAGCTCTTATGGGGACTAAATTAGCCATAATACCACCAATTCTGACTGAGAAAAAGAGATGAAATTGTTTGCCTATTTTACCCTATGTATTCAGTGTATGAGTATGATTAATTTTTTCTAGAATTTGAATGAGAAATAACTTGAAGTATTTAAATGATTAATGGTTATCAATAAGGAAAATAATACTTAGAAATATGTAAAGTTATTATCATTCAAGAAAGGGTAGTCATGGAGACCAGTTTCTAGCAGAAGCTGATTCTAAAACAAAATGAAGAGTTGGGAAATGGTTAATTAAAAATCAGAGCATTAGACTACTTTAAAAACAAAGAATGCAAGTAAAACAACTATACATTCTTTTAAAATTGAAAAAAAATACAAGTTCAAACGCACCTGCCGAAGATTCAAAATTCAAATAAACTTGTGGGACAGACAAGCATGGCCACTGGAATGTGTTACAGGAAAAACATGTAAGATAAATGAAACCCAACAGCCAAAGCATCCAACTCCCTTGTGAGTCCCAACAGATAATCGGCAGGAACGTGCTGGATGGTGATAGCCTGTGAGCACAGCAGCTTCAAACGACAAGGACAACACATTAGGTTAATAACAGCTGCTTACAAAAGAGCAGGGACCAATTGTCCAGTTGGCATATAGGAAACTGTTAGATGAATATGTTACTATGACAAGAAAAGAAAGAAAGAAGCTAATGAGGAGTAGGTGACAGCAATAGAGTTATGATAGTATTGCTTCACTAAAATTTATTTGTAAGACTGAATGAAACATTACATGCTGTGCTTTTTTAATACAGCAATCCAGAGGGAAAGAGTGTGGAGTGCTGTAGGATTTTGTGCATCCACAATGCCCTAGGGTAGCTACGTCAAACAGAAAATGGAAGCAGTGTCCAATAGGATTCCCAGGTGCTAAGGCAGAAATATCAGAGCTGGGAAAGTATCCATATGTGTAAACTATTATCACTTCAACACACAAACTAACAAGTCTTGAGAGCTGCCTCATGCATAAAAAAGTGGTGCTGAAGATCTGTCTGGCCTGTCAGCCTTACCAGGACATTCCTCCCTTTGAAAATCTCTGAAGTAACAACATTTATTAAACTTCTTTTCTAAACATCAGTTTTCTTGTTCTTCTGTGCTTGTTTGTTTAGTTTAGCACTCAAAACAACATAACATGTTTGGTAGCTAGGTTGGAGGGCATCGTTAAATCTCAGTGGTAAATGAGAACAAGTCTCAAGAGGAACTAGGAAAGCCCCACCAAGCTCAGGAAGTGCAGCACAACACTCTGCACCCCGGGGTTTGCCCAGGGCTCCACTGCTGCCTTCCAGCTGAGCTGGGACTGCCAGAGTCCTGATGGGAAATGCCAGGCTCAAGAAACCCCCCACCTCCATTTCTATATATTTCTGTGTCAGAGAACAATACAGTCTCTCTTAAATCCCATGGTGTGAATTCCCTCAGCTCCCTCCAGCCCTGCATTGTAGGAGCAATGGCCTTCCAACAATGAGCAACCACACTTGGGTGGTTGCATGAGCTCCACCACAGCTCTGCCTGCAGGTCTCCCCTGGCATTTTCGTGATGATGTGACAAATCTACAACACTGCTAAACCAATCTTTGCCATGGTATGTGGCCATTTCTGCATGGAGCCATGCCACAGCTGTCAGGTCATCTTGTGAGCATCGCTGCTGGCCTGGGCTCAGGCGAGGGCAGTGGCCATGAGGACAGACTTCATGATTTATAGACAATCAAAGCACACAAACACTTCCCTGCAGCATGGGGTTTCTGGTTCCATGATGCCTCTATGTATCAAATGTTACCAGACCCAAAAGGTCTGATTTTCTTTTAAAAATTGGCAACTACTTATTAAAGGTAATTATTAAACTTTAAGTTTCAGCAAATGTTTAAAATACAATATGTTGTAGAAGCTCATATAAACTGCACCTGTAAGTGACATCTTTGCAATACTCTTGTACATAGGAGGCTCAAAGCTATTTCTTGCCAGCAGCAGTGATCCACAGACTTTAGATGTTGTTAAAAAGCTTACAATATCAGCAGGGCAACTGCTGCCTCCATTAGAAACATGATACTAAGATGCTGATTAATACCAGGAGGGGGCTTTAATCAGCCAAAGCCATATGCTATTTCACTTAAGATGAAAGTGCAAATGATAATCATTATTTCAGAAAGGATGTATTTAAAAGAAGAGCAGAACAGCAAGTGGCATCTTTTTATCATTAGAGTTTCTTCATGCAGTCCCTCTTTTTCTAAAGCTTTATAAGCTTTTTGAACATCTGGATCATTTCTTCATTATATAGGCTTCCAATATCATTATATTTGATGTAGTGTTTTTAGTGGAGCTATGCTAAATGTCTAAATATACAATTAATTCTTATTAATTATAGTTTTCAAACTGGTGAAATTATCCATCATTAACTTAATCACTTGTATTTTATCTTAAAATTGTATTCACTCTTTTATAATCCCTAGATCTAAAGCCATTTCTTCCCTGGGCTTTGTGTGATGTTTTGCATGCTGTTTGTATAAAGGTTTGCCAGCCATTTTCAACTGCTTGTAGAACTGAAGCTGTCAGCAGCAGGCCATTTTAAAATAGAACCTAATTCAGCTCAGTTGTTTTACCAAGAAGTGCTTCAGAGAGAAGGGGAAATAAAGAGGTGAATTTGGATCTGTAAAGGGCAAGGCTTCATTAGACCTGATGAAACTTTAGCTCTGTATTCCTTACACCAAGGCAAGGGGGGTGAGCGGGGCTTACCAAGAGGAGAGTAAGGGAAGAGAGTTATTCGCTGGCTTCCACTCCAGTAATTCAGTAATTGAGCATGAATAGAGCCAAATGATTTAGAAGTCCACACTGACTGTACTTGAAGAATTAGGAGCATCTTTAATGTCAAGTTACAACACATTTAAAGAAAAAAAACACGTCCCAAAGCTTTTTCTGAACACTCTAGCCTCATTTTAGGCTTCTTCTGTGACTTAAACTGGAACTCATATTATGACATCTTAATCAAATGCCTCCCCTAGCTTCCAAGCCTAAAGTCGGGTAGATATTTCCTTTTCTTTCATATGGCATTTGCAGAATGAAAAGAGAAAGAATCAGAGGATTAAAAGCACCAGAACAGACCCGCTTAGCTCTCATCAATCTGCGTTCAAGCACTGGGAGTCAGAAAGTGTGCAGGGAGCCAGAACTGCTGTTAGCACTGATGAGACATGAGTATCAGTGGGATGTGGTGTGTCCAGTATGCAATAACCCAGTTATTATCATTGTCACATATTTAGTTCTCAGCACTTGCAGAAATACCTGGCGTGGGTGGTGGTCAGGCTGAAAACAGGCCACTGCTTTCACTCCAGTCAAGATGTTCTTAAGCCCCAGTTGCTCCAGGGGTCTCTCCATCCACAGCCATTGACCCTCCACAGAACAGAGCATGGTAAATAGGAGTTACAGAGACTCCAACACAGCACAGAGTCTATGTGTCCTGCCAACCCCAAACTCCCTGGACAGGACCTTTTTAATTAGAGCTGATGCCCACAGAAAGCTGCCCACCTTCTGAACTCTTAACCCATCACAGCCCAGGACATACCTCAGGTGCCTGGTTTGTACACACCTTAAGAAATGTAGCCATTGGAAAAGACAATTCTCTTAGAGGTTCATCATCCTGAGCAGGTATTTTGTAATTCCATCACACTTCCCCATTACTGTAGATTTTTTTTCTGCTTGACCTGAAGGAGCTTAAATGATATTCATATGCATCTTTTACAAGGAATGTAGTATTATCCAGTTTTGTACTAAGCACTCACAGAATGCCTCCTCTGCTTGAATTTACAGAGGAACTGTTAAATACATCAAGAGCACAAAGACCTCTCATTCTCACAAATAAAGCTGCATTCTTGTCTTTGTTTTCACAGACATTCTGTGGTAGCAAATACTTTGCAATTTCAAATCTTTAATTCAATTGTCTCCTTTAATTTCAGAAATCTCTTGTCAGGGCTCTGACGTCCCATTCTTCTATTCAGGTAATTTATTGTATTCTTCTCTTTATTTATGATATGATGTGATATCAGAGGATCATTTGGTGCTCAAAGTTCCTTAAAGGAACACATTTTATTTACAGTTCCAGCTGCCTTGGTGTCACAGATCCATGTGCTAGTGCTCTGCTTGCTTTCCACACTCCCATTTGGGGAGGCTAAGATACTTACTTCCCAGTGCCTCATATTACAAGGAAGCAGAGTCTACATTGCTACCTTTGTCTTCCATAACATGTTGGAAAACCCTTGCTTCTGTCAAAAAAACCCCAGCTTGATTGACACTGAAAATTCTTGTTCCAAGAGAGAGACTGAGCAGGAGCTAAAGTTTGTTTTACTCCTTCTGTAGTGAGACAAGGTTGTTATTGGTTCTGAAAACCTGTGGCAGCATGTGAGACCCAGCAGCAAAGCTGCTCCGGCTGGGGATGGAATCCTTCAGTCTGTTTTAATCACTGTTCTATTTCCTTTCAGCTCCTGCCCCTCCTTTGGCTTTGCTCTCATTTTCACTCCCCTTCTCTAAATGGAAATTTTAAAGTATAAGACTCCGACATCCGACCCATGGCTCACCTCCAGGTGTGCCACAATATGCCTGCTCATCATAGGGGCTGCTTTTGCTCTGGAGGGCAAAGCTGTTACCTTTGATCACTCCAGATGTATTTTCTCCTCATAATAAACCGAAAATTACAATCATCCCTTTTGGGTCTCTGACAGCTCATTTGCCCATTATTTCTTCAGTAAGTCATACAATGAATATAGTGGTAAAAAGCTACACAGTCTAATGCAGTTTTATACCAAAATTCAGAAACAGTAAATTAACTGTCTCTCCACAAGCAAATCAGCTGCCAGGTGCTCCAAGATCAGGACAGCAACATCCAGATCCAGCAGATCTGGAACCTAGGATTTACTTCAGAGGTTTCTAAGCTAAGCTAATAAGGATGGCCCGAAGTTGACTCTTTGTACTTTTGTATAATGTACATACCTCTTCTCTGCAAATCCCTCCTGACAAAACACAGAGGGCAGAATCCTTCCAGTTGCTTCTGGGTAATGCAGAAGACATTCATATGCCCACTTTATGTTTCTGGAAAAGAGACTGTGACTGATTCAAGAGCATAAGAGATATTGGACTAGGCCAGTGGTGAAACCAGACTAGCACTCTGTCTCCAGCAATGGAGAAGTGACCTTTAGTTCAGACCTTTATTTCCTGTCTCTTAACCAGTTTTCAATAAAGTAACCTATCCACCAACATCTTTGGAAGGTAATTTCTTCAATCACCTTTTGTGTGTTACCTTCAAAATTTTTTTGAAAACCGAAGTATTGATGTGCATGTATTTACTGATACCTCATTGAACTGCAGCAGGATTTCCCTTTCAGGAACTCTTGCCCACTACACCACCTTTCTCTATGGACTCACCGAACCTTTTCTGTATGACAAACTCCACCCTCAATATGTTGTTTACTCCAGGATTGCCTCTAAAGCTCATTTTGTATTTCACTTACACACCTTTTGGGTAATCTCAGACAGAAGCACTCAGGAAATTGCTCATGTGCTTCAGGCATGGCACACTCCATAAACACCACAGCTAAGGTCTGAGTGGTCTCTGAATTAGCACAACCTGCAGCATCCAGTGGGCTCAGTCCATTTTGTCATGCAAAAGGTGACAAAAACTTCGCAGTTGCATCTAGAGGTATGATATTAACCCAAAGTCTCATACCTTTACTGCAGCCCCAAATCAGTCCCTTCTGAAGACTTTTTTTTTTCCATTTTTTGCCATTACAAGATTCTTCAGAACTAATACACAGAGCCTTTAAAAGATTGAGGTGCTCAGCTCCTAAAGATCCCTTTGCTTACAGAAGGGGCTGGGGGTTGCAGCCTACAGGATCCACAGCAAATAAACAAGCCAGTCAATTTAGACAACAGCAGCAAGGACTAACGACTAAGAGGCTCAGTTTGCACTAAGATGCCTTGAGCTGGAGTTCCAGCTCTGCCTCTGGCAGGCTGCAGGACCTTTGAAAGTCTTTTTGTATCCACTGCACTCTGTAATTATCTTGTCTGTTTAGATTGGGAGCTCTTCATTTCAGTGATTGACATGATACATTTGTACAGTGCCAGTAAAACAGGAGTCATAGCACAGCCCAGGTTAGGACCCTGAGGTGCTGCTTTAGTAACAACATCACTCTGCTTTTCTGGCATTGCAGTAAACCACAGCTACATTATAATATCCACCTGCTTTGGGCCATCTGGTGTACATAAATGTCCTGTGTATTTTACATGTAAATATAACTCTTTGAAGACTCTTCCGCTTGTTACCAGTCACTGCTTGTTAAGTGCTGTCAGCTTCCTGCACTGTAGGAGAGAGCTGGGTCCAAGGAGCCTTACAGCCCAAGCAGAGCAGCAAATGTTTGGAAACAACATGCAGGGGATGAGCCAGGAGCTGTTTCCCATTCAGAGTGTTCCCCAGGAACGGAACTGGCAAAGGGGACAGTGTTTGAACACTGCATTAACAGGCATGCTTTTGAGCATGGAGGGAAGTTGAAGGTTCAGGAAGCACAGCACATGACACTGTGCTGAACGAGGAAGGAGTTATAAAGACAGAAGGATATAAAGGCAAAAGGAACAAAATCATGGCTGTTCTCTAGAGAGAGACAAAACACATCAAAGCTCTTAAGGCTAAAATATTAAAATTTATATAATAGGGATTAAACAGATGAAAAGTTTCAAAATGGGGGAGAAGGGGAGCTTTGGTTGTCACATACCTTCCAGTGTCAGAAAATGTAAGAAGATCCCCACATTTTTGCTATTGCACCTGCCTTCCTGTGACAACAGCCCTGAATTTCAGAGCTGGAGTACGACAGAACTCAGATCTGTTCTGCTAAGCAGGGATTATCTTTGCATAAGATTTGCGTGAAATGCCTCACACAACTGAAGCTGAATAGGGCTTCAAGGCTCAACGAAAGTACATACAATATGCAAAAAGTCACCATCATCATCACCATCACCACTGTAAGCTGAAGCAATGTGGTACCCCATTGAGGAATACTGCAGTCCGGCTGTCTGAGAGAGAGAGAATATACTTTGAATTAATTAATCCTCTGGTTCTTCTCTCTTTTAAAGATTCAAATGCCAAGATCACCCCTTACCTGCCAGTCCTATTTCAATTCCCTTTGTCTGGAGAAATTGAACTCAGAGAGGATTGTAACAAAATTAGATGATTAAGCTTCCTAGAACAAATACAGTTCCTTGCACAAGTGCTAAGAGGTAAAACTTTCTTACATCCAAGGTCTTTTGAGACTCTCAAAATTCTTTTCTTCTGCATTGCAGTTTGAAGTTTCTCCCCATGAATATCATTGTCAGACAATACTAACTCTCCACCTACTGACTGTCAGTAGTTTTCACAGAGATGACATTTAAAAGACTCAGAGCTTGAAAGCTAATCTCTGTTTTCAAAAATTATATTTCCCAACAAATATTTGAGTATATACCAGACAAATAAAGTGAATGCGGGTGTTCCATGTAACAGGTCAACCACAGAGATAAAGCTATATTAGAATGGGACTTATTCTGACTAAAAAGATACTTGTGACAAAATAGTGTCAGTTGCAGGCCAAAGTTCTATGTAACTGCAATTCTTTAGAAAAACAATAGTAAAAATCTGAATTAAAAATTCCCTTCTGTAAATGCAATATTAAGGTGGACACTGCTGTCTGTTGGAAGAGAGTTTCTATGAATAGTGGATCAAATTAATTCTGAACCTATTAGCATGACTCACAGTGAAGAAAATACCTACAATGCCATGAGAGGTGTGATGGTTGCATTCACACAACCAAACTCTTCTTAACACAGTCTGGCTATGGCTCTGCTTTTGTGATGGGATAGGCTTGAGTATGCTCAGCAGCCCAGATGGGTCTTATAGGCTGGGCTGACTTTCATTCTGTGACAGTTTCCCTGCACCAGAGGCAGCTAAAGTGAACTTGAGGGTATATAGGATCCCCTCACTGCCCTGGAAACATGTCTGAAATCCTTGAAAATGTCTTGGGAACATTTTTGTCATCACTTTTCTTATGTATTATTATTATTTTTTAGAATTACCCCATTCAATTGCACTTCAAATTAAGCCTAAATTTTGAATGGCAGCAAGAGACTTCAGCCATTTCTTTTAGACCTTTAGGTGAAAGATTTCAGATGTTGCACAACAGCTTACAAGACATTATTTCAGCTGCTCCTATGGCTGTGTCATTGGCTTAATCAGTCAGGCTATTACCAAAACATTTCTTCTGCTGCGTACCTGCACCTGAAAGATTTCATTACAGATCTCTGGGAGAGCTTGATGCAAGAAAAAAGATGCCATGCTCTATTTTTTTGCTCCTATATAATGGTCAGTGTTAGTTCTGCTCCTGTACCCACTGTTACAGAAAGATCTTTCTTGCTCCCATGTTCTTTTCAAATCCCAAAACAAGGTCATGGAGCTTTGGCAGGGGGTAGCTCAGTGAGGCTCTACCTGTGTGTAATAGGATTCAGTAGGATTTTTTCCAAGAGTTCTCCAAACGTAGTGCAGTCGCACACCATCCCCAGGGAAGCTTTCCCACTCTTGAGCATTCCAAGGCATTTCTCTAATGGACACAGAATCCACAGGTTGATGATAAAACTATAAGAAAAATAAATAAATCCAAGTTTAGAAAAATTACTAAACACTTGAGTTTTAAAATTATGCCAGATCTCATTTTTATACATCTGTACTCTGTAAATCAGTATGTATTATAGCCAGCTTACACTACTCACAATCAGATAATCTCAGTTCATTTTTGTCCCACCTTAACTGAGAAAAAATATATTTAGGTGTTGACTTTGGACATTCCCTGCTCTCTTAACCACCTAATGCTCTTCAGCCAAAATAATCTGAATCTGACACAGAGATCTGGATGAAAGAAAAGGTCCCCTTTTACCCAGATTTCACTTTGTGCCTCTGCAGGTTATTTTGTTATAGTAGAACAGAGAGGAAGAAAAATTCAAGAAATACAAGAGATGGTTCTTGGGAGTCAGAGATAGCTTTCCAGAGAAAATGTAGGCATTCTCTCAACTCATATTGTTATCTTCTCACAAGATATCCCTCATGTAAGAATGAAAACAGATACATTGTCAATGCTCCCATGCATTATAACCCTCATTTTTCTTTTATAAGTTATCATCCCAAGGCTGCAAGGTTTCTAGGGAATTTTGGGCAGCTCTGAATGAGATGTGTTCTCACACAGAAAGAGTCACTCTGTGCTTATGTTTGTCTCTTCCCCATATTCAAAGTGTTAGTAAATATTGTTTTCTTATGATTACTCTCAACTCACAGAAGAAGCGCCTGATAAGAATTTAAGTGCCTTGACTGAAGCTATTTTACCTCCTGTTTCCCTGGATTTCCATCCCTTGACTACCACACATGAAACATCCAGTCATCTCTATGTTCTGACAAATATTTCTGATTTTAATGGGCAAGGCTTGTTTTAATGTAATTCAGGTTAATACACACAAGAGGAGCCTGGCTATGCGTGGAAGCTCACCCATATACATTACTTACTCAGATACACCCCATCACAACAGGCACCCATTGCAGGGTTTTTATGCCCTGTTCATTAATCAAAACTATTTTGCAGTCTCAGTCTAGTTTCCAGCAGACAGATGGTAATATTAAGACATTGATACATTTTAGACTCCAACCCTGCAGAGCTGTCTCAGCAAAGGAAAATAGTGACTGGCACAGAGCCCGAACTCCCATCGCAGCGCAGCCCCCGTGGGTGCTCCCTTTGCCAGGGCAGCACGCCCGGTGCACTTGCTCTGCAAGTAAATCAAGCAAAGCACACAGTTCATCAAACCAACCTTTTACAGCTTCAGGAATAATGAAAAGGAAACTCAAATTCAGTGCCAGCAGCAGGAAGATACAGTAGTAACACCCTCTCCTACAGCTAATTTTCCACTAACATCACGGGATGTTCTGCTCATGAAAAGTATCTGGTTTGGATCCGGAAAGTGCTTTCCTCTTCATTCCAAAACTGCTTAGCCTCCCCAAGTGACTATCACTCCATTACAGTCTCTAGATCCTAGGTACAAACCGAGTTAAATAATTGACACTTTCCTTTGTTGATTCAGCACACAGCTTTTGTCAGTGTTGAGACACTGGCGACCACAAAGCAACCGCTATAAATTTCCAAAATGCACTCTGCTGGTTTATACTTTCCTCTCTGATGCTTTTCCCAGTATTAACTCTGTATCTTCTCAAAATTACACATTGTCAAATTAAGCACAGTGGGTGGTACATTTATTATTGTTAAGTAAAGCCAGTGAAAGAACATTCATTTCTTATAGAACAACAAGGATTTTTTACACAATTCCTGTCTTGGTTCTACACATTTAAAAAAAAAAATCCACTTTTTCTTAACCTCTTAAACTTGGGCTAAGCAGAGTTTTGAGGTTTGCAGAGCTGTTCTCCAGCTGAGTGTTTCCTTTTAGATATGCACACCTCCTTGTTGGACATTCATTATCAAACCTTGTGTTTGCCTTTTATCTACAAGTCCTCTTCAGTGTTCAGCATAAACTACATGGACACCTTGCAGATTGACATTTCTTCATTCATGCTTTACCTTAAACAGCATGCGAAGACATCAAAGAAGAGGAGCCGACTTTGATGTTACAAAATGAAAAACGCCTCATGATTTGCCAAGACCAGGGGAACTTGTAGTTTGCTCTTTTTTTTCCCTTAAAGAAATACTACTACTTTCCCTCTGAATATGTGAAAATCTTGGCTATTTCACCAAATTTGTAAAAATATTTCGTTCCTGGTTAAAAACCAAGCCTCAACTCATTTCAGTCTGTTAAATATGGGCCCTAGTGCCTAAACTACAGTGTGAGAAGGAATACACATATTTTATTTAAAGAGCTTAATTTGTTTCACACCTGTGACTTTGCACACAAGGAGTGCCGTGACCCCCAGCGTCACCTGACTAGTGCTGATAATGACTGTGCATGTGCTGTGTTTTTCATTCACAAGTCACTGAGAGGGATCTAAAAAAGAATGGTCACTCCTACGCTGTAGAGAAAGGAACTGTGGAATAAGAGATGCTGTTTGGTTTGGCCATGATAGCAAACAGCCAGCACTAACCCAGAGCTGTCCCCATTCTTTGTGGGTGCTTGGCTTGGCAGCTCACTCTGGTCATGAAATTAAAGTTGATTTCCTCAGCACCATAACAGACACAAAACGTGTCAATAACCCTGCGAGGAGGCCAGGCTTACCTTCTCAGAAGGTGCTGCACACCAAAATAGGAAAGACCAGATCTGGTTCATAATTCATCTTCCTATTGTTTTGAATACTATGAAGGGAGGGGGTTTTGCATGTTTTCTCTCACTGTTTGAAGAGCTGCCCTGTCCTTATAAGGACAGAAGGAATGTGCATAATTAGTCCAAGGCTAGAGAACAGAGACATTCAAAATGAACATTTGTTATTGATTTCCCAGACTGCAGAGAAACTGAGAAGAATATCATGAGAGGAAAAGATATGTGATTAAATGTGATTTGTTCGAATGCTGCCGAGCTAGGTCATTGCATATGTATCATTCAACTGCACTGCTTCAACGTAAAGCACACTGTTCCTCTCCCTGGTACAAAATCCTTTGATTAACCAGGCTCCCTTCATTGGTGGAAGGGGCCAGCCCTTTTGTTGTTTTGCTGCTGGCAGTGTTGCTTGTGCTATTTCTTTAAGACTCTTCATCAGATGTGGTTTGTCAGGAACATGCCTAGACTGTAAGTCAGAACAGAGCTCATTTTCTTTGATGTGCATTTGTAATGTGCCTGCTCCAAAAGGAGGGGAATGAAAACTTTGGTCACACTGTTAATCTGCAGGAACTACATTATAAGCAACTGGATGTGAGAAGGCTCTGCACATACTGTAGTGTTGGCTACTCCTTTCAAACAATTTTATCAATAACTGGTGCCAACAAAAGAACATATATCAAACACTTAACCACAACCAATTCAGAAGGAAAGTGTTTAGTCCAGACTTTCTGCTGTAGAGAGACCTTTTATTTTCAGGTGGGGACCTGAATTTTTCCAAAACAACATATAGAGCTACTTTAAACTAATTTCTCGCTGTAGTGTGCTCAAGATCAGCACAGATATGATCAGCTTGACTATTTGGCTCCAGGGTTCCAGGGTTTGTACTCAAGGCTTTTACCCTTGAGCAAGTGTTTCGCATACCAAGAAAATCTGAAAGTGAAAGGGTTACACTTCCTTGAAGGTCCACTTGAATGACTGTGAGAAGAGAGCCAAAATGGTAATCAGATCCCTATGAGATCATATTGAAAGCAGCCATGCCTATTTCACAGAGTCTTCTGATGTTGCAGGGGTCTGTAAAACATTTAATCACTGGAGTTTCAATAAGTTGAGATTTGTTGTGAGTACTGTAGAGAGCACTCTTCTTAGATAAAATGCTGCCTGGTAATGCTCTTACAGCTACATGAGCCAGAATGCAATTGAATATCCATGGTGATTTAGCCTTGCACCATCATGCCAGTGAAGGGGATGCAGGATTTTCACAGCTACATAGCAGTGGATTAATATAACTATTCATTACAATTCATGGGAGACCTGATCCAGCTTCTGTCAGAGTAGAAGGAAAGGTGCCATTTGATTTTACTGTGAGTTTGGATGGGGTTTTGTGTGTCTAATCCTGTAACTGCCCTCCACTACCACGGAAGCTCCTCCAGGGCTCTCTATTCCTCTGCTGCCCAGTGGCACCTCCACAGCTGCCTGCCTGCTCTCGTTACTCGCTGGAGCCCAGGTGATCCTAATTCTGTCAGACAACTAAGCATTGGTACAGAGAGGTTTAATAGCTAAACCTTGTCTACTTTGCTTTTATTTTATTCAAGCCTGTGAGGTTCTGACTGACCTAAAGTCTAAGTTTGGCATAAACCATGTTGATGTCTGAAGTGGGTGTTTGAAGATGGATCTGCAAACACTCATTCTGCATCTGGATGAAACCCAAGCAGCTTTGTTCACAAGGTACCATCTCCTCTGGCTCAAAGTGTGTAGGGAGCAAAGAGACAATCCTTGCTAGCCTATCTTCACAAAACAGCAAGCAATCATTATCTAGTTAAGTTTGCACCAAACAAACCTTTTACTAAGCCTATGTTTTGAGAAAGTATGGTTTGCAACTTACTTTGAGAGACACAGAAACCAAGCTAAAAATGGACCAAGATTAAAGAGCAAATAATTCACACAGGTCAATCCGAAAACCTCTTCCAGTTTCATGCAAAGATCCAAACCTGTAAACCTTCAATGTAACTTGAAACATTGAAGAAATCTGAAAGATAGTTTATGCCTCTTAAGTGGTTCAAACAAAACAAACACCTGAGCCCATTATATGGTACAGTTTCTGTCTTCACAACCACTACTGAGCAGCAGAATGAGCAGGTCTGTAGGTACTAAGGGTAAAAGATGGTTTGGTATATGGTTATATTGTTTTCTTCCTGCCTATGCAATCAAAATACACATTGGATGAAAAAAAAATTTACCTGGGTTGCTAGAGCCAACCAAATAAAAAGTATTCCCTCTGACCAAAGAGCACTGAGTTTTCAGACACTGTTCCTGAAATATGCCAGGTTTGAAAATGGAAGCCTTAGAGCATCAGTCCTTTCCCCTTGGCTGACAGGCACTTGCAGAAGAACAGAAAAGGTTTTCCTGCAGATATTTTGAATGCCAGGGAAAAAAAGTACTCATGAATTAATGTGGATTTTGAGGAGAATGATATCGCCTAAAAATACCACTGTTAGTACAGGCTTTTTTTGACAGACTTGGCAGATTTTTGCAGCACCTCCTGTCTGTATAAAGTTGTGTGTGTGACTTAACCTTTTTATTTTTGCCTTTTGGAGTTTAGTCTCTGTCACTGTTGCCCTCTGCATTCAACTCCTCTGAGCACTCAGTGCTCATGACACTCATTGTTATTCTGCTCTCTGCTTTCAACAATATTCCAGTGAGATTCTCTCCTTGTCAAGGCACTGACTCAGTCTACCTCAGAGAACTGTCTGGATCTCTAAGGCAGATGTGGATCTTTCTGGTATCACTATTGTTTTTAGCTGGCCAGGGGTGCCAGGACAAAAATGTTTAACAGAAAAACATTTCTGTTAAACAATTCTCAATACTCTCAATATTATTTGTATCACTTACAGTAATAGAAATTTCATGACAATTTCGTGAATTTGCTGTGCTTGGAGGTTGAACATTATTGAGTAATGTTTATCAGCATCACATTCACTTCCTCCCCCCAGCTTTGCTGCTAGTGCTCAAGTCCCACTCTATAGCCCCATTTTCAGGCTGCCTATCAGATGCTTTTGAAAAGAAGTGTTTGGAGGCATAAGGATTAGCCAGGTGAAATCCTGTGTGATCCCTTTGTTTCCCAGGCCAAACACTGAAAAGCACACCATCTATAAGCCATATTTATCCCCTTTTTTTACTTGAGCCCAAAATAAGGCCTGGTCAAATCACCATAAATATTCTCATTAAACATTAGCCTATTCTTAAGGAAACAGTTCTTAGTATTAACTCAGCTGCAAGAAACCTTATTAGTTTTGTAACAGCTGTGTAGCAGCAGACTGGAGATGGGAAGGTAAAGGAAGCAGATTAAATTCTCAAGCAGCACTGTGCCAGTTTAAGATGCCTACATCCTGTCACAGACTATGCCCTGGTCTGTGGCAGCAGCATTCACTTCTCTACCAGTTTAGATGCGTTCAAGCTAGGGAAGTCCCCCAGACTGAATTAGCCTTATTTCTAGGCGTGGTTTCAGGCAGCCCCAGGACTTTCAGGCCTGCAGCCAGCAGGGACTGAGCCTGGGCTGCAGCCTCTGCTGCTCCTGCACTCCTCACAGCCTTCTTGCAGTCCTGCCAGGACCCTCTGACACCCCACTATGCTGCTTGAACACATCCAGAAGCTCCCCAAGGGAAATAGCAATGTCCCTCTCCCTCCCTGAAATTCCACCCCATGTTAGAAGACTAAAACACAAACACACAAAAAAGTGGAGAACTAAATACTGTGCAGTTAATAGGGACAAAAAGAATCACCAGAATTGTAATAGTGAGACCATCACCCAGCACAAAGGATGGGGAGTTGGAAAGGACGGGACCACCCGTTTGCTGCACACATCAAAGCAGTCTCTGACTGTTGAGAAGCCTTGGGAAGTAACTTCTCAGTGTTCAGAAGTTTATCCCATCCCTTAAACACATGCTCTGCCTGCTGTGAGAACTGTATTGCTGTGCTAAAGCACCTGCTAGCATTATCTATTTTGGTAATATTTGGTAATGTAGATTTGGGGTCTTTATGAGGCATAGTCATCTCTGGAAATTTCATAAATAAACTCGCTCATTACCAGCCTAATTAACTGGTCTCATGTAGCTGCAAACCCTGGTTAAGGAAAAGGTCTGATTCCTCCACAGTGGCAGATAACAAGCATTACACAGCAGTGATCCGAATACTGCTGTCAAATATTTCCAATGTCTCTGAAACCTTCCAGAAAACAGTGGGTATGTTGTATTTTTTCTTGGCATTACACCTGTAGTACATAGTACACTGTAAGGTCAGACTCTCATTTATCCTTCCCCACCTGGCCTTTTGTAATTAAGGGAGAAAACCAAATCACGTATCTTTAAAGACCTAAGTAGTGCTACCATACTTTGAACTATCAGACCCCTCAATCTAAAAATATCCTCTACACACTACTCTCCTTACCTGAGAAGCTCCGAAGTAAAAATTAGATGTTTGAATTCCTTCAGCAGTAAG
This sequence comes from Campylorhamphus procurvoides, assembly GCA_013396655.1. Taxonomy (NCBI): domain Eukaryota; kingdom Metazoa; phylum Chordata; class Aves; order Passeriformes; family Dendrocolaptidae; genus Campylorhamphus; species Campylorhamphus procurvoides. The sequence continues at coordinate 1,177,762 of WBMV01006151.1, forward strand.
TGAACAAGGAAGAGAAAAAAAAATATCTACTGTAAGTGGCCACTATAGGAAATTAGAGCTGACACTCTTATTGCTAATTGAAGTACTACAATATCAAACAGAATGATTAAGGACTTAACTGCGTCTAATCCTCTACTGGCAGAGTTATGAAACTCAGTCATGATAAAATACATGAGCAATTTAGGCTCTTTCTGTAAAGAATAGCAGTCATTTCATTTGATTCCTCAACAGCACAGCAGCCTTAACAATATGTTCTGTATGTTGCAGTGAGCACTGGCAGCATACAGGACATCAGGCCTTCTGTGCATGAAGATGTAGCTTTGTTAATCCATAATTCCCTCAAGGACTTGGTTAATTGTGCATTGCAGTTAAACAAGTTTGGGTTGTGCACTTAGATCTCAGAAAACGAGAAATGGGACTGTAAAAGGATTACACCAAGAACAACTCGGAATGAAAGGTCATAATAAAGAAATGTGTTTGTGTTTCACCGTAATTCCAGCACTGGTGATGACAAATGAAGTAACCATCAATGTACTACCTTCTGAAAACTCCTGGTTTTAGAAGAGAGATTATGTCTGGAATTAAAATAGAGTTAAATTTAAATTCCAGAGTTCACTGGATGCTGTACTGGAATAAAAGCAAATTTGTAGTCTCCCTGTGCTTCTAATTGAACAGCTGAGCAATGCAAACTTAGAGCTGACTATTACACTTGGAAGGAAGAAAGAGCATCTCTCCACATTGAACATTTTCATCTTTCAGTCTGAGCATCATTATAAGCAAAAAATTCAAACCTGTCCCAGCCCCTCAAGCTTTACAATTTGTAACCTACAAAACCCACAGCTGAGCCAAGCCTTTCTCTCTTGCAACTTGCTAGAGCAGCTCATGGGATTACTCTCCCAAAGTGTCCCTTCTGCCTTCTGTTGGAGCCTAAGAGACTTTGAAACATCACAAATTAATTTTCCACATGGAAGATGATTTTCAGATTAATTTTTTCTTCATGTTTATCCTTAAGGTAGTTTTCTACTCAGAACTCTGAGGGAAAAAAACCCAAAAAATGGGGTGGTGGGGGTGTGTTCTGGCTCATATGCCATATACATCAAAAGTTACCAGGGCTACAAACCAGTTAGGAAGCAAGCTGACAGACCTAACCAAGAGACTGCTGGGCCCCCTGGAGGAAAAAAAAATGACTGAAAGACATCAGAGGAGGAAAAATAAAAAATTAAAGTCCATGCTGTTGTGCTAAGCTGGTCAGAGCATGCCCACTTCATCCTATTTAGGGTGAAAATGTCTAATGCCATATCTGACTGGAGAAAAAAAAAAAGGCAAGAAACTAAATTCAGAAGTTCTGACCATTTTTCACACTTTTGCCCTGACAGGCAGCGCTGCTGCCGGGCCCCCCTTCAGACACGGGGAGCCACAGGCACGGCCTGGCTGTGAAATGGCCACCACGAGGGCGGCTGCACCAGAGCTCGGGCTGTGAGGGATCCCTTGGCAGCCACAGCCAGCGACAAAGCAGGAGCTTATTTTCATCAAAGTGATAGAAAAAGAGTTGATCAAAACAAGCAGAAGGCACTGTTCTGTTTGGTCTGTACACTTTGTACACTGCCACTTGGGAACTTAATTAGTGCACATGCTTCATGTTTCTATCTTTAGTCTGATGGCATACAGCTGTTCTTTTCAACATCGCTGCCTCCTGCCCTTTCCCTGCTGTTGGGGTATGCTTGGAAATAGAAAAGGCTGGATGGCCTCAAGTTTAACCCTCTGCCAGCTCTTGCTGATTGCCTAAAACAGAACATTTTGGCACAAAACATGAGGTAAATTGTTTTATATACCCACGTGGCAGGGGGTGGGGAGGAATCGTGCAGCCTCACAGTGCTCATCCCATCATAAGGCCACCCTATAGAAACAAAATGCTGAAAAAAAATCAACATGCCAGGCAAACATACCTGTTGGGGTGAGGGGGAAGCATTTTTGAGTCACTGCGAGCATGAGGTGAGGGGGCAGAGCTGGTGCTGCTTCCCACCTCAGCTGAGATGGGTTTGGGGCAGAAGAACAGAAGTATGAAGGAATATAGCTTACTTAAGTGTATATGGTGGCCTGGCACTTTCCCCAGATCACCTCCTGCCATGATAGACAGTGACCAAGATTGTGCAAAGATTTAGGCATAAATAAAACCAGCCCAGAACTGAGGTTGTGATGGTCTGTTCATATTGAAAACAGGAAAAAAAACACCCACTGAAGATGCCCAGCCGTCCAGTGAAGCCAATATTGAGCAAAGCCTCAGCAATGAGGCGTGAGCTCCCACTCCTGGTTGCCTCTGTGTTCAGCGTCAGGATAAGCCTCAGCACCCCAATTTACAGCAGAGGAAAGAGGACAAAGCTGGCTTTATAGTCCGAGTCTGCCCCGAGGGGAAGGGAATGCCCCTATGCACTACACGCAATAAGTGAGGGTCTTCAAAGTCCCGTCGCTTATGTCATTTCTTTCAGAGTGTCATAGCCTCGGCCTTTCAGCTGGGCCATTCAAATCTCCCAGCTGGAATGCAGGCGGCATCCCCGAGCCTGGCTGTGACCTCCCAGTTCAGAGAGCAACTCATTTTTCTGAGCAGTTAAGAAGTTACACATTCAGTTACTCCCGAGGTTAACCGTATCAGTATCCTTCCCCCTCCTGCCTCCACCCCCATTAGTTTTTGTCTCCTGTAATCATTTTTTTCTCCTACCCTAGAAATTCCTGCTTCACCACCTTGACAGTGATGTTAATGTCAGGTGTTGCAGATCATGCCACACTCATGAGTTTTACATTCCTATGACATGGCAGACTTTGATACAATTACAGCTTGGCTACATATCTTAATTTATGTTACAATATTGCTGTAGTGATATCAGAGACAAATGTTTAATTCACAGAACGTCAGTTTCAAACTACGGTCCCTGAATGCAAACAGCAGACTTCAATATTTTTTCATCAATTTCTTAGTTCATAAAAATCAATTTTTGTAGAGTTTTTACACTGTACATAAAAGACTGTGGCATCAATTAGCCTTAATTCTTTTTTTTTTTTTCTTTTTTGGAAACCTCTTTGTAGGAAAATCTCATATTTCAGCAATTTGCATTATCCACACAATCTGCTTTGAAGTTCTAAGTTATGGTAAGAAAAGGATCCACTTATCTGCACATAAAAAATGTTCAAAGCTTATAAATTCCCTGAAACAGATGTACATTATCATTGGATTTGCCTTTCTCTCTTTGCTGTTGCATGGCTAATAGAGTTTCGTGTGCCCCCTCACATCCTCCCCATTTAGCATCTTTTCTCTACAGAAGCATGCACCCCACTGTGCCAATCCACACTTCAAAGATTTCTGTCTATCTATTAGAAACAAAGCACAAAGTGAGAACATATGGCCCCTTTTAAATTTCCCACATTTAAGTCAATATCGTTTCTTTTCTCCTTTGGCAAAGAAACATAATAAGGTTTATCTTCTCCCTTCCTAAATCTGCTGGCTCTCTCAAACTGCTTGTGCCAATTCAGCAGTTACTTTGCAGTATCAGACTTGGCAGCACATATGAAAACAAAATCTCTAATTTTTTTAAATTGCTTTTATTTCTCCAGATCAAGAAGATGCATTTAAATGATGAAAAAGGACAAAATGTAACTGCACACTTTCAGATAAGTGGATTTTAAACCCATGAAAGGGCACAACAGAAAGTCAACAGCAAAAAAAATCGTCTTGTTCAAGTTCTTTTTGTGGTGACATCTTTCCAAGCTGACTAAAGGGATGGGAGAGCATACTAGAATCTAAGGCCTTACCGAGTAGGAGCACCTGCTTGTCACATATCCCAGAGTCTCCACAGAAACCCAGTGAACTGGGCTTGAAGGGGAATGATCAGACACTGCGAGACACTGATGCCCCTCTTGAGGAAAAGGAACAGTTACTTTTCTCAGAATCATTTTGGCTCTTCCATTTGCTTTGTTGGTGTTACAGACATAGTGGACATACCTCTTCTGTGCCAGGAAGCGGACATTCGGGACCATTGCTTTGGAGTAACTCCATCCTGCACATCCTCGGGGAGGTGAGTAACAGGGCACACAGGATGCTCATGGTGAGGTCTGCTCTTCAGAGGATTTCCTTTACAGGTGTGGGCCATAGGAGCAGTATCGATATGAACAAAGGCTCCAAGTAAAACAAGCTTCATTAACTAATGTTGGAGAGATCAGCAGACACATAATATCCTGTGAATGCTGCATTCCTGAAACAATTATAGGGAAAAGGGCTGCAGTGATGATGTTTTTAGCAAAGTAAGGTAGGAAAGTCTTGCCCTGCCCTCAAAAACACAGTGACTTCTCCTTTAACCCATAGTTAGTAGCTAAAATTACTCCATAGCAAGATTGTAATCTTTAAATTAATTGATTTTAGCATCCATTTATTAGATCAGGAAAATTCTTACAAAAACCTGTACCTCCTCAGTGTTCCCAGACCCTGATTCCAAGAGAGTGTAAACTGAAAAAACTGTGTTTACATCTGTTGATCCAGTAAAGCTGCACAAATTTGCCATTGAAACCTATGGCAGTCACATGTGCAGACCCATTGTGGGTTGTGGCCCTAGCAGATGGCACACTCAAACAGCAAGTTGTGATTACAGACATCAAAAGTAAAAAATATTCCCTGGGAAGGCTGTAAAGAGACAGGAGGAATGTGAGGCCCACAGTGCTGCTTATTGCTTCCCTTCATACTTTCACACTTACTGGAAACTGCAAGTCCCTTTAACTGAGCTTTTCCTCTCCTCCACTCCTTGCAGGGTGAGAGGGTTAATTGCTTTGGACTGAAACATTACAATTTTTGTACTCCTGGTTCCTAATGGCAGTGCACACACTGCAGAGGAGTCCACACAGCACTCAGAGCAAGGATGAGAAGAGCTCCAGACCTCCCAGCCATGGGTATCTATAAAGCACCCTATCTATGGCTTTAAAAATCAGCACTGGCCAAGTGAGACCTTAATGCTAATTGCCATAGCATTTCACTGTTTATCTTAGTTGAACTAGAGTTACCAGTCATGGTTGTTAACAACCTCAAGTGGCACTTTATTCATCTATCAACAGTCTTATCCTGTGAACAAGCAAGCAAAGAACTACAAACACCCACTCCAAAGTCACTTTGTAGGTTTAAGCTGAAGCCCACAGAAAAAGACTATTCACAGATCATCAGTGAGAACAGACAAAATACAACCTCCAAACCAGCGTTTAAATCTACAAAGTTTTATTTGTCTTTTTAAACTTGTAAACCATAAAAAGAGCTTATCAAATATCTGAAATTAGTACAAGAAAAATGATGACTCATATAGCAAACTGCATTTGTAAGGTCCAAATTCCAAGACATGCATGGGGCTCTTCTGGCTTCCATTTATGAAGCTGAAGACAAATTTGTCCCAGTTTGTTAGGTGTTTTATTAGGAAATTCACAAAGCCTCTGCGTGCTATACTTCGTGAATAGAACAGAATGGGAAGGATTAAGTGCAAGAACACGCACTGAGCACCAGAAGGACCTGAACCCCATATCTTCAACCACAAAATACAATACCAAAAGAGTACATCTCTTAGCTGGTAGTAATTACATCTGTTTTTTCTCTATGGACTAGGCACTCAAAGGAAGACACAAACCTCACTTCATAGACACGTCCTAAAAACCAGAAAGCACAGTGCAGTTCATTACCAGTATGCCTGATATGGTTGTTTGCCCATTGCCAAATTTATGAAGCCCCTTAACATCATGTCTTCAACATTCTTAAAAAAAATTCTGGAACTTCCTACTCTCAGACACCAAAATACTAGCCTGAGGAAACAACTAATAGGCCCAGTCTGCCTTTCCTTGTGGTATAAAGATTATCCACTGTGTCACTAGGTTTCACAGGCATATTTTAGTTAGTGCTTAGTGTTGAGAAAAATCTGGACAGACAGCAAAGCTTTGGGTAACATTTGACCAACTTAAATGTGTTTGTAATCAAAGAGAAAAAGAAATGATGCCACTCTTCAAAACATGTTCTAAAGAACATTCAAAACATCTGTAGAAACACCTCTGTTTCTAAAAACAGTTCCCTTGGCTTGGACAGGGACTCAGGAAACCAGGGCATCATTCCCTCTTCTGCCACAGCCCCAGTGGTGACTACCTGCCAAGTTCCTTCCATGTGCCTCACCTTGCACACTAGAGATTAACCTCTAACAGAAAGTTTTTCAAGTTTTCCCAGTGAAAAGCATTCTATGAACTACTGTTGCTATTTTGAGCAGTAAATGTACCATAAGAGATTCAAAAAAGGAATATGAATATAACTCCTCCATACAGCGTTTTCCTGCCTCTTGTGTGTATCCCCGTGCCCCTCTGTTGGACAGTTCTAGGCTACCCCTACATTCTCAAATCTTTCCATCCTTCCCTTTCTACTTTCTTCACAGCTCTAACCCTCACATAATCTGCCTGAATAGTCCTTAAGTCCTGTTATTTTAAAACAAAGAAATTAGAAGACCTCATCCATATGATTCCTATCATTTTACAGCATTCAGGATTGAATTGTTTAGAATTATATAGAAATATGAAAGGAAATTAAAGTATCATTGAAAACCTCATTATTTAATGACTATAATCCAAGCTTCAAGTAAGATGCAGTTCAATGTCTATTGAATAATTTCAATAAAAAGTTACTTGCTTTTCTATGTCTGTTCCTTTTAGATCATTTTGAGTGTATTTTAAATGTGCACACAACAACACAAAAAAATCCCAAAACAGCCCCTTCCAAATCAAATCAACTGAACATCTGTCAAATATGCAAAGAAAATAAATTATGTCATAATTTGAGGCTGGTTTTACTGCTCAGTGCATTAGGAAAGAAATCTTCTTCCAGAAGCCATTTAGAAAATACATTAAGTTTAATTTTTATTTCATGGATTTTCAAACATGTTTCTGCTTGGCACATTAGAAAAAAAAAGGAGTCTGACTACTAAGAGGATGCTGAATAAGACTTGGTTCCCAGCAAAGCCATGAATAAGTCATGTTTGAAAACATATTTTCAGATCTTGATGAATTGCATCAAGGTAATTAAAGGTGAGACGTGATTAGCTGACATGTTTCCAAACATGAACATTCTTGCCTGTACTCCAGGCAAAAATTATAGTGAATGGTTTTGCAAATTTTCTAGCATGATGAATTTTTTTCAAGTATAATCTAGGCCCCAAGGGGCCCAACTTTTCTGTTAATTGGAATACAAATGAAATCTGTCATCCAATAATTGAGGTACACAATGACATATAGAGAACAGTATGCACTCATCATAGCTTTGTATTGATGGGGCAACTTGGAGACCACCAAGCATACATAGTCCTTGTCCCTTTATAAAAAACCACCTCTGCCAGAATCCACCTTGTTCCACTCACTAACTTCTGCCAGAGGACACACACGCACACACACATATATATACATACACATACATCTTTAAGGTACTTCTCCAGCTTTCTGTCCTCATGATGACTAGAGTAGAAAGATCATGACAGAGGTCACATATTTGGCTTTTTAATTTGCTATGGCCTTAAAGGGCGGGCCTGCCAATATGCCAGGAGAATCTGTACCTCACCATCCAAGGGTAGAACTGGGTCTTCCTTCCTAGCAATGCCTAAAGGACCTGTGGATGTTCCAAAAACGTTTGGAACTGTCTGGAAGTCCTCCAGTGACAGCAGTATAAAGCACAGTACTTGCTGTTAATCCTAATGATCTCGTACAGTGAAACTTCCATTGAATTTTAGCTATTACAAACCCATCAGCAGTAAGATGCATAAAAAAATAAATACTGAAATTACTGGCTGCACATTGTGTAGACTTCAAACCCACCTTCCTGGAATGAAATTATAGGCACCCTGCAGCCAGTGGGAATCTGGCAGTCTTGCCAGAGATTTCACTAGGACAGAGATTTTACTACATGGCCTTAGCTTAGTGTTCTTCATACGAGGTGGTCACAAAGTTGTGAGAAGAGCTTAGCAGTCTTTCTTTTCAAAAGACTGTCTTCCCCACAACTGCAGCTGGTAGAGCAAAATTTTGTAGGTTTTTTTAGTTGAATTTTTTTCAGCAAATAGTGCAAGTTTTGGGATCAGTTTCGTTTTGCTGAACTGCCTTGTGTAAAAACACAAAAAGTAGGTGAAAAGCCTGGAGTTTTCATCTGAAATTACTTAATGCCACTCCATTTTACTTTTAAATAGTAACTCTATACTCAACTCTGATTTTTTTTCCCTTGGAAATGAAATGTTTTGTTTAACCAGAAACTAATCTATTTTAAATTTTGATTCAGCTACAGTTTTGAACAACTTAAAATAATATTTAAAAAAAAAAAAGGTTTTCAGAATTAATAACAAGATGAAAAATCAGTTATTCAACACAGGTCTAACAGCAGGGGACAAGAAATTTAACTTTGAAACTTGATAGTTTAAATATAAAACCAAAGCACACCCGGTCCATACGTAATTTCCTGATCCTGTTCCCAAAAATGTTAATGCAAGCTCTTTCATCAGTGGAAACTGCAAGCACTAAGAGCAATTGCCATAAGCCCCTGAAATCCACAACAAAAAGAAGGAAATATACTTTCTGAACTAGTAAAACTTTAATTAACAGGGGGTTCTCTTGGCACAGTTTTTGCTGTTAAATAAATAAAGCATTTAGTCCAAACCATCTATATTTACTATACAAAATACTGAAAAGCAAACATATTTAAAAGATACGGAAATTTAAGGTTCTGTGAAAAGAAACTGTGCTACATGTTATTCACACTTAATGCACATAACACAACTGCAACACAGTATTTAGATACTGTATATTCATACATGGCTGGTGTAAAGTTTTAGTATGGGGATGCCACGTTATTAAAATGTATCTGTATTTCACAGAATCTGAGCCAGGCAGAATCTCCAAATATAATAAACCAAAATACACCAATGCGAGGCTGTAACCAGTGGTCAGTTGTGTGCCACTTCAGAGCTCACTTGGCACAGCTAGCACTGCACACTTCTCAATCAGACGGGATTTTGGTTTTGGTGCTGTTATCTTTTCCAGCAAAAGATCTTTGGGTGAAAGAGCATTTATACCCCTTTGCTGCCCTTTCTTAGAAAATGCCACAGTTCTGAAAGCACTTGAGTTTCCCAGAAAGTTTTCTGGGTTTCAGCAACAATCTGCATTTTTAAAAAATGACTAAGGAACAATTTCCACCTCTCAGTCTTTCTGGCATATGCTCTACTGAAAAGAGAACAGCTTTAATTACTTCTTTAAAACAAATAGCATGGCATCCCTTCTTAGATGGAATGTACACTGTGTGTTTGCATGCGGTATAATGTAAGTCACTTGAATACATCAGACTTTGTTAACACTATAATATAAATAAGCTTATTCCTTCTACTAGACATATAAATGCCTTTTTTTTCAGTCCATAATTATATATACATTGAAAAAGAATGATACACAAGCAGCAAAAAAGGCTTAGACTAGAACAACTCAGTGGTAACTAACCAAATTTGTGGCCTTTTCATATTTTCAACACAGAAAATTCTGCATATAAATATTTTTGGATTTTAGGAATTTTAAAATAAACAGAACAGTATAGTTGTCACACAGATCAAACACATTTTAAAAACATTTTTTTAGATTTAACAGAACACACTGTTGACAGCTAAAAAAATAAAATAAAATAAACCAGATTTTTTAAAGAGGACAAGAAGTCTAAACATCTGCTGATCCAGGGAGACAAGAGATGGACCTAATTACCATGAAGCAATGATTCTATTCCAATTCCACCAAAAGGCAAGACTTTCCACTGTTCTTTAAAAGGTGATGTCTCTGTATTCTTAGAATGGACAACATCCCTCTAAAGCTGGTCAGCAGCAAGGGAATACCCCATTTTGGACTGATCATAACTCTAGTCAGAAAAAAAATACCCTAATCATAAAGGGCTTATATCAATGTTGGATAGTTACATTTTACAATATATACTATTGACAAAATACCACAACATTAAAAATAATTAAAACCAAAAGCAAATACATTTATAGAACAATTATGTTTTGATGTAGGAGTTCTTTACTTGAATGTTCCAAAAGAAATGTAGGTGTTTTTCAGTCACTTTCTACCTGCAAAATGGTGATCTGTACAAAACCCAACTGAATCTATTATAAATCTGGGCTCCAAAGAAAGCAGAACTTGAATGTGCTGACCCTTTTGTTTTTTCACTTTTCCAATTTGCTTTTGCCCTTCAAATTTCTCAGCAGCCATTAAGGTCTTTTGAGTGTGGTCTCATTCTCTTTCATGGAATGGAAGCCCTTTGACATGGAAAAAGCAGAAGAGGCGAGAATGATTGTGAATGATACTTTTTATACATATTGAATTGTCTCTAAAATGGAAGAAGCACAAATTGGTAGGTGCTTGGGAAATTTAAATTGGAGGCACCAAGAAAATGCCATGGGATATGTTTCCAAAAAGTCACTGTTGTGGGGAAAAAAAAAAGTTAATATTCAAACCACAGATTTCTAAAACACAACAAAATGTACCTGAGAGTGTGCATATTTATATATATATATTTATATTTATATTTCATATATATTTGCCAACATTTAAAGTGAGAAAGTATATTTTCCTCAATTCTTTCTCAAAACAAAGAACTGTGGATTTAAACAAAACTAACCCCCCAATCAACCCCTCTCCTGCTCAAACCCCTATGAATGATACTTATGGCCCGAGCACTAAAGTCTAGTGATGCTTTGGAAAACCCCATTTCACATCCTCCTCTTTTCATATCGTTACCCCAAAGAGACTGGAGAATAAGCAAGAGAAAAAAAAAACAAAAATAAAAGAAGTATATTCAAATATTACCCAGTATATAACAGACTGTACTTGTGTCAATGAAGAATCTCCAAGAAAATAACATGTAAATCATACAAATGTAGCCCTGTTGACAAGTTTAGCTAATATTTCCTTGTAATTAAGATAATTTGAAAGGATGTGAACACAAACAGGCTACACAAACGCAGTATATTAAATTTCCCCCCCTGTAGCACATTACAATCAATAAAAAGAAAATAAAATCTGAATAATACTAGAGGTAGCAGCTGTTTGTATTTTCCATTGTCTGAGTATCTCTGGAGTCCAACCCTTCGAACATTGCTCCCCTGATAAAAGGCTTGTGTGCGATCAGCCGACATACAGCAGAGTGGTAAGCTAGATGTCTGCAAGAGTGTTTGAAGTATCTTTCCTATTACAATGGAAGTAGTACTTGTAAAGAAGTGCGTTGACGACCTGTATTAAATCACAGCTCAAAAAGCTATGGCTGTTTGCTGTTTTACAAGCCACTTAAAAAAAAATAATAAAAAAAAAATCCACAAGGTGTTTAAGTAAACTATGCAGTTCCACAACATATAAATAGGGTAAGTTTCAAGAGTTCCATATAACCTCTAAAATATATGCAAGCTGAATATTAATGGAGTAATAATAATATTAATCATAGTAATGCCTCAGTTCTGGGATCACAAGAATGCATTTCCTTCATGTGGGATGATTCTTGGAGGATGTTGGTGGGATCTCTTCTATGTCTGGTAGAAGTGGTGGTAGTGGTGGTGGTGCTCGTGGTGGTGGTGGTGTTCATGTCTTTGTATCATTTGTCCAACTTGGCCTTCATATAAAATGACTGTGGGGAGGTCTCTCACATGTTCCTTTTCCACAACTGTCCCTGGAGACTGGAAGGTTTTGCACATTTGGTGATTCTCCTTTGCCCTCTGCTTATGCTTCTTGTGGATCTGTTGAGATTGCAAGGGAAGGTAAGGAAGATTCTGGCCCACCCGTGCACTTGGGGAAGCCATTGGCAATGGCACCCCTTGAAAAGGTTTATTTCTAACTGCCCTTCCAGCATGCACAGGGGCAACATTTTTGCCCTGGGCTTTGGGAGACCTCACAAAGTGCTTATTTGAGTCCTGGTTCCGGAGCCTCTGTTGGATTTCTGCAATCTTGGCATATGAACTTTCGGCCAGATTGATGTGGTTTGGATCCAGCACTTGAGATTTCCTATGGTGAGCATGGAAGGTTTCAGGCTCATGAGAACGGGACCTAGTTTGATTCACAATTCTGCCTGGTGGGTCATGTTTTTGAGCTGCTGGAGGAGATCCTAGGAAATAACAAGCTGAGTTAGTCATCTAGTATTTCAAAGTTTTAATTAGTAGCATGCAGTTGGCAGGGATAGCATTTTTGGCAGAACGATTTTTTCCTAAGGAAGTGAATGCAATTATAGCTGTCTAGATTAATTACATTTAATAATTCTGACCAGTAAATAATACATACACAAATATATGTATCTATCAATAGAAGAATGAAAGTGTGTGTGTGGCGTGTATGTGTATAAGTCTCATTACCTTCTTTTGGTCATCAAAATAACTGTGAGTGGAACAGTAAAATCCTGGCAGAGGCAGGAAAAGGAACAAAATCCAAATCTTTTTAATTTGGGGACAGAAGCCAAAATTCTAGGTATGAACCCTTATTCTTCTATTTTTGGGTCACTAGTGAGTATAAAATATGTGCTGGCATCATCTTGGGAACAAGCTCCAACATCCAAAAGTCAATCCTTGCCTCACCCATAGACTAAATAATTTAGATGTAAAGATTGTTCTGCTAGGCTCACCTCCAAGTTTGGCTACACAAACAAGTACATCAAAGCAGCTTTGCAAAGCATGAGCCACTCTGTTGTGATACCACCTTCACCAGGATTTATCTTGCAGCATTCATAGTCCCATTCCTTCCCATAAGTCACTACAGACAAATCACACAGGTTCACAATTCACTGTCCCTGATATGGAACAAGAAACTGAAGAAACAAAAGATGATGCAGTTGTGACGTCAATTACCTGGCCCAAACTTTGATGTGTAGTTTTCTATTCCCGCAAGATCCAAATAGTGGTTTCTCCTTTCAATGTTCTCATCAACACAGTGACGATAGCACGCACTTTGCTCTGGATTGTTCTCACTCTGGTGGTATCTGTCAGCAGGAAGCAAAATTACAATTCAGCAGAACTTCTTTAAAGTTGTTATCACCATCTGCAAACCAACAACTAATGTCCCCTTTGAAGTGACAGGAGTTGCTCACAAAGAAACAACAAACACTTGAAACTCTGGATGACTGGATCTGCTAAGTTGGTAGGTCTGAACTGACTGTTCCTTCCCCTCTTATAAACCAACCCCGATGTTGCAAAGCAAAGGAGGCTGTCAAATTGCATCATGTGTGCAAAACCAAATAAAACTGCTCCTAGGGTTTATTACAGTTTGTCTGAGGGCCAAACCATTCAACTGATTCTCCAATTTGGAAATGCCAAAGAAAATCTGCCTTTTGATTCATGACCGTTCCCACCACTCTCAGGGAGCGCTGGGGTAAGACTTGTGTCAGATAAATGTTCACGTGTATCTGCTTCAGAAAGACAGGCAAGAGCACAGCTGTAGGACTTAGAGAGAGCCTGAGAAGAGAAGGTGTTGGTAGGACACCCAGAGGTGAACACTACTTTCCAAAACATGATTAATAAGGTCAGATCAGATGCTGGCTTTAGAATCTCAACTCCTTTTCCTGCTCAGCTTTGCAATTTTATTTATAGCAGAACTATTTCCTGAGAATGAATATCTGAAATACCATTCATTTATGAGGCAGAAAAAAATCAGGCAGAGGTTTACAGTATTGTAGCCCATAATGCCAAACAACCTAATTCATCAATTTAAATGGATGTCTGCAAATATGAGCAATATTTTCAGTATAACAAAGAGGATAAGCAGAAAACTCTTGATTAAGTTGCTGCCTGTCATTGAAATAGTTCAGTCTGCAAGACCACAAGATTGGCTTTGCCCTTTCTCTGTGCAATTGCACTGATGACAACTCAAGACCAGAACCTGGCCTTGTATCCTACACCAGTTGCTAAATATGGGCTCTGTACTGTATGGAGCCCATTACTCTGCTTTTAGTCTAGTAACATTTTTCCAGGTTTCCAGGGGCTGCTGATCCCACTGAGCTTTGGCACAGACAGCTTTTCCTGATCTAGCACAGCACTGTTCAGGGACTTTACAGAACTGACTCTGCCCATGTCTCTGTCAGACACAGGTCTACAGGTTCTTTGATAAAGTCGCAAGACTTGACCTACCTGGAAGATCATTTTTGCTCTACTTTGATAGAGGTAGAGTCTCCTGAATGGAGGAGAGTCTGCCTGGAAAGTAGGTAAGCTTTAAAGACTCTGAGTCAGCTTTGAACTCCAGAAGTGAGATGGGGTACTGTCAAAAAAAGAGGGAATGTCCAAATATTCTTTATTTTTTGGATACATAGCCAATGCAGTCCCTTTCCTGTATCAGACACACCTTTCCAGGTTGATACACTTTAGCAGGTCAACATAAAACACCTCTGGAGCTAGAACTTCTCTAATTGAAGTTGCCAGGCAGCTTCACCTACAAAAACCATTGGGATTTGCACACATGTGCTGAAGACAATGTGCAGTTAACCCAGAAAAAACATCCTTGGGTTTGATCCAACACAATTAAGCAAGACTCTATACAGCACTGTCTGTTGGAAACATCGTTAATAGGGAACCTGTTTTTTTGTTAGTGTAATAAATTCAAACTCTCATCAAGACAGCAAAGAAGAACTATGCCAGTACTGCCACAACCCTACATTTTAATAGCTTTCTTACATGCAAGATGACGTTCAACAATATCCATGCAAATATACACAGTGAAGCAATTATCCACTGATGAGAGATGTGCTCCTCTGTCAAAGAGAACCTCAAGCACTTGTGAGAACTGAAGTGTCTGGCATCCGGCCCCACAGGGCTCTCCTGCATACACATGGGAAGACTCAGGCACGCATCCACCACACATCAGGGATGGTGTAAAAATACACAGGGTTGTTACTGGTGTTTGCTTTGGGTTCGGTTTTAATAAAAAGTGGCATCTGCTGAAGTGTTTGTGGAGTGTATGAAACCCCCTTCTAAAATTCCCACACTGGAGTGTCATCCTGATGGTAATAAGCACACAACAATATAGCAGGAGAGGGGAATAGGGCAGTGGCACAGCACAGGGCAGAAAAATTTCCTGAAAGCCTCACTCACTAGAACACAGAGTTTAAGACAGTCAGGGAGAACCAGGCTATCTAGCCGTGAATCTAGCTACTTATCTTGATACTTGTATTAGCCCTACAGGTGAAAACTCCTTCCTGTAGCTTCCAGCAGATGAAAAATCTAACCCATCTATCTCCCAACCTTCAGGATAAAAATATTTCTATCCATTTTATCTTGAATATTAATCACACCTCACCTAGAATTCCTAAGTGACTGCATTTGTGAAATGTGTGCACATCTCACAAGTCCTTATTGCTGCTTTCAAAGGGAAAGCCTCTGCATTTCATATCATGAGATTCTGATGTGAGCCTCAGCAGCTTTAACTTGGCCAGAGTGCACAAACACACCTGCAATGTAAATGTGTGAACAGCACATTTAATGGGATACAACAAAAGCTGCCAGATGCTCACCCTTGTCTGATGCTGATCTGCTCAGACCAAGATACAGATTTGTCCTGTCTACGAAGCCTCTAAGCAAAGGGATGAGAATGACAAACATTTTGTCCCAACATGTCCCAACATGACTGTAGATTGAATTGGAAGTGTCTGCTCTTTATAAAAACACCACATTTGCAGAACCAGGACTTTGAGGTGGATGAGAGGGGGACTGCAAACTGAAAGGGGATTTTTGCACTAGGTTATCAAACAAAACCAGTCTATTTAATTCACACAGGGCAAAACTTTGCTAATGGACAAAGGGAATCTGAACACCACATCTGGGCCAGCAAGTAAAACCATGGAGTATTCTTCAGTTGTACAGAGCTGCTGACAGAAGATTAATAGTAATGTTATTCTTCTTTTAATCTCAAATTTGATTGTACTGGGATCTGCTCACTGGGAAAATTCACTAGCATTTTTTCTCTATCCAAATTAGGGAGGTACTGTTCTCTTGTCATTTTTAATAAGACTGAATGCTCCTTCTCCTGATAAATTTGTTATGTATTCAGACAAATATCCCTAAATCCAAGGAAAGCCAAAAGTGGGGGTTTTTTTACTTGGTTTTGGGGTGGTTTTTTTTTTGTTTAAATTTGCAGCTGAAGAAACAAATGCAATGAATGAGTCAATGTCATTACTGTAGCACTTCAGCAGTCACCTCCCTCTGTCTTAGTGTGAAACGTAAAATCCTAAAACACATCAAACCTATAAACCAAAATGACTTGTTAGCACTCTAGTCTGGTTATGACCTGGTAACCCAGACAGACCTAGTAAAGCCTGGAGCTAATTGAGCTGACAAGTGAAAAACACAGGCTGGAAGGAGGACAGAGAAATGCAGGAGCTGGCTACTAAGAAGATGAAAAGGGTTTAGGACACTTTTAGCCAAAAAGCTATGCTATAAACGTCACTTATTTGCAGATGGCATCTAAAAAGGCAATACACATCCTCCAGAGAGCTCAAAGAGGAAGAAAATGTCAGTATTTTTTTCTCTTTTGTTTGTTTTGTTTTAATATACAAAGTATCCACCCATGGAATCCGCTCATGGTCTCACAATGAAAACTCCTGTTATTCCTCTACTTTAGCATTATTTTTAAACATAAAACAAATCAGCAAGAAATCAGTGGGGTTGAGCTTTCCTCAGACATACCCGGTGCCTGTCAGGAGTCAGGGTTCTTTCCCCTTACCTGAGAGAAGCTCGCTGCTTCTTCTCAGAGCTTCTTGCTTCTTCATTAGCTTTGTTTTCAGCTCTATGCCTGGCACTCTGCAAATCTGCCAAGAGAAAGTACATAATTCTCACATTACTGTCCCTGCTGATCAGCATAACTAACACGCCACATTGCAAACACATCCTTTCCTGTCGGGAGATCAAGATGTAATGTATCATGTCATGTAACCTTATCAAACCAGCTCATGTCCACACTACAGATTTTAGCAGATATAACCTTGACTGCAGGACGTCGGTCAGGGTCAGGCTGCACCCCATGTGGCAGCCCAAATGGAGCCACATTCACATGATACGCTTGTCCCTCAGGAGGGCTCAGCAGTTTGCAACTCAATGCTGAACTAATGCCTCACACGGTCCCCCAGCAGTGTGAATTTGCTTATGTGTGCACTTGATGGAGTGGATGTATTATTAAAACTGAGGAAACAAGGCTCTTCTTTTAGAAAAGATGCCCACATTAAATATTTCAACTTAGTACTACTTTACCTACCGAAGTAATTATGCTGATACAACTATGATTAAGTTGGATAAGCCATCAGGATATAAGCATTTTTATGCTGGCAGGCTCCGCCAGCATAAAAAATGTGCAATTTTTATGCATAGATTCATATATGTTACCTATGCTTAATTGTTTATTTTTACCCAGCAGCAGTGACAGCAAAAACCATTTTATCCTGCTACACCTGGTTCCACACAAATCAAGCACTGTAATATCAGCAGAATTAAAGTTGTACCTGTCAAAAAGTCTGTAACTCCACCTTGCAGCACACAAAGACAATCACACAACATACGGGTTATTGCTGCTTCCGAAAAGAAGCAACCTCGTCAGGAGAGGGAACTCTCTCTGACCTGCTCAAGTGACACTGAAAGGAGTGAGGCAGTTTTACAACCAAGATCATAAAGCAGGTTCATGGAGTTTAAAACACCCATATAATTATTTGCCTTTAAAAATATATTTATTTTTATTAACAAATAGAGAGATGGATTTTCAAGGGATTCTACAAGTCTTTTGTATTTTTTCCAATGACTGATTGCACATCCTTACCAGTATGATTTAGCAAGATACTCTTTTTCTTCTGGCTGCCATCTGGTGCCACAGTAAGTTTCACTCGCAGAGTTTTGCTGGAACTAGGAGAATGGTTTACTGATGCATCAACTACCTCATAGATGGTATGAAGTAAGCTGGTAATATCCTATAGTTGGATTGAAACACAAAAAGATGCAGCACTGTGAAAATGGCATGGAACCTACAGCTTTGATGCTTAGAGCTATTTTGGACTTGGGAATAATAAATGCTGAAATATCCTCAGAAGTCATTGACTTTAAGAGTTCAACTTGCACAGAACATACAATCTTCATCAAATAGATTTATGAATTGGGGCAAACCAGATCAAAACAATAACAGCACAGACATTCAGGTTTCCCAGACTGTGAATCAGCACAATGGTGTTCTGCCTTTTCTTTCCTTTGATTTCAACAGAACTCAGGGATAACTATTCATACTCCGCTAGAAATTGAGTTCACATGGTCAAAACAAATACAGCAATTGAAGGAAATCTTGGACATTACAGTCTTCCTACTTTTTCCAGCCCCCTCCTTGGGATAGTCAAATGGTTCATTATCTAGAACAAAACTAAAAATCACATTGCAGAACTGTAAACCTTTTGTTTGGAAATAAATAGTGTCTGAATGTCACCCTACCATATGTGTTTTGGTGTCAAGCTTATTTTGCAAAATTCAAACCAGTTCGAAACCCACATTTTTGAACTGCAAATATTATCCAGTCAGGCCTGTTAAAGAACATTCCCAGATCTCTTTGAAGGCAATGGGATGTGAACAAAGACTTACATGTCTGGCTACATCAGAAAGAACACCAGCCAATTTTAACAAGCCATTTGTTTCAATCAGGAAAAAAACTGTTTAGTAGCTGGTGGTGCTCAAAGGTTTCTCAGGTTGATCTAATCTAGCCAGGCTCAAATAGGGTACTACCTTAAATTGCCAGGATGAAAAGGAAATCTCCTGACTCACTGCTTTTCCTCAAAGGGATTTTACCCAAATTGATCTTGGGCACCAACCTAAGGCCAAAGCATTCTGATCACTGTTGGTTATAAAGAACCCATGCATTGTACATCTGAGAATTTCTCCATGCTGGTCTTCCTTTTCCTTGATCTATGCTGGCACCTAAGCTCTTTCCAGATGCCTGTGAGCACAAAAGAAATATCTAAATCATCTTTTGTTAAGTATAGCTGGTTCTGAGGATTAAGATTCAGATCTATAGAAGTTCAAAACCTCTGCAACTTTTCCTTTGCCCAGGACTCACAGCTGTAACAATGGCAGCTTAAAGTTTAGTATGACTTAATGGGTCCCAATACTTCAGTAGGCAATATACTACACAGTCCTCATTATGTAACCAGCTTTAAAGGTGACACAGAAATACTCATTTCTACTCATACACAATGGAGGGAAATACTGAGCTTATGGCCAGGACAAATGATTTTACAGTAGATGATTTTCCATCTCAGTAGGCAGAACGAATAACCAAATCCTAGAGGGTCTAGACTTTGTCTTAACATGTACCCTCTCTAAATTTTCTGCACTCAGAGGAATTTCTCCAGGCTTGTGAGTTCAAGACAATATATTCATAAAAAGAAAGCAGAATTTGCAGTCTCTTGCTTATTTATCCACTGGTATTTTTTCTACCATTGCTGCAAGAGTCCCTCTACATGGGCTGTTACTACCATGTCAGTAGCTGCTTTCCATGCTCTTGACAAGCACCATCTAGAGCTCGAAAGAAGGAAAGACTGCTCCATAACAATCTGGTGGACACCTCACAGCTCTTTAACACATCTCACTTCTCCCACTTCCACCCTATTTGGAAACTAGCCAGACCTCTAAATAGACACAGCCATATCCAACAGCCTGCTTGGAGGGCTGGATTTTTATTTCATCTGCGAGCAAAAACCCAAGCAAGCACATTAACAGATAAAGAAACCATATCTGTTGTTTTATATGCCTTCCACAAGTCATGTTCTTGGAGCACTGTGGATGCCACACTTCAATAAGCCAAACCTTCTCCTTCAGCAGAATACTTTGCACCATATTCATGTTTAACAGGGCTTCATACACTCAGCACTCGGGTGAATGCAGCTTTTTCCATACATTCTTTAGCAAGTATTGGTTAGCCAACATGTCATCTTTCCATTCAAGGCTGCTTTCAAGAGGTTATTATCAACTCTTTCATTGACAATAATCTGCCCTCTTTCCTTTTTTGGCTATGACAGATATTAGTAAAGCCAGATGTTTGTACATCTCATCTATTTTAACTTCAATAGGCAAAGACAAAAGATCCCCCCCTGTCCTTTTACATGATTTCTTTTTTTTTCCAGAGTTGAGGTCCAACTTGCTAACTGACTTAACAATCTGTCCCTTGTGTTCTGTGAGGGTCTTTCCCAACAAGCTGCTTGACTCAGCAGTTTAAAAAGTCTTCCCAAAGGCTGTCAGGGAAGGCCAGACGCAGCATTTGTGTGACACATACTTGGCGAGACAGAAATATGTATAACATCAGGACAATTTACATTTCTCAGCCAAACAGGCTCAAATTAGCCCAAACTAATGCCCAGGCTGCTGAGGAGACTGCACAGAAAAATCAGCACACCTTGTGAACTTACACACTGCTGCCTTTGCTTTTTGTTACACGTTTAATACCAGCTTCCTCCACGACAATCTGAAGTGCTCTGCATTCTGGCACTGGAGGAACGTGGTTGTCAGACTGGATATGTACCAAGATCGAGGTTAGGGATATCCATAAGTAACCACTTAATGCTTATGCTGATCTTTCAAATACCAACAACAACATTTTAATTACAGGATTCATTGACTTGTGGTCCTGATTTGGGGTTGGGAGTTTCAGCAAACTAACAGTTCCAATTTGGTCAAACAAGACTTCTTGGGTCACTCTCTACTCTGTGTCACCAGCCAAGGTCCTGGCTAAGCAGGTACCAATTACAAGGCAGGTTGAATGCCCTGTTGCTTCCCCATTATTGCTTCACAATTGTAAAGTATTTCTGGGCACTGGGAATTATTTGGGAAGGTGTTCATCAATGAGATTTGAACTGGGACTAAAACTACCTCCTCACAGCCCTGTTTTGGCAGCTAATATGGTAATGGTTTCTTGTCAAATTAGGAGCAATAAACCATTAAAATATATGCTGCAAACTCTGCATTTTATAGTTACATGTATATTTACCCCCCAAAGAATTTTCATTTTCCAGTAGCCTGCCAGGAGACTGAGGTAATTCATGTTTCCCTTGAAAGCTGTCCCACACTGAATATTATCTGTATTTAAATTCCTAAACGAGCTGCCTAAATCTATTGAGTTTACTTTGTACACACCAGCTTGTGTGTTTTTCTGTCCATAAGAAATCTGACATCAAAGAACAAGAATAAAAGCCAGCTAAACCTTCCTGTCTCCTGATTCACCAAGCAATGTCTCAGAGCCCACCTACCAAAGAATCGAACTTTTCTGTACAGTGGATTATGAGTTTTACTCATCATGTGATTTTGCAACTGCTTTGCTTAAGACTCCTTGGCACTTCCCACACACAAAGTTCCATCCCACATTTCTCAAACTTGCTCACTTTTTACATGAAAAATAAACAAGAACAGATTTTTCAGTGGGTTTTTTTTTAATAGAAGGGCTTTTTAACTGATGTACTTTTAAAAAATTTTTAGTTACAAATCACTGTGAATTTTTAAAATACTGTATTAAATGGGTAAAGAGAAACAAGAATTAACAAAAAAACCCAAAATATTTCTCTTCTTCATAGAAAATGGACTATATTTAGAGGGGAAGTATACTGCATGACTAACTTCTGAAGGGCTTCTGGGATGCAGAATTTCTGCTGGGAGAGCTAGTTTAATCAAGTAAGAAAACTGAAACTATGATATTTTCCCACAAAGATGAAAACAAATGCGTGCTAGGTAGAGTCCAAACAGCCACCACATGCCATAGCCAGATGTATTTGTGTTTTGCTTATTGAACACCATAGCTGGTTTTTCCAGGATGAAGGATTCATCGGTGTTAATCTGTATGTTTTCCCCATTATATTTTATCAAGGCACTAATACAACAAAGTATACTAAAAAGAGCAATTCTAATAGATTGCTAGAAGTATTTCCATTAGAAATATTTAAAAGTGAACAGTTAAGGCCACATGTGTGTTGCACTCCCACGTGTATCTGCAGAATACCTTACAGATATCCAGTAGGAGATTAGCAGTGATTTAGAACAGTCAGAAGAACCAGTGGGTCTGAAAAAGGAGCATTGAAGTATTCCTCATTCCTTACAGAAGTGACATGACTGAGAAAGTCCCTATTCCAGTTATTAATTTGCATTTCTAAGGAACAGTAGTGGCACAGTGAAGACCCTGTTTTTCCCGTATTAGCGTAGCTTACCATCATAGGACTAGCTAGCAAACTAGAGGTTCTGTGAAAGAAACTAATAGGCCTTTCCAGTGGAATTAATTTAACAGAATGAGATATTTGGACAAAAAAAAAAAAAGCAGCCCTAAAACAACTGCAATCACCAGCCTACACTGAAACAAAATCCCTCCCCCCCAAAAAAACCCTCCAAACCAAAACACCCCCCAAAAACAAAACACCCCAAAACTGAGTTTAGAAACACAGAAAGAAAACATTCTGCAACTTGTCTGGGAGAGAGAGAATTCTTTGACTCCCCTGAAAACCAAAAGAGAAAGTCAAATTTTCTTTTAATTTTTCTATCTGGCATAAATCCACTGAATCTCATGGCTGAAATGACAGCCACTCTGGTACAGATGGGCACTACTCCTCTATCTCTCAGTTCCATTGCTCTTTCTGTATCCTGAGTTAATACAAGGTTGACAAACACCATGAAAATCAACACCTTTCGAGGTAAGGGTCAGGCTGGCAAATGGTAGCCCCAGAAAAGCCAATATCCTTCCCCATTTCAACAATTTGGTGCTGAGTTCTGAATGCAGATATAACCTCAAACCTTTTCATTCGTCAGCGGATATGAGCAAAAAAAACTAGAAAGGGAAAGAACAAGACACAAAGGAAGCATAAGAGAAAAATTGGGTATTTAATGTAAGACACAAAGAACATTTTTAGCATTAAAAATGCATGAAGAGAAACATCAATATCAGTTCATTACCTCTCCCTTGGAAAAAGATAAATACAAATGTCTCATTTGTACTTTGTTTGTAGTCTGATTTTTACATACAGCAGGATGTTCTTATTGCAACATCAGCTCTGTTTGATCACATTTGTTTTTGAATCATTCTTATTTGGAATGTGAAAGGAGCTTCACTTGCTATCTACTCAAAAACTACTAGGGAAGAAATTCCTTTTTTCAGTTCTGACAAGCAACTTTCTTGTGTGCTTATTCCTGTGCAGACGCTCACCAAAGAAACTGAATTTTCCAAGCAAGAACTGATTGCAAAACAAGAAAGAAATTAAAAAAAAAGCTGGTGTTTATGAAGTATAATTACATTCAGAGAGCTCAATATAAAACCTCATGGATCAAAACACATTAGTTCAATTACCCAAGTTTCAAGTCCGATTACAAATATTCGTGTGAAGATAATTACAGTGCAGCTGTCAGTTCTAAAAAGGCCTGCTGTACATAATGAATTGTCCTCTTATGGTTTAAGGAATGAAGGGAAACATTATTAGCCAAGTCTTGTAATATACATATTAGAGCAGGAAAAGTTATCTCCCACTAAACCAAAAGGACTGAAAAATGGTCGTCTTCTATGAGAGAGGAAGCAGCAGTTTAATAACATAGAGTAATCCTAATTTATAATTTGCCATTCCAATAATTATGCTTTCATAAGGGGTGTCTCTCTTCAAGAAGCATGACTAGATGTGAATTTCTAATTATAAGGACTACAGAATAAGTCATACACACTCTAGGAGGAAATCAAAGCAACATTAAGATGTTGTTAAGATCCAGAAGAAATTTCACTAAGATGGAATTTGAATGCTCTTGCAGTGATCTGTCATTTTGTAAAACCCAGGGGGAAATTTTATCAGCTAAATAAGTACTTTATTTACAATTCTTAAACATTTTAATGAAAGAAACCATTCAGCCCACTTGTAAAATTGCACCTACGTGTCTCTTACAGACTTAATTTAACACTGTGGATTTCTCTGTAAACTCTCTGGACATGAAGTCTTATGTTTTAAACACAATGACTTGGAATCACATGAAATGGATGTGGGTGGGTAAGCAACTTCTATTCCAGTGTCTCACTTTTCCAACATGATAAAAAACAAGAATAATAAGATTGACTTCTTTTTTGTAAAGCGCCTCAAGTTCAACAGGTAGAAAACTGACTTAAGACATTTCATGTCTGTGCTAAACCCAGCTATAAATCCATATAAATGCCACATTAAAGGGAAATGTTCCAAAAAGGAGAAAAGGTCCATACCAACCTTTTCTCACCAAAACACTGGACTTCTGTTAAGAAAAGCTGATTGGTTTTGAAAGCATTTTCATCAGCTTGCTAAAGGGCAGTGGTACAGATCAGCCCTCTTCCTCAGACTGCCCGTTCTGTCCCTGGTCCAGCAATGTACTTCACATACTTTTAACTCAAAGCATATCTCTCATTCATTTTAATTGAAACTATTCAAATGTTTAACAGTCACCATCTTTAAGTCATTTGCTGGAACAGGAGCAGACTAGCTTAGCAAAGGACAGTATGAGACACTGTGTCTACCATTGTGCCAGAGGCCAACACAACCAGAAATTTTATGTCATATGAAGAGACAAAAATTCTTTTTCTGTGGCCAAGACTATCTATGAGCTGCTATTGTTAGTCATTCTTACACAAAAAAAAAGTATCTCTTAAATATCACTTGGATTCAACAGAAGACAACCAACAAGATGGATTATACAAATGGCCCTGGAAGCGTATGCAAAAGAAGTGCACAAGATAAATGGAAATATCTGCAGTGGTGCATACCATTTGTTTCTATCTTTGGCCACACGTAAAGAAATTAAAATTATCAACCTATTTGGTCCCTTGGTTAAAAGAATTTTTTTTGGCATAGGTTCAAGCCTGAATGTAGAAACCTCCAGACCTCAGAGTACTATAATTTTCAACCCCTGCACAGATTTGGTTTCAGTTAAGCTGCAGTCTGCTTTTGTCACAGGGAGAGGTAGAATTTGGCTGTAACATATTCTCTAAGTACAGTCAAATGAAGCTCTTTGGTGTACCACATAATCACAAATAATTATTGTATACATACTTGAAAGTATATTCACATTATGGTCAGCACATGGAACTCCCACTGACATTGATGGGAATTCCATGCCTGCATGTAAAAGACACCCATGCATGTGGGTTTGGGTTTTATGTGCTTTTCTCCCTGTTTTTGAGTCACAATCTTGTAATGAAGATTTAGCCTCGAGTCTCAGAAGACCTGCGATCAATCTGCCACTAGGTTCTTGTAAGACTTTGAACAAGTTATTTCATTTTTCTAGTCTCTGTTTCCCACACAGTAACAAACACAATGCCACTTCCTCACCCCACCCCTCCCTGCCCTCTCTCTCTGTATCTTGCATCTTCCTATTTGAAACTCTGTACTTGGCCTGCAACTTTTCATCTGCTTGTTGTCTTGCATGAGGGGCACAAATTGCACTCAACTATTCAAAGCACTATCAGAGTAGAGACAATAAAAATAGCCAAGTAATGATGTTCAAATAGATGTTCAAATCCCTGTACAACCGCCACATTTGGCAATTTGTTCATAAATGTCAAAAGAGATTTGCTTCAGTCTTACAGGAAAGAATTCTGCCCTCAGTTGGTGTCTAAGGCCAGGACACTTGTAGTGCTTACCCTATTCCTTTCAATCAGTTTTTAGCAATTGTCATAACCATCAGCATAAGAGTCAAGAGAAAAAGAACTTTTGATTTCCAGGTGATTATCTAAAAGCATGGGAACCAGTAAATGTACCTCACAAAAAAAATCAATGACAGCACACGGCAGTAAAACTCAAGTAAAAGACATTTTTATAGAAGAAATATTTTTCAATGTGGGTAAAAATAGTTCTGAAAAAGGACTGTATTCTAATCTCTATTCATTCTCTTATTTGGCTTCTCATGTGCACAGGAAATATGACTTGAAGACATCCTGGTAATAAAAAAATTAGGCATGCTTTGACAGCCATTCACTATGGTCCTCCAGCAAACATTATCAATTATACTTGGAGGGAGAAGGCAGAGATCAGCCCAATATTCATGAAAGCAACAGAACAGTATAGTTAGTACTATTGGAAAGAATGTCAGCAAGCAACCTTGCTATTTGGTTAGCTTAACTTGGAAAAGCAGGAGAGAAGCCAGAACAATATACATTTGCAAGGGTTTATTTTGACAGTGTGTTTAGCTGTTCAGTTGTTTCAGACATTTTTCCTCCTCAAATGCCAGTACTATTTCTTAAGGGCTAATCTCAGATATTAAACAACAACCAGCCTAAAAAAGGTACAGTACATCTGAAAACAGTAAACTACTGGTGGGATTGTTTCTAGGAGGGAAAGGTCCATGGAAACTGCTGTTTAAGTTGGCAGGACACCTCTGGTTCATAGAAGAAAAAGTGTTCCTGTTATAAAACACTTCTCTTATTAGCAAATGCTGCACATGAACGGGCAGCTGTTCTTTGCTTACCTCACGTGTGACTCTTCCGTTGTTATCAAAGTCATACAGTGTGAAGGTCCATTCTTGCCTGTTATCTTCCTCTACAGACACATCACATTGCAATTCCTAAGAAACATGCAAAGAGCAGCTCATTACCTAAAGCAAAAGGCCTGTTTGCAGAGGACACTCTCCGTAGAGGGAGGCTGCTTGCTTCTTCCTTTCTCCCTCCCTTGTGGGAGAAAGCTTTCAGGATATGTCCCGGAGAGGCCTCTGTTCATCACAATGAAGAGGTCTCATCACAATCACATAACAATCCTAACTCTCTGGGCTACGCTTCAGAGAATTCACAACATGCTTTCTACTTCATTGTAGAAAACAGAAAAAGGTACAAGAAAACTACTCCCTGAAGCTCTTGAAATATAATAAGATTTCCCACTAAAAAGTGAGAAGGAAAACTCTGCTCAGCTCAGGAAGACAACAGAAGCAGACTCACAGAGCGAGGCAGCACATTACAGGGCCAAGAGCAGGGATTAATGCAACATGGACACAGATCCCCACCAGCGAGACCTGCCCTTGACACACATATTTGATAAGCAAAGATTGTCAGAGTTAGTGCAGTACAGCATCATGCCACTGGAGCTCCTGAAATGGAGCCTGCCTAGGAACTGGCAAGTAAGAACGACCTGGGACTAGTGCCTGCTCTGCATTTTAACTGTGCTTCTGTTAGTGAGAGTGTGATCTGTGGAAAGCATGAAAGAATCAATTTGTTAAAGGGGGGAAAAAAAATCCCCAAAACCAAGACTTCAGTCAAGAACAAAGAATGCACTTTGACTGACTCCAGTCACCTGGGTGCAAATTGTTTGCTGTCTCTCAAGGCCTGTGCAATCAGAATTATCCAGAGCCACAAAAAGGGAAAACAGAGAAGTTACAGTGCAATTAAATGAAAGTCAGTGTATGCAAGTAAAATAAACAGCTCCAAATAACTTCAGCAGGATAGACCTCAAAATACCTGGTTGATCTGACTTGAAACCAAGTCCCTACAGCAGTTACGGTACCCCCGTCCCCTGCCGAGTTCAAAGGCAGTCCTCTCTCAGTTGTAACAAGCCCGGCCAGAGCTGCCAAATGCCCCACACTCCACTGTGGAAACACAGTTTCGTATTACATAAACATTACCGGCACCTTTAAAAGCCAAATCACATCCACCTCAGATTTAGACCTCTTGTCGCAACACTTGCGTTTCTGCTTCTTTTATACCTTTGAAACATTTCCCAATCTCTTAGCTCCCAGCTTACAGAGCTGGAACACTTTCATTCGTACAACAAGGGAAAAAATATCAATACTTGGTTTCTTGCCACATATTAATACTTCCCTGTCCCACACTGCCTAACATAACATCTTTATGTGAGGATGTGCTCTGCTTAGTTAAGAGCCATGGAAACCTTCCCTGCATTAGTCACGGTGCCTGGTACCAAGTGCTAACCTTTATGGCATGCCAAGAACTACTTGGGAACAAACGCAGACTCTGCTGGCACAGGGGAGTTACAGCTACTCTGGCACCAACCATGTTGACAGGTGTCCTCCAACATTCAAATATCAAGGCACTGTTAATTGCAATTTATCATGCCTTCCCTGTCTGCAAATGTCTGCTACTCAAGGTAGAACATAAAATGTGCCTTGGAAAAGAGTTATCACTGTGCAAAAAAAAAAAAAAAAGGGCAGGAAAAGCCACCTCCCCCCAGAAGGCACATAAGCACCTGGACTACCCATGGGAAACCCACCTCCTCTGAATCAGCCTTCAAACGGTAAACCATGGATCGTACCAGACTACTCAGTCTGCTCTAGAGAAGGAAACGAACACCTGAGCCATGCTGCAAGGTGGCTGCATGGTCTTTTAAACAGCAGTTGAGGAAATGCAAAGCTCATTACTGTGACAGGCTGACAGCACTGAAAGGCAGAAGTTTGCCACGTCTGCTACAGTTCAGAGATGAAAATTCATGCTGTTTCTTGCCAGTACCAGAATATCTTCCTCCTCACCAAGACAGACAACCCACCAGCTGGATGACAGCACATTTTAATACTCATATTTATTAAATCACTCCCTGTATAAACAAAATCCACCAACTATACACAATACCTGGCAGTTGTATGATGTTTGTAAGACTACAAGGAAATAGACCACTAAACTCATTGCCCTTCAATTCCTCTTGCCACGTGATCAGATGAATTTCCTGTGCAGCAGGTCAGTTATTTCACTTTGGAGACTTTCAGGCACAGAAGACTGATCCTTCTGGAAGCTTTCACAAGCATCTTTTACACCAGGCAGATTTCACCAAGTGCAGTAGTCCATAAAAGTCAATCTAAAGATTTGATAACACAGTAGCTGGCACAGTAGATAAAGGGTTAAACCAAAAGCCTCTTCTTATTATATATTTCAGATCCTACAGAGAAATGATCATCATTTGATTCATTCCACACCTGGAAATAAAAGTCACTAATCACCTCATAAGAAGCACCAATAGTAAGACACTGAATTGTGCCAATTCTGATGCCTCCTGTACCCATCACAATTGTTGGGAGCAATAAACATCAATCAGATGACACTACTTGGTCCACAGGTTATTTTTCTACCATAATTATGTCAGTACAGTGAAACTTTAAAATACAGAGGACTTACTTCAAATTTCAGTTGCTTCTTGGAACTTGTGCGTGTGTCACTTTCTTTTTCTGCTTTCTTTTCATCTCCACTGCAAACTCCATCTGTCTTCTCTGGAGGCAAAGCCACTGCGAAAAGCATATTTAAGAAAAAACGCTTATAAGGAAATGTCAAAGCAGTCTTATATTTGCAAATCTGTCTTTATATTTAGGGTGAAATTGATTTCAGCAAACTCTTATGAGAGGATCATTATACTTGATTTGCTTTTGTGTTCACTACACATCTGGGATAATTTCAGCAGACAATCTACCAACAGCTTTTGGTACACAGCCTCTCTTACAAACATCACCACAGTCACAGGAAGTTCAAACACAATATTATGAGAATATAAATCAGCAGAACTGTTACTGCAAATAAGTTGAATAATTTGCAAAACATTGAAAGTTGGTGACATATTGCAAAAATGCATCACATTCACCAGCAGTGAATGAAACAATGAAGCTGAAATAAAGTCCTCATTCTGTTCCAATTTCCCTCTTCAAATACACACTAGCCTTACTACCTTCCAAGAAGGTAACCCTATCTGATAAAAAGGTTAAGCTGCATTTTTCCAAGAATGTTCAAAAAAGTATATTTCACCCAAGTTTCACATTAAAACACCGTGCACTTGCATAAATCAACAGTAATAAAGAAGATCAATATTAACTTCCATCACAACATATTGCAACATATGCCAGATATATAACAGAAATATATATGTTTCTCATGTGGATTATAAGACAAATGCCTATGAACCTAATAACTGTGCCTTTGGCTCTTGCAGAGGCACACAGCCTTGCACATGATGACACCCTATATCTGAAGAAAACTAATTCTATATTCATTAGTGTTATGAAAATATACACAGATCTTTTTTAACCCTACTCTCAGACCTTTTAGGTATGATTTTTCACATATTCATATACCCCTGACAACAAGGTTATGTCCATAATCCATTACATATAGCAGCAATCCTGCCTACTCCCCAAAAAATAGCAGGTATTGTGAGAACACGGGTCCTAAAGTCAACATTTTCTCCTTTTGTACTGCAGCTATGTAGGAACTGTTTCTTCAGGACACCTTTGTAAGTAGGATCTCACTTCAGTGCCAGTTCAGTCAATTCAGAGCCCTTACAAAAAGGGAAACATGATTCCCTCCAGTTCAGGGGGATCCATTTCAAACCTGGTTTACACTGTGGCTCTCCTGGTGTTCCACACTGCTGAGCTGCCTCACAAGCATTCTTCCAGGAAAGCAAGTCACTAACATGCTAGAAATTAAGATACTCTATCAGCCAGTCCCCAGCACTTTCTTTCATGTTTAAAATAGAACAATCAGCTTCATTATATATATACAAAAAAACCCACGAACCAAAAAAAAAAAAATCAAAAAAAAAACCCAACAAAGAAAACCCAAACCCAAAACCCAAATGAAAAAACCTCCAAACCAAAACAAAAAAAAAAACAAAAACCAAACCACAAAAAATGCAAACCCCCCCCAAACCAACTCCCATTACCATACTTTTATACTCTCAGATATTCCAGAAGCTAAGATTTCTGTCACAACATTCACATTGCCACACTGCAATACCTATCACATTTTCCAGTTTAATTTCTTTGCCTAAATTTAACATTATTGTAATACTTTTTTTGCTTGTTTTCAAAACTGTGGTATACAAGATGGATGTACACTTTACGATACATAACTTTAAAGTCTATCTGAAGAAGCACCATTTGCTTTATACTCATTTTGTCCATAAATGTAACTCAATATTCCTGACAGTTCAAAGCTAAAGCCACAAAAAGACCCCCATAAAACAAAAGACAATATTTGTTTGTCTTAGTCCAGCTTTGTTTCCTTCTAAAATCAACAAGAAATTAAAAGGTAATGTGAGCCAGTT
Source organism: Campylorhamphus procurvoides (assembly GCA_013396655.1). Taxonomy (NCBI): domain Eukaryota; kingdom Metazoa; phylum Chordata; class Aves; order Passeriformes; family Dendrocolaptidae; genus Campylorhamphus; species Campylorhamphus procurvoides. The sequence continues at coordinate 1,208,819 of WBMV01006151.1, forward strand.
ACCTGGACAGTTTCACTGACAGTGGTTCTTCATAGCTATTAAACACACTCCTAGATTTTTCAGGGGCTCATTTATCCCAGTGATTGGTTCTTCACATGAACAGTTATAAGCTGATAGAAACATTTGTAAGAGAGGCTTTTGCAATCCCTCACAATCTTGCTCTAGGGAATATGGAATAAATAAAAGCTGAGCAGGTATGGCCTCTCTCTTCCTTGGGACAGCAGACAGCCAATTGGAAAAAAAAAAGCCATCCCTATTATCGCCCATTCTTTTAAATGTTTAAAGGTACATAATGGCCAAAAGACTTCTGCAGTGGTCTTTTTTCTATTTAGGCACAGCATCCCAAATGGTAATGGCATGGCAAACAACATTGGGCTGAGAGCACTCGGGGGCAGATCCTGCCCCAGGTGACTGTTTCCTGCCCCAGCGCTCCCTGTTGGGTTTTGCTGTCAAAACAAAGTGTCTTACAGAGCATTCCCTCCTTTCCACCACCACACCCTCGCACTGAGCTGGAAGCCACTGGCATGTGCAAAGAGCACCAGAGTCCCACAGTCCACTGGGTGCTTCAGAGAGGAACAGCACAGAGTTACTTTCTGGTTTCAGGAACAGCCCTTCCACTGGCACATTTAATAACCTGTCTGGATGTACAATTTGTGTATTCAGATAGGAACTTTTCACTTTCATGTATAATTTATGTAACAGAGGAAAAAATGTGCACTGACAAATTAGCCTTTTCAAAAAAACAAGGGTTCAACTATTGGGGAAGGAGGGGATACATCTTGCAGTACACTCCTTGAGAGACTTTAAATACTGTATGCCAGAAATTATCCTCTTTGAGCTTTGCTGACCTTTGATCTGAAGAACTCATTGGCCTTGCTGCTCCAGGGAATTATCCTTTGAAATCAGTTACTCATTTTGGAGCTCAAATGAAATGGGGAAATCTGGTGATCTCATCCTGATGTCAAGTTTCATTCAGCAAAGAAAAATGAGATCTAAATGGGGAAACTTTAAAGGGGAAAAGGAGATATTAAAATAGTATTTACAAGTGATCAAATAATTTGTCTGTTCAAATATCCTCATGTGCCTTATCCAAACCCAATGCACATTTAAAAATACATACTGTTTTGTCTGAGAAGGGAAGGATAAGTGTTTGGTATCTTGCGTCTATACTTAGTTTTGGCTATTGACATGTGCTCAATTTCATGAAGGATGTGAAGGATGCAAACACATGCTGATCCTACTTATAAATAAAATGAGAATGTCTGCTTAGGGTAGTTAAAACTGGCAGCCTGTAAAGAGAGATCCACCAGTGAGCTGCATGCCAAGGTTCAGATATATTCACAATGTGAGCTTCCTTTCAGCTCTGCCAATGATATTAAACCAGACCAGACAAGATAGCTATCTCAAAGGAGTGTGGAGAATTAATAGACTTGTGTTTCCAAAGTCTAAGCCATCAGAAATAGGTCCATGTACAATATATCATCTGTGCAAAAATACTTATTTACCTCCCCGCTCAGATAACAAGTTCTGACAAAGAGAACGTGCTACATAGACAAATACCCTTGTTGTGGGAATCCACAACTGGAGGGGAAAAAAGGTATATATATTGCTTCTCATGGGAATAACCATATGCTCTCACAGACAACGTTCCCTAACAGAATGTTTCATGAATTGAAATACTGCATATGTTTTCTTTATTATGTTCTTTCCTTGTTCATTATTAATGGCCTTGTATTCACTTCTATAACCTTAAGACACTATAAAAATGCGTCTGGACAATATTTGAAATTGGAAGGACAATAAAGGAAAAATATTAACTTGGAAAAATTGTGAAATACCATTCTTTCATGAAAAACAAACTGACTGGCTTAAGTGTACTAGCAGATGTTTCTCTCTCTGATTGTTAATTACTACCACGCAATTGTTCCTAATTTAAGTGGGGGAGGAAGAGAGGGAGAGAATGAACAGTAACATAAAGATATTAAGACTCATCCCAGAAGAATTAGATCTTTTTTTTTCTTTTTTTTTTCCCCAGGGTGTTTTTTTCATTCCTATGGGAAGGGGGTAATAACTCAAAATGCTCCTTAGGAATCACCAAAATATCCCAGAAATGAGGTAAACTGCTGTGCTGTGTGTATTGAATGAGCACAGAATAGTAAGCTTCAGGCAGCCAAACTGTTCTTCCCTCTCCTCCATCCTCCATCTGAGAATAACAGAGAAAAATCAAGCTGCACTCAGGTGGAAAAGTGAGTGTTTAAACTTTCACCCTCACCCAGCTAGCTTGTCATTCCATGTTTCTCAAAGGCTCATTCTAACAAAGCATCTGGCTCTTTATCAAATGATCTTCCTTCTCAAAGTAAGGACAGTTTCTCCCCTGTTTTTCAACTGCACTTAACGTTAACAGGATCCTGTGGCCAGAATCAAAGAAGGATGCAACTCTGATGAATGTTCAGGTCTAAGTCATGGCTACCAACTGCAAACGTGCACAGCAGTCAGGAGAACTGAGGCTAAAGACAAACTACTTCGGAGCCTCTTTGCGATGATAGCCATTCCAAAAGGTATGTGATTATCACATCACTTTAATTCAAAAAGCAGAATTGTGGGAGAAGCTATGGAACCCCACAATGATAAATCATGACTGGACATTACCAGTGATGTCTTAACCCTGTCTTAATATCAGGGTCATTACTGTGCAATGTAAAGGTAACACTGGAGAACTGACAAAAATGCCATCTATGAAAGTCTATGAAACCAAACCTCTGAAGTGAAATGTTATTAGCCTTCTTCTCATGTTGGATAGACTGGATTCCACAGCAATTGCTTAAAACTGCTACCAGAAACAAAGGGACAGAATTATCTGTACATGGGAAAAAAAAACCCAATGAACCTTGAACCTGAGACTTGTGGGGGAGTAGGATAAAAGGAAAATTTAAAAATTACATATCAAGACACAGAGATGAAGTTATAAGTACTTCTGTAACAGCTCAAATTGAACTTCAGTTGCAATATTTGACTGGTGGAATTGAGCAAAGAACTGACCCAATGGAGCTCAGTAGTAAAATTCCTACTGACATCAATAGGGTAAGGGTTTCCCTTCCAATTTACAGATCTAGCAGATGCAGACGAACTTAGAGACTATGAGGACCAAAGGCATAAAAAGAGAATTAATTTCATCGGGTTTTTTTGGAAGTCTCTGATGTCTAAATTATCTGGTTCTGTCAACAATTTTTTCATTTTAAATCAGGTTTGACAAACATAACTGACATTCTTCACTGACTGCATAACACCCAGAGCAATAACAGCCATGTCTGAAAGTCTAAATTGAGGAGACGTCCTTTAATTAACAATTACATTCACATTCAGATTTCACTTTTAAGTCATCCTGGAGGCCATGGATTAAGAAATATCACCCCCATTAAGCTCACATTTTGTTTTATTCCACTGAATTAATTGAAACGCATCCCTGATGGAGATAACTCTGCTTGAGGAAAGGTCCTCTTCTCCAGGGCAAATGAACATCGAGAGAATGAGACTAGGAAGAGAGTAACATTCCTGTTCCACAGCCACCAGAGCAAGAGCGGAGAAAAACAAGCTTGTCCTGGGTCAGTGCCAAAAGCATGTATTCAACTTTCCCTGCCTAAAAGCTGAAGCTGATGAATTAGACACACCCTTCAAAACAACAAAGATCAAGCTGCCTTCTCTGAAACTTATTGTAAGGAAATTAATTGTCCATTTTAAGTCCAGTGGGACAAGTCAAAACCAACAGGAGCTGTACTAGTAGTGCCTTGTACCAGTCTGGGATGGGTATTTCAACCTGAAAATACGGAGAGAAGTCACGTTCTTCTATTTCACGGTTTCCTGTTGAAGGTCACAACACAAATTAAAGGTTCAATTGCACACCATAGGGTGACAAAACCCAAGATTGTCACAAGACCTACTGCCAGCACCCGACCATGGGGAGGCAGAGCAGAAGGGTAGTGACTCAGACCTTGTGACAGCTTGCAAAATACAAAACATAAAGCAACAAAAATAGACAGCCAAAACATGTTTTAATCATTCAGGCATCAAATGATGATTCTAAACGACAAGACACCACTATGACACTGAGGAGCGGCTAAGCTGAAGTTCACTGGAATATTCAGAAAACATTTTCTTTCAAGCATAAAATTTAGTCAAACTCACAGGTCTGTGCAACACCACCCCTCTTAACGGTTAAATTCATTTTGCCATCCCAAATAATTCAACATTTTTAAGTAGGAGTACTTCCAAGCCCTGATACAGAATCACAGGTTTCTGTTGAGGTCTGGCTTATTTTTGGTTTGTTTTTTTTTCTTTTTTTTGGGATGTTATGTCAGGCAGGAGAGGAGGGTGGGGTGGATTTTTTTATTATTTCCTTACAAAAAACCCCTTTTGTACTAAAGATGCAGATACAAAGGACAATATGGTCTCTCTCTGCTAGCGAGGGTGTAACTCATACATGCTTAAACACTAAACCTAGATTTCTCACACTCTTTCTGGAGGGAGTTTGCTAAAGGGAGGGAGTTTGCTGAATTTTGCCAGATTATGATTCCCTTTTCCAATTAGTTCCCCAACTGGCTGTATTTCATCAACAGAAACTGCCAGATTAAATGCCTTACTTGACCATCTTCACCCAATACACTTTGATGTTCAGTTCTCAAGCTTCAAAATACCTTTTGGATGAAGATCAGACAGCACTAAACAGAATTACTAATTAATTAAGCAAAGTTAAATTTTAAACACTGTTTGTTGTGTTAGCCAAAAGCCTGAACAGAACAGTCTTTTGTTTTTCCTTCCTCATTGGAGATCAAAGAAGATCATTTCTCACTCCCCTCCCCATCTTAAAAAAAAAACCAAAAAGGCAAAACACAAAAAAACCAGCACACGAGGAGGGGGGAGAACATGACAAAAGGGAAGAAACTCCATAAGCTTTGGTCAGAATAGTTCAGGATGATACCTGTAGCAGTAGGATTTGTGTTTGATCAGCGGACATATCAAAAGCCACATGAGCAACATGCAATCTGCTGTAACTGTCAGAATCATTTAACATGGGTAAGTATTTAAGTGAAAATTGTCACTGTCTATGGACCATTTACCATTTTCTAACAGCATTATATGCCCCTGGAACTCTGAAGGGGCTTGGGAAGCATTGAATTCTGTTGCTGAGCAGGGACAGATGGGGATATCAACTGAGCACTTGTGACTGACTTAAAGCAAAAGAAGAAAGACATCTCTAAAGACAGCCATTCACTGATTTTCGTTAGTAACTGGTTACAATTTTCCTTTTTAAAAATTCCTTCTCCGCGTAAGTTGCAGATATGCACACTCATATAGGATTTTCTATCTTGAATTTCCTTTGTCTCTTTGGGGTTTTTTTTCCCCTGAGATTCACAAGGGGAGAAAAAGAAGAAAGAAACCCAGCCACTACATAACCCTTTATTCAAATGAAGGCTGAGTAGGTAATGTTATTAATAATGTAGGCTTTGATATCAGCTCTCTCCCATCTAAGTTAGAGGTTCAATGGGAAAATCGTGTTTCTACCACCTTTGCTATGATAACGGGGCCTCTAAAGGTATCTGAACTCTAATATTCCTTTCATCAGAATTGCTTCCCATGAGGAAGAATGTCACTCTGACCCTCATAAAGCTAACCTTTTATGGAGAGCAATATTGTTGACTTGTACTGTAATGTTATTTTGGCAGTAATGAATCAGTTGCACAACTGAGAACTCCTTCATAGTTAATATTCAGTAGTAGGTTCAGTGTTCCCCTCCTCAGTGCCCTACATTACTCTGAGAGGTAGGGGAGAGTGGAGACAACACAACTGAAAAGCACTGTTGTTATCAAAAGGTCAGCATATGCACCTGCATATATAAGCATAGGTCTCTTTCTCTTTTCATATTTCTTCATGGATGAGGAATGGCACTGAGGTGACACACCACACACTGCAAAACATGCAGAGGAATAAAATTCATCAAGGTTAGACCCTCCACCCAAAGCAGAGAACACACAGGATCTCATCACATGAAATTATTCCCACGGAGCAAAGGCAGGTATCTGCTCGTTGTTATTTATAAGCCTGAAGACCTCAGGCAGAGATGGAAGCCCACTGTGCTATGACCTGCTCAAAGTGCAGAAGAAGAGATTGTTTGGAGCATGGTTTGCGGCATGCTTACAGGACAAGCAAGCCCTTCCTGTTGCTCTAGAGAACGCATGTGCTTTGCAACTCAAGATTCAGCTTTCCACTTTGAGCTACTCCTTTGATGGAAGATCCTGTAATACTCTTCTAGACACTGTCACTGTGAATCTGCCTTCAAATGTGGCATCTTGAAACCTGGGCAGCAATCACTGTGTGCTAGTGGGTCCTGGGCAGCCACTGTTGCAGGGCACAGGCACACAGGACAGGGCAGCTGGGTGCTCTGTGCAGCTCCCAGAGGGTCCTGCAGCAGCACAGCAAGGGGGTTCATCCGAACCCCACTTTGCCAAGACCACCCTTCCATACCTGGCTGGCTCAACTTTCTGTAAAGGCTCCTTAAAACAACGAAACAAGGGTCTGCAGCACCACACTTCAGCTTTGTGCCTCCAAATCCTTAGGCTGGACTATAACTGCCTCCTAAATACGTCTTTTGCACAGTCCAGGGCTGCCTTGGCTCCTCTCGCCACATCCCCTGCCAGTGCTGAGCCCTGTGTGCAGCCCTGGCTGCAAGGCACAGCAGTGCTCTCCACTCCTCCAGAGCCCTGTGAAAATTCCTTGAGTAGCAGCTCTTGTACTTCTGGATATTTTGTTTTACAACTAATATTCCCTTCCTCTCTTTCTGTTACCTTTACAGTTTTAAATCCTTTTTGGTACAAAGTTGAGCACTCGGGATGACATATTTTATTGGTGAAAGGACCTGGATTGCTGGATCAGATTTATAAAGCAAGAAAAAACTGATTGCTGAGGGTTTTTTATTTTTTTCTTTTTGTAGGCTGGGGATTGGGACTTTCCATCTAACAAGAGCAGCTGGACTCCAAGCTCTTTCAAGGGTAGAAATGTTGCTTCAGGTTCATTTCCACAACCCCATAGTGCTGCATTTATTATTTGCTTTTACTCACAAACTAGTTGTGGTTACAAAAAAAAAAACAAACCAAAACTTGTCTTCCAAACAAATGACATTTTATCTCTTTCTCCACAGGAGAATAAGGTTGACTGCTACTTGTGCTTTGAGGTTTGGATGTGATTGAGATGAAACATCTGTTAAGAAAAAAGGTGTGGGGGGACTTTTTTCTGCTAAAAATATCATGCCTTTTTTTTTTTTCCATCAAACTTGAAACATGTGATGAAATTCAACTTTTAAAATATAACCCTGGAGCTACTTGAAACTATAAAAGTCTCCTCAGTATCTGAGGCAAGTCAGAATTTCCACTGTTCAAGCTGGGCTTTTATGAAGAGCAGACTTTAGAAAAAGCTGTAATCTGTCTAGGTAACAAAGGGCACTTGTTCTGCCTGGTGAGGTAAAACTTTGGGTTTCTGTAGCTACTGCAGCAGAAGTGGAGTTGAAACACACAAAAGCACCCTGACTGATACACACTTTGAATTTGGAACAGCAACTGGCAAAGCAATATGCTTGTCATAGAAAATGCCTCCATGGGTCTGCATCTACACACCTGTGTGTTTGGAAGGTCCAGCAGGATGACGGGTTGCTGTGTCTAAACTCTGCAGCCCCGAGGGTCAGGCTTCTATCAAGCCAGCTACGTAAAACAGTGGCTCCTAAATTCAGTCCCAGAAATGAAAGAGTGATTTAATCCTGTCATAATGTGTATCCTCACAGGAGACACTCTGGGATATGAAATCCCTTTGGGCAGGAGAGAAGGGCATTAACAGTAGCAGGCACATGGGATCTAAACAAAAACCTACTGTAGAAAGCTACCAAACCCCCAGCAAAGACAGCACTCAATCTCAGTTGTCTGGTCATGTCGTGGTTGAGTTAAACAGAAAAAAACTTGCAACTTCAGGAATATTTGGGGGTTGCGGGAAGACATATTACCTATTAAATGCAGTATTCAACACTTTTAAAAATGAGTGTAATGTTTCATGTAAAGGCAAGAGATCTCAAACAAATATGTTGACTTCTGAAATATCAAAGGCCAAAACTTCTTTCAATTACAAGGGCACAAAACTTGAATGATTCCATGAACACCAGCATGAGAGTATTATCTGGTCCAAAATCTTTCCCTGGAAATACACACTAGCTTCACATGGGTAAAAAAGAAGGAAAAAAGAAAAAAAAAAGAAGAGAGTCACAAGAGAGTCAGAGAAGAATGGCATTTTGACTCACTTTTCAAAAACATGTTTAATAAAACCTCCATGAACTGTGGTCAAAGCTACAAGAAAAATAACTGGTAATAATCATTGCTGGGAAATTAAAAGTAGAAAAGGACCTTTGTTCAAGTAGAATAAATGAAACCACTGGTATTCATCATGTTTCCAGAGAGATTGTTTTCAAACTCCTGACTTGTTCCCATATTTCATTCTTTGTTCTTGGTGGTGGATGTCCCGGGGCAAAGTTTAAGCACATTTTCATACTGCTGCACATGCACAGTAATGCAGCTTTATCTCTGTACCATACACACCAGATCATCTCTCTCTCAAAATACACCCAAGTCCACCAGTCTGTCAAGGCCCACCTGATGGCAGACATCCCCTCCCAGGTCAGCCACCACTGCCCAGGCAGGAGAGCAGGACGTGCAGACAGACAGAGGTAGCTGTGACCCAGCCACCCTGTAAGGTTTGGCAGGTGCACCCACAGCAGAGCTGTCACCCAGCCTGCCTTCCCCTACATTCAGCATGACTGGTACCAGCCCAGGCCACAGGAACAGCTCACCCAGAAATGCTGTGTGTGCTACAGCTGTTCCTCCTCTGAATCACAACGCTGACAGTCCGAGGGAAACACCAATGACCAAGACTGACTCAGTGAGCCCAGGTTACTGAGGCCCAGCCCTTGACCATGACCCTCATATCCCTGGCAGCCATTTCTCAGAGCTATCCCAGCTATGCTACAAGGTGTCTTCCCTTGAGCTTCACTCACTGATGGGAACAATCAGCTGGGTGCCAAGGCTCTGTTGCCTGAGCCCTGCCACGATGCTTTACTCACCTTTGGGATGTTGAAGGCAAATGGAAGAGCCCTCCTGCCTTTGATGAGATCTCCCTGAGCTTTTACCCTTGAATTTTTCTGCTTCCCACATGCACCCTGATGGTCTGGCTCTTCCACGCTACAAGGGAAGCAGCTTGAAAGATCTGTAGACATAGATTTTTCAACAGGTATACCCACAGTTCACAACTACTCCAGAGCTGAGAGTAAATGAATATTCTTATTGTTAATTGATTCTAATTTTAATGAGCACTCAGAAAGAGCATTAGCTTCCCTGTGGAAGAAGGAAAAGTTGCCAGTCTTAGGTAGATGGAAAGAGCATGGAAAACCAATATTATTATAAATACCATGCACATAAAACTATTTTAAAGCTTTCCATGTTTAAAACATTCATTAAGGATCGACTCTGCTTTTTTTTTTTTTTGAGGTGCTTATTCACTTCTCTTTTCATTATCTTGGTTTGTAACCAAGAAGTATTTTTTGCACATTACATACAATTAATATTGAGATTTGGCTTTCTTCAGTCGCCATAAAGAATACAGACCACCTGTAAGTTTGGAAGGCTGTCTTGTGTTGAAGCCTTCTCTCTGCCACATTCTAAGGGACAGAAAACCCCAGGCTGCATTCTCAGCTTTGCCGTTGTGTTCTTGAACCAAACATGAAACTTGCTTGTGTTCAATATAACAACTTTCCAGCCATGTAGAATGGTCTGAACACAGATATCAATATGAAACTATTACTTACACCAGGTATGATCTTCCCAGCCTAAGGCTGTGACTGTAACACAGAACACTCTCAAACCAGAGGCAAAACACATCATTTACCAAAAGCTCAGGCAGCACCAGTAGGAGCTGGTGGGTGTCAGCTAGAGGGAGTGATACCCTACATGCAGGGAACAAGCACAACACAAGGAGGAGAGCACATACCCTCTGCACAGCCAGCAGCTCAGTGTGAGGAGGAAAGCTCACCCTCCAAGGTGTTGTAACAGCCCACTTTTCACTGCCTTTCTGTGCTCTGCTTGCCAACATGGGTGGGAACTGTTAGACACTGCAAAGGTTCATTTGGAAACACCTGGAGACCACTAACTCATTACACACAGGCCACGGGCAACCCTTGGATGGCAACAGTCTTTCATCACTACTGACCTGGCTGCACTTGAAACAGCAGCTCTAGAAGTAAAAGCTTCTGATCCAAATACCAACCCCTCTCAACTGGAACAGCTAATGTTAAGAAACACTTGTACAATTTTATATACTTTTTTTTTAAAGTGCCTTATGCCGTAAGATTTTCCTCCCACTCATGGCAAGCAGCCTACCTGCTTCTTATAATTTCCTGGATCTGTGCACAACCACAGGAAAACTTCTGCTAATCCTACCAGTCTCATGTTCTTTGGTGACTTTTATTCTAACTGCCAAACTAAGCAGTTTTCTCTTGGCGCTCTGCACTGCTCCTTCCTCCCCATACCCCACGTCCTTCGGCACTCCTTCCAATTCACAGCAACCAGCTTATCAGCTGCCAGCCTCAGCAGGGACTCGCTGCTTGTCAGATACTGAGGGCTGCTGCCCATGGGTCACCCTGTAGCTGAAGATATTTTTCAGAGTTGTTTTATGCCCTGTTGAGTAGTAGGAAAGGATAAGGCAGAAACCTCCTGAGACCTGAAAAAATGCAGCCAGTGAGCAAGTGATCACCAGTCTGAGGTGATCACATAGCATATACTCATGCATAGCAAATCTATGGTAAGTGCAGAGGATTAGCAACAAGTCCTTAAAAGGCAGAGTTCCCATATAACATTCAAGAAGGCTGACCATAAGAGCACTTTCAAGGTGGCATTATTAGCGCTCTATTTACAGAGTTAGTGATAAATAGGTATTTGGTTTAAGAACCCAAGAGAGAAGGGACCTTAATTTTCTGCAAAGCACCAAGCCTGCATCAATAGTACTAGATAGGTAATAACAACAGAGCTGGCATAAAGCAAATTTGCCTGTGTGCAAGATATAATCTATGCCTTTTCTATAAATACACTGAAATTACTTGTATATAATATGCAATTGCATAAGCTTTAGAAAATAAATTAAATAACCATCATAACTGAAGTCATTAACTAGAGAAGAGCATGCAGTCTGAAATAACTGCCTTTTATTACCATTTTGTAGCTCAGCCTAGAACAATACATTAGTTTATTAGAGCTAAAAGATTAATGAAGTATGGTAAAAAGGGCCTCCCACGCAAACAGAAGGTTAGCTAAAACTAGTTAAAATGCTTGTTGAAGTTTTCCTTTGCTGACTAGTTTATAAACAATTTGGGCCCAAGTACCACGCCTTGCCACCAATTTTAGAAACAACTCCAGGAACTAAAGCCTTCACCCAGTTTTTCCTGGATGGAGAGATGGAGGAAAGGCAATTATCTCACATAAAGGCAGCCCTACTGTGGGATGCAGTGGGGAAGGATACTCTCCTCATGCTCTCCCCTTCAGCTCTAGCCTCACATGAAGGACTGACTGGACACACTAGTACCAACTTGAAAAGCATTTAGTAATATACTATTACAACTATAATAATGATACTTAATATAGGCATATTAAGAATATAAGGTATTATTTTTCTGCTTTGCTGAATACAGAATGCCTTTTTTGCAGGTTTAAAAATTCCATCATGTCTTGTAAATATGTGAAAAGTGCAACAAGTAGTTCTCTTACAGATATGCTAGACTTTTTTTTCAGCAACAACATGTGCTTTGAACTCTGCTGGAGGGTTCTCTAATATTTATGTGCAAGAAGATGACCTGAATAATTTGTCTCTTCTGGTACCAGAACAAGGAACATCTAACATCTAGGGATTTGGACACAACCCGCTTGGGAAACATAAAAAATTGCTTTGTTGATTCAGGCCAAGCTCTGTCACTGCTTTCAAGAGGACTTTGGATATCATGTTCAGATAAGGCACCAGGAAGGCTTGGATCGTCTCCAGTCTTTTGTTGAGAGAATAATAATCAAGACATCACCCTTGGCTGACAAATGAAACAGGGAACAGATTGCTATCAGTGTAAGAGGCAGCTCTTCTGACAGGTATGGGACTAGATTGATCTCCAGAGATGCAAGATTTCTGATTAGTAGAAACACTTCAGTCAGACTTTCCAGGAGAACAGTGGCATGAGAAATCACATTATGGCAGAACTATTTGGGACAATAGGTTAGGTGTCTCCTGATAGGTTACATATGTCACCTTGAGCTCATGGTGAAACTTAAGACTTCACTGTGAACTCCAAAAGGCAGCAGAAGTCACTGGCAGCTGGATCCCACTGGGCTCTAAAGAGCTTGTATTGAGACAAGGAGCAAATCACCCCTTTATACCATCACTGTAGCAGAGGGAGATTTTTCTTTCTGAACTAAACTTTCTGAAAAGTTTTTATATGTTCAAGAGATAAGAGGGAAAAAACCCCACTCACTTCAGAAAGACATGGAGTGGACAAGATAAGAGTGTTCTCCCACTCTACAAGTTTTATCTGTGAAAATTTCCCAAAGGGTCCAGGGAAAGAAGGTGAAAAAACTTCTGGAAAACATGAGCAGGATTCTCAAACAATTCATTAGAAGCTTACTCATGCCTTGAAGAGTAGAATCAGAACTTGGATGTCATTATTGAACACAAATAGCAGATATCTTTCTGAGCCATCTGTGTGTCTCCATAACAGAAGTGTGACTTGCCGTTTGATGCTGCATTCAATTTCTGTTTGCCACTTTAACTTCTCTGCTGACATAAAATTAAAAATATCTCCCAATGTCTGTGCTAGTTTTGGTGACTTCTTCCAGAGCCACCTCCAGTCATTCAGTTCTCTCCAGGACAAGGAAGAGAAAATGTGAGCTCCGCACATGAAGAGTGATGAAGTTATGTGTGCCCTGTGCAGAAACTGTGGGACAAGAAAGTTGAAGCACGATCATTTGTGCACTGCCACAGCAGACTGCACAAGTACTCTAAGTCTGGCAAGTGGGAGTCTCTGAAATGCAGTGGGAAATCACTTGGAATGAAAGCTGCAAATGAATCCACTACAGAACCTATATCCAGCATGCCCAGTTGTGGAGTCATTAATGAAAGAGGAAGGAGGAAAACAGAGACAGTAATATGAGACTGAGGCTTCCACTGGTGGCTCTTGTCGAAGGAAATCACTGACCACATAAGAGAAAATCCAAAAATTTCAATTTAGTGACTTGCCCAGCAGCAAAATCAAAGGCAGGTGGTGGATATAATAGACAATACTGGTCAAACTGTTTCTTTCTGCATAGCGCTCAGTAAACAGAGTTGCCGCTATTGAGTTCTAACCTCTTGTCATGCAGCAACATTGAGTCAACAATCCGCTCTCATGGCTTAATGCTTTTGATGTTTACTTTGTTCTTTGTATAGTTCAAAAGAAAGCACTAATGCACCAGTCCTCTTACCAAATACAATCTTAATCCCAGAATCCCGAGCCTTTTGCTGTTGGCCAGTTAAGTCTGTTAAGACGAAAGGATTTGATCAAGCTTTACATAACAACACAGAAGTTAAATCCAGCAAAGAGAGTTCTTTTTATCTGTACTGCTCAGACGGCTGAGAGGGGGGAAAAAGAGAGGGAAGGAAAAAAAAAGGCAATGAACTTGGCTATGTAAAACAAAATAAGGAATTCAATTATTTCTCTTATTGCCACTTTGTCTTTTCAGTGAGAGTCTTCTAAAGAACTCAGATTTATTCTCCAGTGAAGTTTCTGAGTGCAAAGGCTGTAACTTTCCCCCAAACCAGAACTGTGGCACCTGCTGTGCTTTTCTGCAAATCTGAGAAATGCTGCTTTTTCATTTTTTTTTGCATCCCCACCATGTATTTATGAAGGCAGAATATAGCTCACTGATGCATGGTATTTGGTAGAGCTGGGTTCAAGTCTTTGTTTTGCCATTCACATTCTGTGTGACTTTGGTCCAACCAACTATTTTCCAGGTTACAGCTCCCTGGCTCTGAAACTGGCCATCAATGACTTTGGCATTATCTTGTGACTCGGGAATGTACAATCATGCATCACACATATTACACCAGTACATACGTACACATCATGAGGCAGCAAAATAAAGCAAACTATTTCAGATGGAAAGATTAATCTATGTTCTAGGATATTCATTATATTTTCCCCCAGAAACATTTCTATGCAGAGGAGAGGTACGACAGTGGTCATCCAGAATTCAAGCTGTGCCCTAACAGGATCTCAAATTGTGTTTCAGCTTCACTTTATGTTAGTATCACAATTTTATGGTTGTACTAAACTCAGGCAATAAAAATATGATTCCAGTAAAAACTATGAAGTCATACAATAAGGGTGCTTTAACACAATGCTTATGGTGCTGTCTGATAATTATAAGATTCTCGATATCCCATTCAAATAGGAAGTGACTAACACTGTCCCCAGGATGGCAAGCACAGGGATCTGAGAGCAGAAGGGAGGGGGATCAAGCCTTGACAATCCACACACATTTGCCTAGGCACTGGGAGGGAACAGCCACCTTCCTCCCAGATGGAAAGATGCCACACAACAGCTCTTCCCCAGTGACAGCACACAAAGGGTGGGCCACCTGCTGGTATCTAAATCTGATCCTCACCACTCAGCTACTTCATAACAAAGGGGATGCATCAAAAGTAATAACATGAAACTGCTGAAAGACTGAAATTACAGCAACCTAAAAGGGTTTTACACCCTAATAAAAACAATCTTACTGCTGACTAGTTTGGAAATATTATATATTGGATATTATATTTGTTATGCAAGACAATTCTACATAGCAAAGAGAGAAATAATTAGAGGCAAGGAAAGACAAAATGAGAAAAAGAAAATGAAATTATTCACCTTGCTGACATTTAATATCCTGTGTGAAGCAGTTTCTCCTATAATTCTAAAATTAAAAAGCTACCCTTTATTAGTGTTATGTCCCACTGTGGGTAGATAGGAAAACTGTGGTGAAGTTAAATGTGAAAACACTCACAAAAACTCCATCATGGTAAGCATATTTTGCTATTGTGATTAACAGTAGCCTACAAGCACCAGCCTAAATTGAGCTCCTATGTTACAGCACATAGAAGGGAATATTCTTTGCAAACTACAGAGACGATAGGAACACGGAATCCAAGAAACATAGGATATTAACACATTTCACAGGTAAGGAACTGGAAGAGAAAACATATGAACATAGAGTATCTTTCAAGTTCTGTTTAGACAGAGCACCAGAAACAAATAACAGGATCATAAAAGGACAGAAATGTCCAGGTTAAGCTTGACATGGTTCATTGCTCTAAATAAATTGGGCCTATTGTTTCCACTACTGTATAACATAAATCTAGAACACATCTCACATAACCACTTGTTATACTAGACAGTTTCTGAAATCTCATTTCCTTGAAAGGAATGAGAAACAAATTAATCTCCTCCATTCATCAACCCCTACTTGCCCAGCTGAAGTTCAGGGTACCTCGGATGTGTTCTCTGGCACACAGAGATATTCCAGCTCCCCAAGGGCCTTTCCCACCACAACAGTGAACCCATCTCAACTGCCTCACTGAGGAGGAGATGAGATGGAAAGAGTCGTCCAAGGCAGTAAAGATTCCATTCATATTGAAGAAAAATGCATTGAGTAAGAGTCCAATATTCCTTTATATTAACCAAGAAATTTTGTTCTTTAAATACCTTCTAGATGGAAGTGTTCATCACCAATAGAGTCTCTGTAGCCTTCCCCAGATAAATCCTGTTTAAAACAAAAAAATAACTAAAATTAATGACAAATATACTATATACGAAGTGTTAAGGTGTTAACAATATGCATTTGTCATTGTCAGAATTAATTTAAAATGAGAGCACAGATGCTGTTTTCCAAGAAAGAAGTCAATCACTTTATTCATGGTAATCAAATGCATTTGGTGCTATTTTACAACACTCTGGACATGCCTTTGGACAGAAATTTAATGGAGGTGAATTGACTATAGAGGAAAAAAAAATGTACATATTCAAATAATTTTGCAAAGTGGGTTAATATTCAGCATTTCAACACTCTGTCAATCAACCAAGTTAAAAAAAATTCCAAATGGAAGTGATAAAGGAGATATAAGCCCTTCACTACCTACAGAGGAATGTTATTGCTTAGTTCCACCAACAAATAGAAAAGTATCTTATGGCAGAGGTCACCAAGAAAAGTAGATGCCAGACTATGATGAGCTGCCTGATCCTTCAGTCCCAAAATTCATGAAATTTTGTCAGCCCCAGCACATTTAGACCAATACAGAAGCAGATGCCATAGATATGCAGATGAACTCATCTGAGACCCAAAAAACATTTCTCCAGGAACACCGAGTCAGCATCCTCAGCTTCAGTCTGTGAGCTGAAAGTTGACAGTACAGAGCTTTTTTGTACAAGATAAGAATAAGGGAATAATCTATGAAAATTAATGTCTGGTTGCATTCATTAGTTTTATTGTTAAGGAATTTGATCAAGAAAAAGGCAGGTCACCTCTTTTTCTTGAAAAAGTTCTTTGCCTTCCACGTGCCCAAATGTTACTCTTTGAGATTAGTTATAACAATGTCCCTAAGCCACAAAAGCATATCTTAGGAATTCTTCAGGATGAATTTCTGCAACAGCATGTTAAAAATTAGATTTCACAAACACTACTGCATAGGTAGCCCAGAAACCCTGAAAATACTGTCTGTTCACAAGCAGGTCCCTTGAGGTAAAGTTAGAACTCACAGGACAAATGGCTCTGCGAAGTGCTGGCAATCTGGCCCAGAATGCTGGAATACTGCTACAAAAGCCAACATTCTGCAGTTAGCTTTGTAGGTAGCAAAGTAAAAAAAAACCCAACACTATTTTTGTTCTAGTTAAATAAGTCTCTTTTTTTCTGGGCATGTGCCAATTAATGTCAATCATTACCTTAAAAATGATGGAGGAAATGAACAGAGAATTAACAGAAGACGTAAAATGTTGCCATGACTTATATTTTTGAAAGATGATGGTCTTTCCAGGGCCATGTGAAGGTTAGTATACTCATGTCTGAACAAATTCCCCCATGTCACCATTTCCCATGAAGATCTGAGAGCACATCTCTGACTGCGTTCATAGACAATGATATATACAGAAGTGACTCTGCTCTGCCACAACGCTAAATATTGAATAACTTTGTTTGGGTTGGGGTATTTTTGTTTGTGTGTTTTCGTGTGGATTTTCTTGCTCCCTTTAAAAAAGAGAATCATTTCTGTTAACCTGGTCAGCATCTATGTAATGAGTAGGTATGATCTTACTTGTGGTGTATCCCTGAGGATAATACTATCTAGGTGATAGCCTTCACCTCCTAAAATTTTAGCAAACCAAGTCCTGCATTTGGGTATCAAACATGGCCTGTTAAAATGATGTCATTAATCTCATCTTCTACAAAGCTCAAAAGTCATTAATTTTTATGGTTTTTCAAAAGACATCACTTAAAAATGAGAATGCATTTGTTGATGTAAAATGCACTATCAAGTAATTCAAAGGAAACCAGTGGAAGACAAAGTGTAAAACAGCAGAGCAAAGCATTAATATTCATTATGCTAGTTTCCTTATTTTCTCACTTTTAATCATTACATGGGTCTTAAGCAAATATGTTTTATATTCTAGTCTAGTTTCACTCCTTCTTTAGCTTCTAGTTATTTAAGTTAAAGTAGTAACTTAATGCAAGCAAATTTCCAGTGTTTCTGCCTTAAACCAAATTATTATAAATTAACACAACCTAAAAAGTGTTTTCATGCTGCTAACCGTAATATACCTGTTAGACAGCACATAAATTGACAATCCACCCTGAGACTGATGAGAGTATCGTTTGAACATTTAGTGACACATTTTAGCAGAATTCCTCAGCTCCCATTCAAATGTGTTCCTCTCTGTGTGAAGATTATGACATGTATTATCTTTGATAGGCACGTATCTGCAAAACATGTGGGCCTTTACAGGGAAAAAAAAGTAGGGTGAAAAAAATATACTCTCATTCATCTTATCATCATTAACTCTTCTGTCAAAAACCTGCAAGGGAGTTACCTGAATATTTTTAGCACCACCAAGATAGATGGCACAACCTGGATAAACACCAAAATGCACCTGCTTGAGAAAAGGTCTCTGGGCAGCGCATGCAAACTCACACTCAACAGAAAAGGACAAAATCTCCGAAAGCATCAGAGAAAACAATTCTGTCTGCAGCTCATACTGCATAATGGAGTATTCTCCCAGTGACATTGTACAAATTGCCTTGAAGTGAATAAAACACAGCAACCCAAATTCATAAAGTGCACTAGAGCAAAGGAAAAGGGCAAATGTATAAAACAGAATTCACAGCTCAAGAAATTCTAGTGGGAAGCAAACGTTATAGCCAGGTAGGAATATCTGGCACTGGGAAGATGAGTGTTGGAGCACAAAACACACAGGGGCTCAAGGGGATGGAAAAGCCAGCAGGGGCTCTGCGTTCAGCCAGGCTCTGCAGCGTGGTCCTTGGGGCCTGAGCCACGGCAGGAGCCCAGCCCACAGCAGGACCCGTGCCCAAGAGCAAAAGCAACAACATTTAGATCATAGGCAGTTGTATATCACTGTCCTGACACAATGTTTGAAATCACAACACTGCGTTTTCAAACTGGAACACTGAGTCATGAAACAACCAAAACCAGATGTACCCTGTGAAATACTGGAGAAAAGAGGTCAGCGAGCACTTGAAAGAATAAAGGAAAGAAACATTTACATAGAAGGATTATTCCAGCATGCCACTGCTATGGGTTGCTAAACAGGAACCCATCTAGAGTAAGTGTCTTTACCTCACCAGGAGTTTTCCAGATAAATGAGTTGGCCTCTGTTAGCTACTGACACAAATCACACTGAATGACTAAGATTCAAGCTCAAACATCTGCTTCAAAACTCAGAACAGCTGGCTGCCTGGCCTGGGCAGAAAGGACCTCGTGTCCCATATGTCCCATTCCGATGGGTGCCGCTGTCCTGAGCTCAGACTTCAGAGGGTGGGGTGGAGAGAAGAGTTAATCACTGCAACTCCCTCAGAAATGTTGCTGAGTATATGCACTAGGAGAAAAACAATCTTTAAAAACTCCCACACCCCAGGGCTTCTATTCAGCTGGGTACAAGTCTGGCAATCGTCACTCGCTTCCCACCTTCATTGCACAATCAGACTGATGAATTCTAACTCACTGGGAATTTTATTTCTTTTAACCTCAACGTCAGCCCTGACCACCCTGTGCAGTTTTCTTACTGATACAAGTCTCGGAAGATAAATGCTAGGCACTCGCTCTGGGGCTTCCACCTATTGACTTCCTTCTCACCACCTATCTGAAAACACTGCAATCCAAATCCTCACCCATCGTTCTGTCTATATCACTTTATTCCCCTGATGCCTTTGTTGGCTCCCTTTCTGCCTCTGCACTGAAGGTAAGCTCCTTGAATTTACCTTCCAGGCTCCACATAGTCATATTTGTGGTGGTATCTCCTGGCCCTGCCTCCTAAGTCCCTGTGCCTACCAATTCCTCTAGTCTGGCTCAGCAGTGTGACTGTCTCCCTGTCCTGGCTGTGCCTTTCCACGCTGCTCCCCACAGCACCCAGCACAACCAGAGTGGGGATTTTAGCAGCCTGCACCTGGACTAACGTGGTTTTCCATAGAGTTTTGCTCCAGAGGAAGTAATGACAGCTACATCCATAGCTGTATTAGATATATCAAAGGATAACCTTTGATTTAAGTAGGTTATCATGATAACAAGCACATTTTAGAGTTTAGGCTGTATTACATATCAAGTCAATATTGCTTTAATTAACATTTTTCTAAAAGGTGTTGCACTTATCAAGTAGAAACAAGTTGCTTTACCTCTCCTTCTTCAAACATCTCATTAAAATCGTTTGATTTAGCCTTAAGATACATAATTTTCCACATTTTTGACAGAAAATATGCACACATTTCATATATTAGTGAATTTTTATGGACTCATACTTTGGGGGTTTTTTTGCACAACACATGCAAAATGACAAATTGTGAACCAAGAAAACTTTCCTCCTATTTGAAACCATCTGACTAAAACATGTGGGGTTTTGTTTCTTTATTCTCATATTGTTGCAATAGAGTTCCAGCACTTTTGGACCAAGCAAAGTTGAAGAAACACATTTCACAACAGGACTGCAAGGGACAAGATATGTGGTAACTCTAACATCTTCTGTAGATCTTACAATGGTTTTAAAGTCACTGCCAACAAGAATGCTGTGTCACCTATGCACAAATTTCAGTTCTTGATGTAGAAAAAATAATCCCAGGAAATGGAGGCTCAAGACAATGAGGATGCCCTTTGGCCTTTCACCCAAGTGACTCAGGGCCCTGCCAAGTGCCAAGTGGCCACTCTGAATCCTTCAGTCTCACTCCCAGGAAACATGTTTCCAAAATAAGTCTGATTTTCATACAGCAAGTCCTTAACAGATTGTGAAAACCTCGTCTGTTGAAGATGCTTCAGGAAATCCATCCAAACCCCAAAGCAGGCATTATTATTGTTTCGCTTTATTTTTAATCTTGTCCAGACTTGAAGAGAAAGAGGAAAAAGACTTCTCAAAAACCAGTTGATGAAAGGAACCTTGTTCTCTTTTGGGTATCTGAAATTTCCCATGGACTAGAAACAAAGATATGTGTAACTATGATCAGCTCAGGCCGAGGCTGCACTATGGGGAACCCTTCTCACCCCTCAGAAAATGGTATGTAGGTATAAGCAGATATTCTGTCATCTGAGGTGGTCATTCATTCTTCAAATACAGGTTTGGAGCCAGGCTTAAAACTAAGATAAATAAGCAAATAAATAAACTGCCTTAGTCAGACAAACATGGCAATGACATTGTGCCAGGCTAGCAGTTTCTGTGCACACACACCCATGCAGCCAAACCTGCACAAAAGTAGACATTTATGCACACAGTTTCGTGCAATCACTACTTTCAGGCAAAAGGTAAGAATGTGCTTGGGGCATGCATTTGGCTCTCTCTGCACTTAGAAGTGAAGACTTCATACTAATATTCTCTTTTAAAAATATTTGAAGATCCCCCTTTTAAGCCTTCTCTAATAAATGATAGACTTCTGTATTACAGCGTCTTATTTAGGACAAGAACTTCTTTTCCTTCCCTGCTCATAAGTAGTCCATAAACCCAGGGCCTTACACAGATAAAAGCCTCATTGAAACTAGGCAAATACATTTCAGAATTAAAGTATATATAATATAGTAAAATACTACAAAGTAATACACATTTATGCCTAGTTTTAAGCCTAATATTGTTATTCTAACAGCATATTTCCCTTTCTTCAATCCTGAGGTTTTACTTTTTTGAGTTTGCCATTCTGGATAATTTAATAACAAAAATAATTCATTAGGATGCCACTTTCTGTAAAGAATGCATAAAGCAGCTCACATTTGAAATACACCCTGCAACTGAAATAATGTAGATTGTTCAGCAGAAGCAACAAGGTCAGCTTTTACAATGTTTTCTCTCTCTGAAATAAGAACCTGTGCTTTTTCATTACAGAAGGGTTTTTCTTCCTCCACCACGCATCAAAGCTTCTCTCAGAAAAAATGTCTTCATAATATAATCACAGCAGGTAGAGTTGTTAAGAAAACAGACTTGTCTTCTAAGATCTCTGATAGATGATCTTGGATGGGTTTCACTGCTGCAGTTTAGGATTTTACTGCCTTTATCTGCCCTGTTGACCTCTGTGCCCAAAGTTATGGCCTTCCTAACAGAAACAGCAGGACACAATGGATCTAGCACAGCAGATACCAAAATCCATTCTCTGGTACCCTAGCACAGAGATGACACTAATTTACCAGCTCCAAAAATACAGTGGTGAAACACACAAAGCCAGCTTGGCTGGCTCTGCTCTAGGAGCAGTAACACCCAGCCATAATAATACAGTAACAGTGTTTGAAATCACTGCATCTGTATCCACCAATTTGATGGATTTGGTGCCCCTGCAGCCTCATCTCTGTGACTGTAGAGCAATTCCAGCTGTTGGTAAAACACTGTGACGATAAAGACAAGGCAGACCAAAAAAAAAAAAAAA
>WBMV01006151.1:1231081-1266547 GCA_013396655.1 Campylorhamphus procurvoides
AAAAAAAAAGAAAAAAAAAGAGACCACGTTAATCTCCAGCCACAAAGGATCATGGACAATTAGAGGCTTATGAGGCAGAAAATATCCCTGTTACATGCCCTCAAATGGGAACACGCGTTGTATGAAACGCTTTTAAGGATATCCCATTCATAGGAATATGAACATGAGGCTGTTGAGGAAGTGAAAGTGCAAAGCAGAGGGACACTTACACAAAAACCTTCATGGTGGACATCTGAATAAAATAAGAAAGGAAATATGGTACTTTTTGTTCAAGATTTCTTTCAGCTGAACCTCTTTTGCCCCAGTCAAACACTCAGACCAGGCTTTCCCATAGCATAAAACAAAAATCCTTTCTTCATTTTTCTGATCTATTTAATTTCTCCAGCCTATGAGAATCATGTAGTGACAATAATGAAACATGTTATTGGCAAGTGGCTTTGTCATCTCTACTGCAGTGGGCAAATGAGCATCCTCTTTCAGTGGTCAGTCACTGCAACCTTCATTCAGCAAAGGCTGCCTGCCTGTTCATTTAACTTGAATCATAAGATTCAACGTACTGTGGAAGATAAGCATGCTTGTAAATATAAATCAATTTATACCCTGTATATATTAAAAATAATCTACAGAGAAAAAACACCCCACAACAGCAGCTTAAAATACTAGGCACTTTTCTCTAATGTATGTTAAGACTGTAGATACCTAGTGGACAGTTTTATTTAGATTATTCCAGTTTCAAGACAGAACATTACTGGGTTTTTGATGTTTTAACCCTGGATTTCATGGACTTTTATAAACCCTTGCTAGGTGTTGCAAAAAGTGGCATCTTCCATTAACACTATTATAGGAATTCTGGAACTATTATGGATTCTAATTCTTAAGGTGATAAGATGAAACACAGTTTTTCAAGGACTTCTGCCAGATAAGAGATCATGTAATTGAAAGCAACTGTAAGAACAGATGTATGGAATCAGCAGTTACTTTTCAACTGAAGGGTCCAGCCACCTTCAACTAAAAAAGATCATCAGTCTTTGAGATTAAATAGGACTGAAACAAGAAATGACTGCTTTTTTGCTATATTTAAATTCACTTTGAAGCTACTTCAGAAGAATAAATGAACTCACTCTACAGATTCAGCTATTTACCTTACTTTGTTCTAACTATCCTCTAATCTCTTTGCTGATTGGAAAATCAGTTGTCCCGTGTCCCCCAGGACCTTATCTTCACCATAGATTATACTGATGAACAAGTCTAAGAACATGAACGAAAGAGGACAAATCTTCATCTTCCTTCCAGCCTGGAGAAGCTCAGTAACTCCTTCAAATTCCTTATTTTGGGCTTCTTCACCAGAGGCAGATGGGTGTAGCTATGTAATAAATCTGATTTTCTGTTCAACTTCCTTTCATGATAGATTTGGTTACCAAGAAATTCTCTTAACAGACAGATTTAAGTGCACTGAGGTGATTGTATCCAGGCATGCACTGGGAAACAGGCTTGCAAAAAATGGCTCCAGAGCTCGACTGCAGAATAACTTCCTCCTTTCAGACGTGATCACTGACTTCAGTGATCATTACAGCTTTACCATACTGCATCCTGAACCTTTCTTGTGAGAATAGTCTGTCTTTCTACACGGCTTCGGTTTTCATACAGCACAAGGGCTTAAAGCTCCCCTAGAATGATAATCAATGCTCTTCTATTATGTTTATAGCTCCAAGACTTTTCCTGCTAATGGATGACGTATATTTACGCAGCTGGAGGAAACCTGGATTCAATAACTGCTCCACCACAGACTCACTGTGTGGTGTGGGGTAGGTCACTTAAATCTCTCTGTGCCTTCATTTTTCAACTGTAAAACGGAATTCTTGATGCCCACCTTTGCAAAGAACTCTGAATCCTCAGGATGAAAACATACCCCGCTAAATAATATTACCTTGTTAGGAAGCACAGGTGTGTGACCCTGGACACATATGCTAATGCTGAGCCATAAATCTGTCAACAGGAGGTGCTGGCAAAACAGATGGTTCACATTCCTTCTTAAACCACCTCTTTGTCCCCAGAGCCCAGGTATGTCAACTAATCATTTTATAACTGGCCAGGGTTTTAATGGGCCAGGAAGTCACAGCAAAGTACAATATGACCAGCATTATGGCTAAAAACGGAGCCAACAAGATGAAAAGATAGACCTAGAGGTTGCTTTTACTCTTCTCCTCTGCTCCCTGGCATATAGGACAAGCACTCTGAGGCTTTGCAGAAAAAGATTACAAAAAAGCAGAACCAGTCCCCACACATTCCTGTAAGCAGACCAGCACCGGTGACCATGCCTGACTGCTGACTGATGCTGCATACATGGAAACAAACACATGTTTTTTCATTACAGGCAATAAAAAGCCACAGACGCACACCATTTAAAAATCTGATTTAGATGAACAGTTGCATGTTGATTCACAGGGTCAGGAGGATTACAAGTAAATAAAAAAGTTCCCTTCTAAACATTTATTTTTTTACTTAAGTGGTCCGTATTATTATTATCTCAATAGCTGAAAACTGAGTACCTGGCATTTGGCTTGAAAATGTTACTGCAGCAACAAGGCTGGGGCAGGATTTATGCTGCAGACTGGGCAGGCAGCTGGCAGGGAGTGCTGAGGTGGGCTAGCCAGGCAGGGAGGGCAAGGCACAGCAGGCTGGGCAGCGAGGGCAGGCAGGGCAGACAGCAAGGAAGGGCAGGACAGGACAGAGCAAGAAAGGGCAGCAGGCAGGATAGAGCAGGACAGGGCAGAGCAGGCAGGGCAGAGCAGGCAGGGCAGAGCAGGCAGGGGAGAGCAGGCAGGGGAGAGCAGGCAGGGCAGAGCAGGCAGGGCAGAGCAGGCAGGGCAGAAGGACAGGGCAGAAGGACAGGGCAGAGCAGGCAGGGCAGGCAGCTGTGCAGGCCCGTCTGCCACGCACATTCCCATAAATGGAATCGCAGGGCCAGCGGCCCACATCAAAGCATGGAGTTTAGCAGATTTCCCCTTCCCCTCCCCCTGAGTCTTTGAGACGGAGACTTCATACTCCAGAATTTAATATCTTTTTCCTCCCTCCCCCCATCAGCCCCTTTGTCTGTGTCTCTGTTCTCTAAGAGCTAACAGATGTTGATGCCATATAGTTTCAAAGAAAACTTTTGATGCCCACATAACTCATTACAACTAATATATTCCAAGAATGCTTGTAGCTCAGGAAACACTGGGGTGAAAAAACAGAGGAGAGGGGGCAAATGGCTACACTGAGTAAGCCTTGAGAGAAAATAAATAGTTCACTTCAAAGTCATCAGGGAATTCTTTAACAAGCTCTTTCTTCCGCAAAACACAGAACAAATTCAGCTGAGCCTAGAATTCCCAAAGGAAAAAAATAAAACCAAACCCCATATAAATGGCAAAGCAGAGGGAAGCATCTGAGAGGTCGCCTGGCTCTCCCAGCAACAAAGTGCACTGTTCTCGAGGTTCACTATTCCCAAGCAACCTGCACTGTGCCAGGGCACAAAAGCACTGCTGAAAAGCAGAGATTGTCAACAATAACAATACAGAGAGTCCTAGAAAAAGCTAACCCTGTCCCTCTGCACAGAATGAACGCAGATGGCAATGAGATTGCTCAACTCACTGAGCACTGTAATTCAGCCTTACAACACAGGAGGAGGATGTGTCATGAATGTCACAAAGAGAAGAAACATTCCCTCATTTAGCAAAAGCAGGTGATTGCATTTTTCACGGCAGGCAGGTCCATGTTCTTAGCTGTTTTCTAGGGTTACGTCTAGGATACAACCCTTCATAAATTTTTCCAGCAGGTCTCCTCCCCTCCTCTGCTGCTTCAGCACACAGCTGCATCTTCCTCTCCGTTTGGTGAGAAGCCCCCCAGGAGTCACCGGGGGTTGGTAGGGAGAAGGGTTGAGAAAAGGGGGGGAGGGCAAGAATGCGATTACATCAATTTCCCCAGCAGGAGGATCAGATTGCATCATTGTACACAACTTGGGGCCCGCTCTTTTATCCCTGATGCAGGCAAATTTCCCATTGAAATCAGTGGGAGACTTGTCTGTGCGAGGACTGCAGAATCGGGTGTTCTGTGATCACAGAATTAGAAAGCGGTAGGAAGTCACACCTGGCAGCACCTCTCTCAGTGGTGCTCTGCCCTCCATCGGGATGGATATCAAATCACAACAAATGAAAATATAACAATGATGTTAAATCCCCCTCATACACAAACTCCTAAAAATCCACCACAGCAGTTACTGTATAAAAGTCTGTATAAAGTTCCTGCCAGTGTACTGCAGATTTCACACAAAGCAAGTAACAATAAGAAAGAAAATATCAGGGAGAGGCAGGAATCTATCCCACTACACATACACAGGCTTCTCTCATCTGACAACTAGAAAGCAGAGAATTTTAAGGGGTTTAGACAAGCAGGTGTGTTCTGCTTGGGTTCTTTCCAGGGGTTTAGATGGAAGAGGAGAAAGAAAGACAGTCAGCTCTACTGCAGCAACAACAATGCATGGTCTCTTTTTCTGAATCATTCAAATACAAATCATATTACAGGAGCACAGTATGTGGAATTATTAGCTTTTCACTGCTGCTCATTTGCAAGCATTATACTTCGTATCCACTTGCACCTGCATGAAAATTTTCCTTATAGCAGCTCAAGTCTCCCCACTTTAGCTGCTGCTACTCCCATGCACACCTTCTTTGCAGAATACTTATCCCTGAAACACACTGGTAAACAGCTTAGAAAAACCAGAACTAAAATCTTCTGTCAGATTTGTTGAGGATAAAATGTGGTTCTTGTAAAAGGATTTCTTATTATCCCCCTCCTGCCTCACTGTTTGGGGATAGGTCATTTCCACTAGGGAATAACAAGGAAGGCATCCTCAAGCCTTGGGGTTTTATAAGTAAAATACTGTATTACCAAGGTCATCAGCTACCACATTTCAGAGCATCAGGAAGCTTCAGCAGGAAAGCAGAGAGAAGAGTTGCTGAGGTAACTCGAATGTAGTTTGTGGCCAAGTGGGGCCAAGGTGGGAAATGTCAGGGGAAGACAGGGAATGACACAAAAGCACTAAACACTACTGAGCCCTTAGGGCCAAGCACATAGAATCAGAAGATTTGAAATCTGTTTCATTCGTTGAAAAGCTTACTAAATGCTCAAAATAGTGCACCTGTAGGATCTGGGTTCTAAGTTTCCTCAAAACCTTCCAATGCCTCTGGACCATGAGGACTGTTCAGCACACAGGAAGGCTGGGCAGCCCTACCAGTACCGCACCACAATGCAGGCTCACACAGTATGGACACAGGATCTGGCAGAAGCTGGCCTTGGCATCAGACTCCACACGAAGCAGGAGAGGCCAAAAGCAGCACTGAGAGAAGCCAGCTAAACCAAGGATATTGGATGCTGTCAAAAGCTGTAGGAGCATCATTTCCATGTACTGAGCACAGGCCCTCAGTGTGCTCCCCTTGGAGATGCATAGCCCCCCTTTAAACAGGTGGCATAGGACACACAAGTCAGTGACTAGCACAAAACACTTGGGCAAAAGTGGCATCACAACAGACACTTTCTCTTCCCACAGAGGGTAGGAGAAATCTGAAAGAGAACCTTAGGGTACACTTCAATTTCACCACAGGTCCATCAAGGCCTCATCATGTGGCCTCATCATGAGTCTTATCAGGTTACCACCCTGCCTTACATTCTGTTTTAAACCAATTTAACTCCATCTTTGGGGCAAGGTGTTGTTCTCATTTGCTATGATTCATAACATCTTATTTAAACATAAAGGCCAGTGGAAATCCTTTACAATGTTTATACAATCTTTAATGTTTTCCATGAGGACCAGACACATTTGGGAGTGGAGGGAGAGGGGATGACAGCCCAATGCAGATTATATGGAGAACAGCAGGCTTGGCTGACCCCATGCAGCTATTAAAGGGACAGCAGCATTTTAAAATTCACTATTGCCCAGAAAAGTTTTACCTAGTCTTATATAAACACCAGAAAGGCACTAAAGAAAGAAGGAAATCTCAGCATTTCCAGACAGTTCACTTTGCCTTTACAAAGATTGTTCCTTTAACGTCTCAACTCAAGCCTCTTGGTCCTTTTAATGTGCTCCAGTATGAAAAGCCCACAAAGAGGACTGGTGCAAATAGTTATGAAAATAAAGGAAAACAACAAGAAGACTTTATTACCCCAAGCTACCTTCATTTAAATTTTTAAATATAAACCAGGGGAAATATTTCATCACAGTCATTAATGGCATCTCAGTTAACATTATTATTTTACTGTCAAATTCTGTTTAATGCTGCTAATTTTTAATAGCTTATATTTAAAAAATGAAAGAAAATTAACACAAACAGATCTCTCTCACTAGGCACAACGCTTAACTTCAGTCAGAGAAGTCTGTCAGGCAGCCCAGATTGCATCAACAGCTCCATAAGCTCACGACACACCAGCAACATAGCACAAACTGTTGCCCAAGCTGTCCTGGCAGGACATGCAAGCATTGATTTTGATGCCAGTTTTACCCTAGTTTCACATTTCTGTAACTGCAGAACAAAATCGGAATGGCTGGAAACAAAATTGTGCCTTCACCTCTTGCCAGAGCATTCAAGACCAACTGATTTTCTAGTCAGCTATAGCATCAATATCAATATCAAAGTAAATATTTTAACTTCAGTTGAAAACTCTTTATATTTCTTCCACAAGCAAAATATTAAGAACTCTGCCCTAGAGAAAGATAAAAGGAGCCAATCTCCCCTTTAAATTACCAAGCAAGCCTGGGCTTTGACTCCTTTTTCAATGGGAAGTCAAAACGTCTGACTCCAATCAGTTTGTATAAACCAGCTTTTGTTTTTCCTTTTACCCAAATGACTCCACTCTTAAGGATTTATTGTAACTGGATTGCTTTTCTACCCAGCAGGGAGCTGTAGCACTAGCAAAGCTGTTCCACACAGTAGGTTTTCCGCTGATTGAATTTCTAGACTTTCAGCTCTTCGGAAATGTTTGCTCTTGTACAAGCTGTCAGAGGGAAATTGTGTGCAGTCGATTTTGTCTCAGCTAAAGCCAGGCGGGGTTCCACATGCAGCCAGCCAATGTGGAATTGAAAGAAGAAGGATCAATCAAATTGCAAAGGAAAAAAAGGTCTCAGCACAAACAAACAAACAAAAAAAACCCAAAGAAACAAACCATACAGCAAAAAAGGGCAGGGAGAAGCAGATGAGAATGAAAATCATTTCTGCAAATAGGTGTACTAAAAAGAACCAGCAACATCCTTTTTTAAAAGGAAAGCTTTTATTTAAAAATCATTGAAATAAGGACTAGGAGCCACTTGGAGAAGCCGTTCCATTAACCACGCACAAAGGCAACACCACCATGTTGCTCCAAAACTGAGCTGCTGTATAATCTCCCATCCTTGGAGCAGCCCACCCCACTCTCAGTACCACAGCCACAGCACAGCACAGCACACAGTCAGAGAGAGCTCTACTACACGGTCTGCTGGTTCGGTGCAAGCAGGGACACACTCTGGGGAGAGGGAGGAAGACACTGGAAAGCACCTCAGCTGCCCTTCTTGTCATAGACGGTGGAGGGTGATTTAACAAGAAGGGATTTTTAAGCCATCATGTTCTCAGTATCCTACAAAGACCACAGAGTCACCTCCTTTTCAAGTGTGCCATAGCCATTATCTTGCCATGCACATGGTCTAATGTCCCAATTGCTGCCTGCACCCGAGGTCTTGTCCTTTAGAAATCTAGTAACTGACAAGGCCAGAAGTGCGCACAGGGCCAGCACAGAAAAATAAGTCAGGACAGATTAAGACATCTGTATTGAAGATCAATAAAAGGATATCAGTATAAGCAACATTTGTCCATGGTCTGGTCTGCAATAGTTCATATTTTGAACTCAACTGCAAGGACACATTTTGGTTCTAACTGCATTCCAGAGAACAGAAATGCTTTTAGGCATAAGCCAATACTTCCAAATGACATAGTAACCCATGAATGTGACAAGGACAGGCGAGAATTAGACTGAGAATCTCTGCCCTGCCAGCCATGAACAGACAAGCTGCACAATCCTTATGTGCACTGTAACACGACCAGAAATGATCACAGACACCAGACACACCAGCTTGCCTCTGTTCCAAGGTTTGTATTTTGAAGACCCTGTGTAAGAAAAATTGTGCCACCCATTCTTTTTCTATTAAGAAATAATTACAGCCAGTGGGTCATTCCTTTTTTGACATGCAGTGAAAATCAAAAAGCCCTAAAACAAGGGTTTGGTTTTAAATGACTGGACTTAAGTACCCATCTCCTCACTGTCATGGCCACTGACAGGACTCAAGAAAATGGCATGAAGCTGTGTCAGGGGAGGTTCAGCTTGGATATCATGAAAAGGTTTTTCATCTAGAGTGTGGCTGAACACTGGAACAGGCTCCCCAGGGAAGTGGTCTCAGCACCAAGCCTGAGTTCAAGAAGCATTTGGACAACACTCTCAGCACATGGTGGGATTGCTGGGGTGTCCTGAGCAGGGCCAGGAGATGGACTCGATGATTCTTGTGGGTCTCTTCCCACTCAGTATATTCTATACTTCTATGATTAAAAGACTCTTAAGTCCCACTGCCTTGTAGTGTTCCAGATTCATCCTCATGTCTAAGTTTAGCGAGTAGCCAGAGAGTACAGCAGTATCCATTGTATTCACTGTCTGCAAGGACAGTCACTCTATCTTAACACCTGTTAAACATATAATGGGGAAAAGCGCCTTGCAAAAAAACTTTCACAGAGCATCCTAAGTGTCTGCACCAGTGACTGATGCAGAGTCTCAGTGATGATGCAAAAAAGAACCTTCAGTTTATCATGCACTGCCTTTCCTCAGAAAACACTATACAATGAGAAGAGATGACATCTATCATGAAACAAATAATAATAATGAGGATTTTTCCGACTATTCTTCCCCAGTCATCTGTCTTCCATTAACAGTGGTTTTCTCTCTCAGTTCCTATCTTATTTCACCTGTTAAGTGTAGCTCAGTGATTTTCCTGCTGGGAATCTGTTCAGACACGCTTTCCCAACTCAGCGCACTGACAGCCTGACATTCATGCTCCTAATCAACAGTGCACCTCGACAAAGCCTTGATGATGAAAGGAAATATCCTGCCTCCAAAGTCTTCTAAAGGACCATGTGCCTGACAAAGACATTTGCACCACTGTTTGCACCATACTTAATGAACCTCATTACCTAAACAGTTGTCTACCCATGCTAGTCACTGAAGAGTTTCCTCATTTTTTCCTTTACCTCTTGGGAGGCTACAATTCTTCTTTGACCATAAAGAAAAATATTGCAGACGGAGAAGAGGGCAGTGAATAAGAAACTCCTGATACACAAGAAGTAGGCACAAGGCTATAAATGACCTGAGCTTTGATCAGTCTTTCCTCCTGATGCTACTAAGATTTAGCCCAGCTGCTCCAGGCACTGGTGCTAACAGTGCCCCAGCTCAGGGTTGTAACCATGTACAATAGCTAAAAACAGCATTGCCTTAAGATAAAAATTCAATCATAAATCCCAACAAAGGTTACTGAAAGGTTATTCCTCTCCAATTAAAGATACACTGGCATTTTCAGCTAACTGTAGATTTGATTCAGAGGGACACAGAATTTAAGATTGAACATTGCAAATGCATAACCTCCAGTGTTCTGTGGGAAAATCAGAACAAGAATTGGTTAATTCTCGCCACACAGTCTGAAAAAGCTTTGATTGCCTGAAAGACTTTTTATCTTATTATCAATTTCAATCAAGTTTTCTATTGTGCAATTCAGTTTGAGGGCAAGTGGTTACACAAAGTGTGAAGAATTACTCTGGAGCTGACAGACATAACTGAAGCAAGGTAGGCATAGCTCCAGCACATCTTCTCACCAACAATTATCCTTAACCAATTGCTTAATTTCTTAGATCTAGTCTAATTTCAGGTCCTAAAAAAAAGAACAATACCTGAACTGTCTGTCAAAGCTAGCATTTGCCACCATGACCAGCCTTAGGTGTTCTACAGGCTTTGCTACATTTACCTGCTTTGTATAAAAGCCTGCCTTGCTCTTCCTCTTCTAAAGGAGAATGAGATGCAGAAAGAGGAATGACTGAGTGGAGCAAGAGGGCATTTGGGGACTTTGGAAAAGAAGAAGCACGGCTTAGAACCTCACAGCTCACCTCCACATTTCTCCCAGCTGAGACACCAACAACCCCATCATACCAACTCAGCTATGCACTGCACTGGAAAATACTTACCTTTCTCTAAAGGTTAGAACAGAAGTTTCAATGTATGAGTCACTCTACTCTGATGTGTAATTATATAAAATACACATTGTGGATTTGCAACATCTCCCATTTAAGTAAATGAAGCTTTGCCATTGATTTTCATGGAAGGAGACCTTATTTCCAATGCATAGCACAGACCAGCTGCAAATTAATGTCCTAGACCACATGCTATGCCTTGAAGGTCTCTCTTTAGACTACAAATGTCTTTCATCCCAAACAAACTGCTGTCAATCTGCCTTTCAACTATTACTTCACAGTTATTACTGGAAAGTACCAACTGACTGACTGTGAAGGTGCAAGGCAGTTTCACGCAGAACCCAGATGATGATAACAGAAGACAATAAAGTAAGAATCCAGGAGAACTTACATATATTATTTTTATTACTGCTATTTTTAAAAACACAAAAGACACTGAGATTGAGAGAAGTTAGAGACAAGGCTTAATGACACAAGACTGAAAAAGAGTTGCAGGGAAGAAATTAAAAGCACCCAGTCATGGAAACCTTCACACACAGGCGCTAAAGCTTATTTAAATTAATAGTTCTTTTGAAACCAACTTGACTCCCCAAATGAGTAAATTTAACAGTTTTCAGGATCAATCATCTCAAATGAATGCCTAAAATACATGAAAAAAGATACAAGATATCAGAATAATAGCACATGAAATATCGCATCACACTAATACTAATGTTAATCATCCCTCATTAACCAAACTTCAAAGAAGTACAAGAAACCTGAATGGTAATATAGGCAAGATTTAAATTGATGATAGAAATGAGGCCAAGGTATATAGTAACACATGCAGTGAAAAGGGAGCAATCAGAAAGACTGAAGCAAAAAGGCAAAGGACAAGGACTACATGTATAGAATAGAATGTATGTAGACAAAGAACAGGCCCAGATGTTTTATTCCCTATGTATTCAGGGTCACAGCCTGCAAACATTTAAGATCTCATGAAAAGACTAAAGCCATGACCATTACTGTGAATTTCAATGACTGGGTCTAACTCTTAAAGATATTCCTAGGTTTGGAGTTGCAGGGGCTTCCCTTCTAAATGAGCACGTGCATGTGCATCTGCAGGATTTGGTCATTAGCTCACAGCGCTCTCTGAGTTGCATTTTTCTTACGATATGGCTCCAACAGCCACAGACTCATCCAAGTGAGGATGAACTGCTGAGAGTGTGACAAACTGTGGTGCAGTGCAGACAGATAGCCAGTGGAGACTGGTATTTCCAAGAAATTATGGACAAATTCTACTGCTTATCTGGCAGAAATGAGATGGGGTGCTGGCTGACACCAGAAAGCCCTGAGAGCACTGACTCAGTGAGAAATATTTCTTTTGCATGTAAATGAACTTTCCTCAGATCACGTATATTTAATATAGTTATCAACACTTCACACATAAATGGAGCTGCTTAAAAAAAAAAAACCAAACAAACCAAACCAAAACAAATAAGCAAAAACAACAAACCATCAAGAATTCAAAAGAAAACTGGATAGGAAGAAAATAATCCTCTGAATGACATCTTTCAGTGAAACTCTTCTACAACCCTATATACTATGAAAAAAAAGAAGCAGACAGATTCTCTGTCTTATCAAATTTCTGCAGTGTCACCCTGCCGAAGAAGCTTGGCCAGCTGACAGTGCAACCACCACCAGGCTCCCCTGAGCTGCCATGCACTGTCTGTACTACCTGGGCAACCAGTTCAAAGCAATCCCCAAAGTTTCTGTGTGAGCTGTTCTTACATCAGTGTTTACAGTATAGACATCATCCTCAAATATGTTGTATCAAGCAGAAAGGAGTGACCATGCCCATGGACAGAGCTCAAGGGTAATAATCCATAACAGGGATACTAGAAAACAATAAAACAAATACCTGAGGAGTGAGAAAAGTGCATAGACGTAGGCTAGGAAAACATACAACATGATGGAAGTATAGGGCCTGAAAGTTACACCAAGGGGATGGAAAAATGAAATGCTCGGGTGTTCATTGTAATCCTTATTTGTACAGTCTTACCAGGGTCTCCAGGGCCAAAGCAGAAGCCCCAGCAGCTTGAGCTAGTGTCCCTAAAAAGTCACCTGATACAGGCTTAAAGGCCCTGCAAACAAGATACAGAAGGGTTTGCATTGCACAGGAACAGAACTTAAAGCAATTTCCTGGTTCATTTGAATTGATGGAAATAGTAGACTCAAATATTGCAGGGAAGCCTTGGAGGAGAGTGTCTGTTAACATGTGACAAGTGTTTGTTTGATCAGCAAACACAAACACAACTTGTCTTAGATCACAAAACACAGGGACTGGAATAGTTTTGGAAAACCAATTCAAGAATTCCCTGCCCTAGGATGGACTGAGGTGTTCCATATAGGCTGGCCCTATATGGATTTTGCACTGAAGCCCAAGGTATTCTCCATTTGCTCACATGGTAGTAATAGCAGACCTTTTTATTTCACATTTTCCTACTTTTATGGCAAAAAACTCTGCATACCCAATATCTACCAATTGTAATATTTACCAATTTACCAATGTGGCAGCAGAATCCCTGACTGCAGCTTAATTTTGTGAATCTCTTACACGACGCCTGAGAAAGAAAACTTTGCAGCTGCTGAGCTTGTTATGGGTTGGGTACTCCTTTGCATCCTGGCTGAATCCTAAATGTGCCCAATAAAGCTCCATTTATTTTAGCTAGGGATATTTCCATAGGCCTGTTTTGGTGGGCAGAGCTCCTTCTCTGCTTTGGTGTCTTTTCCATTAAAGAGCAACAAAGTTAAAAGTTTAAAAATAAATAAATAAATGGAACAGGAAACTAACATAGCTTCAAAATCTCACTTTCTGGATAGAATTTAGGACAAGTGACAATGCTAACAAATTCAATTTGTACCAGACTTTAAAGCCCACATGCTCAAGCTAATCATCACACACATACACAAATTCAAACTGTGAATTCTCTTACAAGTTTGCTGGAGATAACAGACAAAAGTTTGTTTAGAGACCTCTGTTCTTTTATTTCCCCTAACATACTATCACTGTGCTTATTTATGTTATGCCCTTGAACGCAGGGTCTTAGCTCTCTGCTTACAATGTGCATTCTGCTCATCTCACTGAAGGAGGAGAGGAATTGAGGAGAACACAAGTTTCCTAATTGTGCATAAAGCAAGTCAGCACACCAGGACACTCAGAATCAGTTGTGCAGCCCTCTACAGTCAGCACTGGACATATGAAACTGTCCTGACAGAAAACTGGAGCTCCTTTGCAGAGAGTTTGGGCACACAGGGTAACAAGGACAGCTGTGCACTTCAGTACAGGCAGTTGTCACAGCCCTCTTTGCCTGCTCAACCAAGGGAAGAGTGTGTAATGCAGCCAAGGAAAGAACATGGTTCAAAGGCCTGAGCCTGAAAGCAAATGCTGAAAAAAATGAAAAATAAGAACAAAGAAATCTTAAGCTGGTCTACACAACTGTAAACAAATTGTGAGGTTTATTAGTTTATAATGCTTTCTGTGGTCATGTAACTCCAATGTGAGCTTTGATTTAAGAAACGGAATTTGGCAAGAAAGGAGTTTCAAGGCAGTCTACCCACTTTCCCATTAAGCAGATTAAAAAAGAATTCAAAATATTTAACTTTGAGTAATAAGGTCTGTACTTGTGTAGCAACTAATCTTGTGCTCATGCACATCCCAATTTGGTACTGCACTTGCTTAACTTTAAGCAAGTAAGTAATCTCACTGACTTCCCCCGTACTTCAGCACACGCTAAGTGCTTTGTTGAAATGGGGCCATGATCAGATTTATACAGTGTCCCTTAATGAGGATTTACTCATTAGAATAAAAGCTCTCCAGAAAAGCCACTCAGCCTGGTAAAAGCCAGTCATTCACCATAACCAGCAACTTTTTCTCTAATTTTGCCTTTAAATAAAGCTATCCTGCAGACAAGGGTGGAATCCACAAAGAGTTATTTTAAACAGAACATTTCAAGTTTAGCTAAATCTGGGAAAAATCAGAGCCTGGACTGTTAACCATATCGGGACTCGCCGTGCCTATATGTAGAAGGCAGCAGCATATAATCCCTTGGTGTACCACAGCCACTTGGGCATTCAGCCTTAACTCTGGATGTGCTGTCTTGCTTTTGTAATCCAACAAGCAACATCCATATTTTCTGGCCAAGTTCTTTTCAGTTATGATTTTTTCCAGACTTCAGTCCTTACTTGCATGCAAAAAGAATTGAATTCAAACCTTTATGCTACAATAGGCTTTAACTGCATATACCGCATACTTTTAAACACTAATCATTCTCAAGAGCAGCATCTGAGAAATAACCTTACTTGGCCTTGAGAATACAGGACAGTTAGTAATAGGAGGAAAATTACTGAAGAAATACCATGTACTTCCCCATCTCCAACTCCAAGAGAAGGCCAGTATTTTACACTGAGAATATTCACAAGTTCCTTTAAAGCAGGTTTAGGTCTTTGTCATAATTATGATTATTTTGCTACTGCTTTAGCTGTACCCTCTTGCAGATGTTACTGCAGCAAAAGTCTTGATTTTCACATTAAGTTACCCTAAAGAAGAAATTATGTTAGCCCACATCCACATATAGCAATGACTATCCATTTACCTGCTTAGAAAAACATAAGCAAAGCCACAGGATCTGCAGCTTTTGCAGCCAGGATGGATTTAAATTTCCCACTGGGTAGAGGGCAGAGTTTTGCCTGAGTGGCTACATCTGCACTCCTCAGAGGGGCTCCTCCAGCATCATCCCCACAGCACTACCAGTGGCAAGAGCTTGTCTGCAAGAGGAAGCTCTGCTGGACTCAAACTGGAGGCTTAGTTTTAAACAGAGTTCAAGTGCAAAAAAGCTGAGCGGACATTTATTTTGTGTGGTTTGTTTTTATTTGGCTTAATTGATTCTGAGTCATTTTAAGCAAAACAAAAA
Source organism: Campylorhamphus procurvoides (assembly GCA_013396655.1). Taxonomy (NCBI): domain Eukaryota; kingdom Metazoa; phylum Chordata; class Aves; order Passeriformes; family Dendrocolaptidae; genus Campylorhamphus; species Campylorhamphus procurvoides. Next base: position 1,246,320 of record WBMV01006151.1, read on the forward strand.
AAAGATGGCCAGAATCCTTAATGCCCACAATAGAGTCTTCACCATTCAATCCAAATTAAAGTAGCAGTTTATAAAAACTGAAGTTGCTGTGTGTGGACAAGGCCAAAGCTAATCAAGTGTTGTCTCACCACAATCCCAGCAAACAGTATGAGTGGAGATAATGGAAGGCTCTGCTTCCTGCCACTGCAATTAGCAACAAGGGAGGGAGGCTCTGCCAGTCCAGAGGAACACCAATTTGGAGCGTACAGTGAAGAGATAGAGGGGCTCCCTTCTAGATGGGGCTGGCAAATCTATTTTTGCACCAAAGAAACAATCCCCTCAATGTCCCTCCAGTGTGTTGTCAAACCTGACCTGTGTGAAATTTGAGAATGGATATAAATCAAAGAGAGAAAAGTAATAAAAAGCTCCCGGCAGACTTGATGACATGTTGATAATGTTCTCGTCCTGGAGTCAGGGTGACACCAGCCCAAAGATGATATATAGAACTAAGCCCACATACCGACGATTTACTGGCCTAACGACAGTTTTCATTGATCAGAGGCCAACAATTACTGGATTCCTTCCCACTGCCTATTTCAGTATCAGGCTCTGGCGTACAATCAAAACACTAGCCCTGCTTCTCCACAGTTCATGTGCCAACTTTGCAGTGGATGCTCAAGCCAAGCAAGAATGATATGCAAATCTGGCAGGTGTTTGGGGCATACCAGTGCCGCTCAAAACCCCAACCATAAAAAAGGAAACGGCAGACAGGCAGGGGAGTCCCGATCTGCTGCAGAAAGGCTGCAGGCTCTGTACAGTACACAGTAAACAGGTCCCAGAAACTGGAGACATGGCTTTCAGGCAGCAACAGAAAAGCTCAATTATTTTATCTCAGTATAAACAAAGCACATTCTTTATATCCCCTCCAGATTGTCTAAAGGCCTCTCTTACCACTAAAGCTTATTTCACAAAGAAGAACTTACAAACAAATAGAGCAACCAGTGCCGGTACCAATCACATACCATTCCTTTATATTTTGTTTTGTGTCTTGAAGTAGGGGACTAGTAGAAAGAGATTTCCTTCCCAAGTGTATGGAAAATGCATGTGTCAAACTGAATTAATATCTGCAATAGCACATTTAAATGGTCATGATTAAGCTGCTGGAATGAGATGAATCAATGTGGGAAAGGTGCTGGCAAAGAAATATTTTCCCAGTATATTAGTGTCTCTTACAGACAGGCAAGTGCATGTAATTTGTCCTGGTCTATCAGGATTTACCTAACTGTCCCACAGTTAGCATAGGGAAATGCTGCAAATTTCCAAAAGCTTCTATCCACCTTCTTTGGGACCCAAAGAAAAGTTGGGAAAGGCTCCAAGGAAACAACTCCTGCTAAAAGAAGTAATTTCCTTACTGTAAACTCACAAGAGACGCACACTTAAAACTAAACAGAAGCACAGATTATGAACAGACTGATCCGACAGTATCTTTGTACAACACTCTCGAAAAGATACCACTAAATACTTTCTGTTTCTCTTGACCTTCTATCCTCTTTCTATTAAATCTGATTTGGCCAAGTTTTTCAACAGAAGCAATAGCAGCTCAAGAGATTAGAAAGGGAATTACTGTTTTCAGGAACACAGACAATAGAAAATATCTTCTTAAGAAGAAATGTCTTTCGCAAAAAGTCACTTTTGGAAATTTTCATGAGACAAGAGTTGGGTGACAAGTTTGAAGAGATACACAAACAGAAGGACAATATGGTTTTGAAGAAACCAGAATTTGGGGGTATTTTTTATGTTTCAATAATATCTGTATAAAAATGAAGCTATCATTAGAAATACTGTCAACACCATGGGAGAATAATAGCCAGCACCCAGGCCAACCTGAAATTTGTATACTTTCAACCATATGTTCTATTCTTTAAGAAAAAGTTGACATAAAACACTGACAATATTTAACTCTCTGCCACAAAAGGGGAAAGAAAAAAAATTAAGCAACTGAGTATCCAGAAGATGCTATAAGCACATCCTCTGGAAAAAAAAAAAAAAGGGAGTTTTCCTGTATTCAAGCTTCCCAACAGTAAAACTTTTGAGAAAAGAGTCCAAGAGGTTTAAACACAAGCAGATTTTTAAAGAGAGAATTAACTACATAATGCATAAAGAAAGACCCCCTGAGAGCAGATGGGCCTGAGAGCCTTTACGTGCTCCCTGTGCAGCACTGTCTCTAAAGCTCTTCCCTGTTGCCTCACTTTCTAACTTAATATGGCCTTTTAGCGTCTGTGTCTCTTCACTCTTGAAACGTGACAGGCCAGTAACAGTAATTATTTGCATTGCAGCCATGCCTACATACCCTGGCAATGAGCTGGAACCCTCTCACACCAAGCACTGAACTAACTCTTAACTGAGCCTGTGAGCGCTGACCAGGCTCCTCCTCGTCCTGTGTGCAGACGACTCCTTGTCATCCCACGACAGGAGCATTCCCGCAGGAATCAGCACCACCCTGCAGGAATCAGCACCACCCTGCCTCAAATGCACTCGATTATCGCAGAGGGGAGAGCTCTACATGAGGCTCACTAAAGACAAGCCACTGCTGGGGCAGCTCAAGTACTAAAAATACATTTACTTTTCCCCCAGTGCAAACAGGTTGCTAGAAAGAGCTTTTTTATCTTTTCCATATTAAAGGAATAAATAGAGAATGGACAGAATGGCAGCATAGCTGAGGAATACACTTTTCTTCTTCTTAAGAAAGGGGAGAGAATTATTTGAGGGTCCCCATGGAATAGCTACTTCTTTCAGCCTCTTCTCCATTCAGTTGCAGTATTCATCTGGATCATAACTCTCTCTGCAACTGCTGAAACCACCCACCTTTAGCAACAACATTGACAAAACAAAATTAGCTCCATATCTCTGTTTTCTTCTTCTTCTTGTTATTGTTGGTTTTGTTGTTGAGGTTTTTTTGTTGTTTTGTTCCTGGGCAGCCATGATTTCAACAGCAGTATTTCCATGTGGAGTGAGAAGGTGACACTGGTAAACACTTTCCATCAGCAACTATTACTCATTAATCTGAGTACAGAAATTAAAGCAAAGGCCCACCTGAAATGCTGGACTTACAGGCCTGTAAGACAGATCTATTGGGAGGAAATAGAGGACAGAGCTCACCTAGACAAATGCCACCATTGTGTTAGGGGTGTCTGAGCAATTAATTTTCAGCATATTTTGATCATGTATACAGAGGCCATAACAAGTTTGTTAAAGTAGGTTTTCCCTCACCCTTTCATATCACTGTTCTTTCCTTCTTTCACAAGTATTTAGACAGTCTGGTGTTCATCAGCATGCCCTCCTGGTCAGGCAGGCATCTGTTTCAGCTTCAAGCAGTCTGTGGGGAAAAGCAAAGCTTTTATGTTCAAAGAGGCCAAATTATTACCTGCAGAGGGTCCCCAGATCAGAACATCTGTATGCAGTAAGTAGGTGTGTTTCTAAATACCAGATTTTTGGAGATGAAATAATCTACAAATACAAAGGTGAAAAATTTATTCATACCACTTACTTCAAATACTACTCCTCGTAATCAAGGTTAAAAAATTTCTTTTCAGATACAGCTCTTTCCCAAGGGACCTGCTTTATAATTACAAGGAGTGCATGGTCCTGTATGCTGTTCTCTATACACCAAGTGCAATGATAGGGTCAAACAGATATCAACATATTTTTATATCTGTACAGTGATAATATCATGATAAATAATCAACTTTCTCAGTTGCTGAAGGTGCCCCACTCCCAGAAATGCCACGTCTGACAGTTTTTCAGGGCCTCTTCTGTTGGATTTATATGCTGTGTTTGATTGATCTTTGACAAATCTGACTTTTGACAGTGAACTACTGTAATGCATTGTGTGTTGAAATCTAGTCAATACTAAGTTTACTTTACACCTTTAGTGACATATGAAGGATTTACACATTTCTACTTAGCAGAAGACAGCTGTTTGATGCTGTTCCAAACTGTCCTGGACACTTACTGCTCACACTTCTGAAATGTAAGAGTATTGTGGAAGCAATCAGAAGCTCTGGTGTTGCCTGCACACTAAGGCAGATGGTAGGACCTTACACTCAGCAGTACCCTGCCCAAAACTGGAAGGTTAAGAGTGCAGTCAGGCAAAGGAAGTTTATATTGATCATACAGATCAAAACTTCCTCAGTAGGGCTCTTCTGCACCTTCAGGATAAGCTCTTTTTTTTTTGGCTGGTGTAAGCTAAACTTCTCAGGCTTTTTCCTCTTACATACTGTTTCTCTTTCTCATTTCAGATCTCAGCCTTTTCACTGGATTACCTTCTCCTTTTCTGGACAGTTGGAGACTTGTGTTTATGTACACAAGTTAATATACAGCAAAACCTCCCAACCTGCCAAATCTCACAGTTAAAATATGTGTCTAAACCTAGGAACACAAGAAACAGATTTTCAGAATTAAACTTTAGTTTAAGTAATTCACCATTCCAGTTCTTCTAATTTTACCTTCATCATCCCTCCCTTTTAACTGATACCAATAAATTACAATAATACAAATGAGATGAAAAATAGGTCTGTGTGGAATGGTAGTAAAATAGAACTAAAATGAAAGACACCTGTAACATGGAGTCAAGGTGCACTGTGCAATTAGGATCATTTACTTTTCTATTTCACTAAGTGAAGGTTGCACAGAGGGCAAATAACTGTAAAGTAAAAGCAATTTTCAAGTATTTCTGCTCTGTCCAAGTAATATCTGAGTGAAAAGGATATAAAATCCTTCTTGTTCACAATGTGACAACACGTGACAGAGCAAATTTCTCTATACTTCTATATTGAAAAAATAAAAATCAAAGCAATTCTCCTCTTACTAAGAGCCCACGTCACAAGACAGCATAGCTGGGAGATCTTCTGGATCTGCTGCACCCTACCTGCCCAAATGGAATTTCTTCCCTTTATTAAACACTCTGGCAAGTGGTGGGGTTGCCACTATATTTAGCCAGCTCATGCAGGACTGGCTCCCACTGTCTTCAAAAGGCATATCAGGTGCTGATGCCTATTTTTAAACAGGACATCTAAACTTCCCAAGTGTGGTGACCCATGAGTTTGGACATTCTGCTTTTAATCAAGTGAGTTAATTAACTACAAGGCTTTATAGGAAAAAAGGCATCAAAGAGGGAGACCAGGCTAAAATAAAGCAGCTCAAGATGAGTGATAGGAGCCCCTCCTGCTTCAAGCACAACTATTCAGGGAAGGAATTTTTTTTCCTCCCTCCTCTTATCTATGTCACTGAAATACAGGCAAGGCTTCTTCCTTCCTGCAAGAGGCTGACATCATCTTTTGTTCAAGAAAGTCTCAAGCACTGGTATTACTCACTCTCAAGTGAAAAGTTATTCAACAGACAAAATTTTGTCCTTAAACACCATGTCACTGGGAAGGTATTAAGAAAGTATTGAAATCCGTGACTGAAAGTAACTACAAACTGCTTTACAGACCTTAAAAAAACCTTGCAAAATAAGCATGACAACTAGCTGTGGTAATGAGCAGTGATGGCAGGTGATAGGGTGATACAGGATGCAATGGGGGTTGAAAAAGTATAAAGGTATTTTTAAGAGATAAAGCAATGCATGCAGAAGTGACAGAGTTCAAGAGGACCAATGACAGAACTCAGGATTTCTTACAACCTCACTTACTTTGTAACTATTGGTCAGTAATCCTTCCAAACCAGACTGCCAGGGTTATTACTTGTTCCTTATGCTAATTATATACATGGCAAAAAAGACATTCAGTATTTTGCACCATTTCCATTCTGATAAAAAACTCCAAACAAACAGCTTAAAGTTGTTGTAGACAAACACACATCTTTCTATCAGAGCACATCTCACCTCTAACACAGAGGAGCTGTTCCGCTGGGGAAAATGCAAGGGGTTTCAATCTATTCAATGTAAAAAGCAGATACAAAGAGAGATGGAAGAAGTCATAATTCTAGCACAAGGCTGAGAAGTACTGCAAGTGCTTATCCAGTTTTGTGACACAAAGGCAAACACTTGAAACATAGTGAACAAGTTGATTGATGGACAAAAGCCTTCTATTTGTAGAGGGGATGCACCCACTGTTGATAGTGGCTGTCATGTTCTGGTTCTGCAAAGACAAGTCCTTGGTCCTCTGTTTTCTCTCTCTATCACATGAACACACGAACACACTGTCCCTTAAACATCGACACTTAACAAAGTGCAACAGAGGCCAAGCTTCACAGTCAAAGGTTCCTAAATCTACCCCTTTTCAGATTGATGAGATTAATGCTTGCCTGTCCCTGCTGACATTCCAATTTGCTCTCCAGCTTAAAGGCCTTCCTTAGAGCAGCAATGAATAAAGAAAGGACCATCAGCAGCTTTCCTTTCTCCTTTTTCTGTCATCTGCTCTTCCCCTTTCATACATACACATGTCCCCTTTCTGGTTTTTATCTCAGTGTTTCTTTTGTTAAGTTTCTCCCTTCTCAGCCATTAAACATGGTTGGATTTGGGTTTTTTCCCCTGAGAGAGGGGGACAGTTTGGGAACCAGCATGACTTGCAGCACACGCAGTGGACATGAGTCTATCCATGGAAACCTGATATATCTCCTCTGGTTAAAATAGCACAACTAACTGTAAAATTTCAAAGCAGCTAGACACTGAGCAGCTAATCCTACCTTACTTACCTCCTGCTATATATTCAAAAATAACAACGTTCTCAATGCTATAAAGAAAATTCTCACCCCTGGTCTATATATATCAGTTCCACCCAGAGGAGCCAGCCAGAGGCGAGGTCTCATTCTGCTCTGGTAACACAAACGGCAGATCAGACATTCCTGCTCACGTGGCTTCCCAGAAGCAGTCACAGTGCTAAAACTGACCTCACTTAAGTTTCTGTTTCTTTCCACTGATGAAAGGAGACAGCATGACTAGCTCAGATGTCAACATTTACCTTGTAGACATCTAAAGTTAGCCGAGATGAACTGAGCTCCAGACATGACAAGGAGTACAGAGGACTGCACAGTGCCTCAGCAGCTGCAAGGAGGGTAACAACGGGTAACCATCCATTAAATACAGATTCTGCATGTGAGTACTGTAAAATCCAGAAATTTTCCTAGGCCCATTTTATTTAAATAAGATAGCAAAACTATTGTCAAATTAGTAATGCCCTTCCTGTTTGTAGAAGCTGAAAGTCTTAGAATACAGACAGCTGTGGCAATATCCGAGTAGGTACTGCAGGTTTTGGCCTCGGCTTCACTGAGCTGAGCGTTTACAACTTTTCCAGCTTAGTTAAAATTTACAAAATTCTTTATAGCTCATCATAAACAAATCCAGAATAATTTTCAGTATTGTGTCATATGCAGCACACTTGTTTTTCTTATTCATTGTTACAGAAAACGCTCATGCCTCCAACACCCTCTCTCTTGGTGCTCTGCTGTTTTTCCCACTTATTTCCATTCCTGACCTCTAAGGGTAGTTTTGCAGGCAAATCACAGCACTGCTTTCATTCCTCCTTGACTCAGTATGCTTATTTGCTTAAAAAAATACTCATAACATCCCCATTGCAATGAGGTCTGATTCTCCCAGACAGCTTTTGCTGGTATGATTATATGTTTAGTTTTGTTTAATAGCCTAATCCTAAAATTCAAGTCATCAACCCATTTTGGTCAGCCTCATCTCTGAGCAATCAAGTCAGCTGTTTAAACAATGTGCTTCCACTTCTCATCTTCAAGGTAAATTGCTTGATTGGGAAGCAGAGTATCTTTAGCAGCATCTGCTGTGGTTAAATGAAAGGCAAGAGTCAAACTCTCTTGCTCTTTTACAAACACTGAACAATTTTTTTTGAACTAAAGATGATTGAATAATTTGCTGTATAATTTAGGAAAAAAAATCTTTAATTAAAGCAAAAAAATGGAAAAACAACTCTCAGCCCTATCTGGTTAGAGATGTGCTCAGGCATTACATGTTTTCTGGCACCTCCTGGACTTGCAGTAGGATAACAGAGTTCAGAGGCTTGTCCACCACTACCATACCCTGTAAAAACCAAAACCAAACAGGTTTTTACATCTATCCCTCAAACTGATTTGAGCAGTCATTTACACCTGTCCCAAGGAAAAGAATATCAAACCATGGACTTTAAGATGAGGGTGAACTCACACACAACCTGCAGAACTCTTACAACCCAATTTTCTTCTGGCCAACAGCTCTTCTCAGCATTCAAGATACTCATTCATGCATCTGATTCAAAAGAGAACAGTGTCCTCTAACAAGATTAGTCATAGGAGAAGGCTGTAGTAGACAAATCTGTACCCCATTTAGCAGAATATCTTCCTAAATGAAAATTCATAAAAAAGCAATTTTTTAATCAACCTGTGTGTGCTTTTGCATTTCCATTTTGAGTTTTCCTTTTATTTCGCCAGTCATACAAGCAATCTGATGTCCTCACTAAAAAATAATAAGCAGAGCAACATATATGCTAAAGGCAAATTCTGGAAAACACGAAAGAAAATATTTTCCTTATGTATGTATTTATAAATACATGTGTTTATGTATTTATCAAATGTTGGGCACATTTGTATACAAATACCAAATTTAAGGGAAACTGAAGTTGCAAAGGAATTTCTCCAAGTAGGTAGGATCCTGAGCTCTCAGCTCAGGTATAGGAGAAGGACTCCTGGAAAACTTTGCGCTTTGGATAGATGTGTAGCCTTTTACATTGGTAGTCATGATCCTTGCCTGTGATATCAAATGGTGTATGAGCAGATTTGGACAGTCAGTCTCAGTTAAACCTTAGGCAAGTGAGAATGGGTTTTTAAGCGAGGGCCAGATTGTATTTGGTTAGCAGGTTTTTAAAAGCATCTATGTAAAAGGATACTGCTGCAAAGGAAGTAGCCCAGCTTCAACTCCCATTAACCCTTGACAGGTATGACTTAAGGCTGAAATCTCACACCTTCCCTGGTTTAGCTCTAAGTGCTCAGATAAGTACATAGATAATTCTCAAATTCCCAAGGTTTATAGTTCCCAGCTCCATCTAAAGAAGAAATGTCCTCAGTGTGTTTATTTTTTGAATGCACTAGAAAAGCCTCCCGGCTCTCAAGTCCCTGAATGCCCATTTCAGCCAGCTACCAGTTCATGTCACACTGTAATGAGCATGAAATCCAACTATAAACCACACTTGGCCAAATTTGTATTACCAGAGACAGGGGAAGGAAGACAGGCATAAGGGAAACCCAGTTCAGAGCTGTGCAGCTCATAACTGAAGTGCTACATACAAGAACAAGATTACATCTTTTTATCAAATTCCATAGAGATCAAGTCATCAAAATAACTCTGGTAAGGAGGATGGTTAATTCCACAAAATAAATCTGATATATACAAAAGGAAAACTACTTCCTCTAAAATGAACAGACCATACAATAGATTCAATCATGGCTAAAACAGAGAACTTTATGACCACAGTAATGTAGATGATGACACAATTAGGCAAACTTTGAAATCATCAGGTGCATTTTTGGAAGTGTCTAAAAAATCCAAATATTCCCACTCCAAACACAAGTGGAAGATATATCCTGCCATACACAGTGTTAGGAGGTAAGAGACATAAATAAACATAGTACTGGGGGAAAAAAGATCCAAAGGAAGTGAAAGTACTTATTCCCAGTCACAGAAGAGTTCCATAGAAAATTGAAAATAGTGTGGAAGTCCCTCCATCCCGTCTCCTGAATGATGACCCTGAGGCTGTACATGATTACAGAAGTATAATAAAATGCTCCATGTAATACTTGCTTTTTCATCCTTTTTGAATAGACACAGACACAATACCAAGCAGTTTTAGCATCATTCAAAGAAAAGTTACATTTTTATTCTTTCCCGCTTCTCTATATTGGATATTTTATGCCTATGAGGAAGAGGGGGAAAAGGCAGACTCAGGTCTAGCTTTAGTGGTGCTGGAGCAGAAATCTTTTATTATGGTAGTAAAAACTTCGTCCTAGGACACAGAAGAAATTCGGCTGTTTTTCAGAGATTAGGACATGGAAAGAAAGAGCAGACATGGAAAAGAAAGGGAAAAAGGAATGTCCAAGGCAGGTTGAGGTTAAATGCTGGTTGGAAAAAAAAATTAGAAAAAGTGATAAGAGATGAAAGGAAAATATTGGCTAAAAGACCCAACGTGGACAAACAACACAGTAGTCCACGGCTCTAGGAGCGCTCTTCTTAATACTAGGCTCCCAAAACAACTTCAGTGAGGTATTTTCTGCAGCACATTTATCAATGGCATGCCAATAAGACCAGGTAAGAAACAGCTCTTTATTGAGCACAGTCAGGAAGGAGCAGTCTCACAGAAACTGAGCTGATGGAGATCTGCTGCTCTACTGCTACGTGTAGTGTTTTATTGTAGAGGAGGGAAGGAATAAGAGGATGAAAAGCCTGGGGAAATTCACTCTTTCCCCATGGAAAGTGGTGGTTCACCTCAGTCCAGATTGCATACAAGTGTACACTGGCTCATTCTGACCACAATTACAGCCATTCAAAGAATATTTTCTTTGCCAGGCACAGTACCACTCTATTAATCCACACCACTCAGTTTCAGGCTGTCATGCCAAATAATATTTAGAGACAGCATTATTAGTAATAATCTCACCACCAAATTAATATGAGCTTTTGTCTCAATATGGGCATCACACTCCTTAGGAATAACAATTACAATAAGTTAAGCATGCAGTAACCAGGTTTTACATAAAACATAGATCTGCTGATGCATTTGTTTTTCCCATCAACCACACATGGTAGTCTTTGACAGGAAAAGCGAGCTAAATTGTTTATTGCCTCCAAGAGCTACAGTCTCATCCCAAGGCAACATCCAATAAATACATCAATTCATCCATTATGCAAAGATCTACCCAGTAGGAGGACAAGTGCTCTCCTTGTGTTTGTCTCATATTCACCAAGTTCTACTGGTCATCAAAATTTGTTCCCCCTGCCCCCAAATGAATCAAATATTAATAGCAAAGGTATAAGTAAAGATCAGATTTATTACATGACAATCTAAACTCACAATACACTATTTTCTTTCTGACGTTTAACTTGGGGTGTGTGAAGAGAAAAATTAATACAAGGAGAAATAGATAAACCTTATATGCAAAATTGTTTCTCAATACCATCAATTCTGATGACGCAAACATGCAAAACCAGTCCATGGGCTTGCAGGATGAGAGTTGAGCTATCTTTCTGCAGTCTCAGAAACAACTCAGCAACAACTCTTCCCTGACACATGATAAATAACAGGGTTCAAAATTTGAGCAGTAACAGAAGACTCAAAGAGCTTCAGACTGCTAAATCCCTGTGGTAGTCTGCCAAGCCAGCTGAGGGAATGGTGTGGTTTCTCCTTGGTAAAAAAAGAAAACCAAATTTGAGTAAAACATGCCACAGTCTCGACAAGTGCTGTCAGAGAAACAACAGGGAGAAAGAGTTGGAATCTGACATGATCCTGGTGCTTGGGCTGAGTTCCTGCCCCAGGAAGAACTGGGAGGACTATGACTGACAGAGAAGGAAGTTAAGAAGACAAATCCACTAGTCAGATGTAAGGGCAAACACCATCACTGAACATTACCAAAAGCTTCTCTGAGAGCTGAGTACTCTGAGTTCCCAGTGTTTAGATAAGCAAAGGGCATGGCTATGGTTTCCTAAGAGCACAGCTTCTGAAGTTCAGATTGGCTCAATCCAGGAACTCCAAGCCAAACTCAACACTTGAGAGAAAATTCACTGTCATCATACACGCAGGAACAGAACTGAACACCCCAGTAAAGCCACAGGACGAGGCAATGATCTGGCAGCATCTCCCAGAGCAGGACTGCCATGCAGAGGGGCTGGGCATCATTTGCTGCAAAGTGTTCATGTGTGGCAAACCAAATTAATACTCTTGTCTTAGCTCCCCCCTTCCCAGCTGGCAGCCTGCCTCCAGCTCCCTTCAAGTGGTGAATCACCACATGGCCAGCAGCTGCAGCCCCAGCAGAGCCACCCAAACTCTATGCTCTCAACTCCAGCAGCTTCTTGCTCCATGAGCAAAAAAAACCACGACAACAGAAAAGAAAAATTAGAGTGTAAAAGAAAGATCTGGGAAAGGCAGGTACAGAGAAAATAACCATCACAAAGAAGATAGACCGCACAACAGCAAGTTAAAAAACAGGTTCAGAAGGGGCAGAGGGGAAGGAAGGCATTGGAGTGGGCACGAAGGAGCTGAAGAGAAGATAAACAGCAACAAGTATCTTTGTTACAAATCGCTCTCCATAGAGATGCAAAGGCATAAAGTTTGCCTCTAATTAGAACCAACTACTTCCATTCACTGGCACAGAGCATCAGCTCCTAAGTCCCTCCCTGCCGTACCTGGGTGCTGAGGCAGCAGCGCTCCTGCGCTCCCCCCGCACACCGCGCCCTTATCGGCCCCCGCCAGCGGCTCGGGCTTGGCCCTTCGCAAAGGGGTTTTCCACCTGGTATCACAGCAGGAAATGTCACACTCTATTACACAGGCCTCGGATACAACAAAACAGCGTATTCATTTCTAGTCTAAAGAAATTGCCATGTTCATTTGGACATGCCTATTAAGTCTTAAGAAAAACTAAATTTGAGCAACTGCCAAATTTAAAGCCTTGTGTTTGATAATCATTTTTTTCCCCCCCAAGTAACATAATGGGCCTAATCCATATTGTGGGCAAGCATCCTGTAAAATTTAATTAAAAGCCCAAAGCTAGTAAACAAAGCGATATTATGACACCAGAAATATAAGAGAGTTCTGCGAGGTTTCAGTGTAACTCAAGTCACAGGTGGTTCACAGTCCATGAACCCGCAGCCCTTTGTGGTAACCACTTACTGTACTTTTTTTTGTACATGTTACTCAGTAGGGCTTAGTGCCCCTAAATGTTTCCTGAAGGAGGAGATGAAATAATTATCTTGGTGTACTCTAGCCTTCACTAAACAAAAAAATATTTCCATTTCCATCCTTTGGGATTTCATACGCCCTGGAGTTTGATGGTTAAGAGTACCATACTAAGTACTAAGACAGATCATAAAAAAGGTTCAGGCTTTTCTCCAGGGAAATGTTATGCTGTGATCTCACTGTTTTCCCAGATAAATTTCATTGCATTGTTTCTTTTGCAGCAGTTTTAGACCCATGTGAATGCCATAGCCAATACCAGATGTGCCTCCACGCAATAGCCAGAGAGCTCTGAACAAAGAAAATCCAGGAGAGCTGGAGTTCTGCTTAATGAGAACAGCCCTGGGACAAAGCTTTAATAGTTTAACTAAAATTACATTCAAAACTTAATTAGCAGAAGCTCTGAACTCACAAGCCGTGGCCCATGAGTTCTAATACACTAATTAGCTAAGACACCCTTTAAAGCCAAGTATAGCTAAACCTTCTTGAAGAGCTGCCACAGGAGTCTGTGGATCTGAGGCAACATTTGCACTGCACATGGGAAGTTCAGCATTATTTCACTGCAGTGCTGTTTCATATACAATTATGGCAGGTCCCAATTACTTCGGGTAAAAAACAAACTATAAAATGTTCATAGCATATAGTTCTATACACAAGGAAAGATCAAAGCAAAATTGCTTTGAGCAATATAGTCTAGTGAAAGGTGTCCCTGCTTAGGGCAGAGGGGATGGAACTAAATGGTCTTTAAAGTCCCTTCCAGCCCAAAATATTCTATGATGATTCTACAGCTTGCATACAGTAATGTAAACCACAACCTTGGACAGCTGGACAATAGTTTTGAAAACTTCAGAAAAACTACATCTTAAGGATGAATAAAAACAGTCATGAGTAACATTCTTTTTTTTTTTCCCTAAAAATCTTCCTGGTTCAAATAAAATATCCAGTGATCCGTTCAGATAATTTTCAAACAGTTCTGTTTCAATTTCAATCTTCTCTACATGTTTACTTGCTATAAATGAAATAGTGGAACAAAAAAATTGCTCAAGTATTAGAAATAAAGATTCATTGCAAACATGTAAAAATCAGATGTTTCAGCAATTTTGAATAAAATGTGACTTTTTTAAATTAAGCTTTGTGACAGTGTGTCTATTTTGACAAATTATATTGTCTGGGAAATAAAATTCACCGTAGGTTTCCAAACCAGCTTTGGGTTGTCCCACTATCTTTAGTGACATTATTTAAGCAAGATTACTGGTTTCAGTAAGAAATTCAGTTAAGTCCAGATTTTGGAATATGAAGAAGCACTGCAGGTATTGCAGAACCTCACAAGGAATACATATGGATTTTTTTACTGAAAATTTTCCCTTCGAAAGCAACCCTGGAAAAGGTTTCAAAATACCTTTATGTTATGTTGACACAAACAGATGCATTTCAGCTGTTACCATTTCCACAGCATTATATCATGGAAGTTTTCAACATGCCTTACACAGTGGAGAATAGGAAAGAAAAATTAAATTAAAGACATCAGGGCAGAATGTATTTATTAAGAAAACTATCTTACAGTCTTAAAGCAAAGGAATAAAAGGAAATTTTACACTCCTGTGACAGATTTCCAGCCAGTGAAATCCATTGTGCTTAATTTATTTACCTTTGAAGGACAAACACAGACATAGCAAGGATTTGGATCTGTTGTGCCAGGGCATTTCAGTGGTTGAAACCTGATGCTTCTATGAACCAGCCATTAATTTTCCTTGTCTGAGGCCTTGTTTTTGCTGCTAAAAAGGTGTGTTTCTCTATTTCTAAATAACCATCTTAGATTAAAATTAGACGTAGTTTGCCGCCCAAAGTTTAAGCAACAGAACACCTCTTTAACAGGAAAGCATGATAATCCTCTCTTTCCCTGTCCCCCAAATCAATCGAAAACCCTGGAACATTGTTGGGTTATTTTATTTTAATGGATCTTGCTCAGTTTATAAATGTGCTTATAAAGCACGGCTGTCTGTAACCACAGGGGACAACCTTGAGAACTCAGAGGATTACTCCAGTCCTTTGCCTCATTTTTTCTAATGCATATGAGACATCCAAGATAGAGAAACAAGGCTTTTAAATATATAGTAAATTAGATAAAGTCAGCCCCTAGATGCAGCTGACCTTGTGTCACCAACCCTCGGGTAGAGCTGAAGTGCTTTGCCTTCGCTGTGCTCTTGCCTAAGATAGCACATAGAACGTGGAGCCCCGAATTGTGAAGGCACATTTCCAGTGTAGTGATGGCCACTGTATGATGTCCCCCTGTCAACAGCCAGATTTGCACCCAGGTAATACAAACCAGTAAACTGACAAGTGACAAAGCACAGTGTGCTGCAGTAACCACTCCCTGCATACACAGCGTGGACACTGGAGCAGTGACAGTGTGTCTGATCCGAGCCCTCTGAGTCTAATCCAACATGGAACAACAGCTCAGCCCAGCCCTGTGACACGGACACTGGGCACCCATTCTGCTTTCACCAAACACTGCCACGAGTGCCAGGCAAACATTAAACATTACACCAATCCTGTCATGACTGCTGTTTTACATGTGGAACTGTGTAAAACTCACTGACACAAATCCATAGCTAATAGCTATTAGGGTGGTTACTATCTCCATGAGGTGTCCTTCTGTTCAGCTTTATATAATGTACATGAGATCCACAAAACATCAAGGGAAATCTTCAGCAGGAGTGCTGAAAAACTTAATCCCAACAGGTTGAAACTAGTAACAAAATAAAAATAAATAAATTTAAAGAAAAAAAAAAGAAAAAGGAGAGGAGTACATCAAAGTAGAGTATTTAGTTCTGCTTGTATGTGTAAAGCACTAAGTCTTCCCTTGAGGATACAGAGTTGTGATGTTTGCTCCTGCACTGTGCTGCCTCCGTTAAACCCTTAGAAAGAGTTCAGGCCTCATGATAACTTTGCAACTGCTGATCCAGTAAGCTGCTTAAAAGACTCTTGATCTCTCAAAGCAAATTTTTTGCTTCCAGTTTCAAGTTACATTCCCTATTTCAAGTGACTGAAAAAAAAAGGAAGAATCAAGGGAGTGAAAAAAAGAAATAAAAAAAAAAAATTGAAGAAAAATTAAAATGAAACATGAAAGCTTTCCACAGAAATCAACCAGCAAGAATTCAATAGCATACTACTCAGATTTCTGTCCAGTCTGTTCAGGGTAATAGTTGGGCAGCAAAATGAGGTTAATCTCCTACCTTTCTCCTGTAAGTAAAAGTAGAAAGGAGACTAGCTGGATCTGCAACACAAAAATGAGTTTCAATTGCAGCCACAGCACTGACTGCTGTTCCACAATTGGTAAGGAAATTCTTCGTATCACACAGGCACGAAGAAAAACCCATGGAGAAAGAACACTCATAAGTTCATCATCCTGCCTCCCTTAATCCTCTTTAGTCCCAAAGAAGAGATAATGCAATCTAAAATTGATTTAGATTTTCCATCAAATCTGGGCAGACCGTCCCAACCAAGAGGGTACTCTACAGAGGAGCTGGTGAGCTATCAGGAGCCAAAGCAGGGGCAGCACCCTACCAACTTGTCTACAAATGTATCTTGGCTTCCTTCTATTTCAGAAAATAATTCACAGAAATGAAGACGTTCACCAGAAAGATATGCAAGATGGTTTTCCTCTTTCCCTGTTAAGTTTCCGATGAATTTTCCCCAGACTGAGAAAACCTGATCTTGTGCCCGGAATCACGAGTTTGTTTGTAGAACTGTTTGCTCTGCAGACTGTCTCGAACAACACACTCTCCAAGTTAAATGCAAAGTGGATTTATTAGTGGCTTTTATTTCTAGTAAGCAGCTGGTAAAAAAAAAAAAAAACACAAAGAAAACCCAAACAAACAAACAAAAACAAACAAAATCCCCCAAGCAAACAAAAAAACTCCCAAAAAACCAAAACCCAACGAACCAACCAAACAAAAAACCCCAATAAACTCTGAGAGGATCATTAAGACAATGAAAATGCATATCTAAACATGTAGAACAGTCACTGTGCTTTATTTCTATCCATGAAGGTGGACAGGTTGAAATACAGAGTCCACATGTAACTTTCAAATTGAGGCATTTCTTTCCATACGAGGTAAACAATGAATGAGCTTCTCTATAACAATGCTGCCCTCAAAGGCCCGGCAGCAACTTCATTAATACAGTTTACGTTTCACTTTAGTTATTTTCAATGAGACAGAGTTGAAACAATACCAGTTCTTATTGCCAACTACCTCATTCCTGCATATTATGTGACTAACAGCACTGCTTCCTAATAGCCAAATTTGCTTTGCAATTAATGCAGGCAGGCTTTGCAAAAACTGCACACAACTTGTAAGACCAGGGATGAGACATAAAAGCCTCAGGCACACTGAAACAAATCTCTCCTCTTCACACCTTCACTCCCAAAGTGTTTGTGTAAATATGAAAAGAAAATTGGCTCATTTTCACCTTATTTAGGCCACAGGAGAGCAGGAGGTGACATTTGGATGCTACTGTCATACTGAAATCATGAGTATATGGGATTTAAAAAGGCTATAAATAAAATATATAGATGACTGAAGTCAATGTGAACTGCACATACACATCCAAGGACTTTATTTGGCCCATAAAATGGAAAACCAGCATCAGCTAAAACCACAACAGAAATGGGTATCATTTGTCATGCTCAAATGCAAGAATGCAAATGAAAATGACAGAGACAGAACACTAAAACCTCAAAGAGGATCTGCAATAGACATCAAAATACTTACAGAAATTACAGAGAAACATCCTTGGAGATAAATAATTGAAGATGGGCCTGTTAATATAATTAACTCCTCCAGTGCAGGAAAAGTAAAATAGAGTACAGAAGTCAGAATGTGAAAAAGCAAAGAGATTTATCACAAGCAGCACACTCCTGCTTAACAAAACCAAAACCACCCCCAATTCCAATTAATGGCAATCTTCTACTGCCACCTCTTTCCTCCCTAACCAGCACATGCTCACACCAGGAACAATTTCATCCTTGTCCAGACAACAAAACCAGTCATATTTATGCTGTGCACAAATCCAGCAGGTTACCATGCCAGCAAGTTTAACTACTGATGTCCCCATGGTTGTGCCAGCCATGTGTTTTTATGCAAAATATGACTTACAAATCACCCAGCATGTGGAATGAATCAGTAATTGAGCAAATCTACTCTTTCATGAACAGTTTTCAAATTACTGTGTGAGGGAAGGCATAAGCAGAGTCCTTGAGCAGTCAGACAATACACCACTGAACTTCATGCAGTCAGGGTAGATGTGTTTAAACTGCAGAGCTTCCTCTTTCTCCTTCCAAATGGGGGTTTAAAGCAAGGCTTGCTCCTGAATTACATTTCTGAAAGTAGTGGTTGGTAGAAACAAACATAGCACTCTTCTTGCCAGAGCCTGATGAGCTCCTGTTGCAGATAAGGATGCTCCTGCAAAAACCCGGCAGAACTTGCGTCTTCTGGGAAATTAGGGAGTGACCATGTTATAGTTTGTGTTCTCAAGTGCCCTGCCAACACTAAAGTCTCAAGACAAGTACTATTTCACTTCAGTAGTCTAGCAGTTATTCTCCTGCCTTTGGATCTCAAAGTGTCTCTGCATACAAGATGACTCTGTGTGTCCACCACAGACTCTGACAGTCCATCAAAGGACTAAGCCTTTCTGCTACCTGACTCTCAGCTCTGATGCACACAACATGTCACTTTCAACCCTTCTTTCAAGAAGGCATTCTTACAGGTACCAGGGCTCTCCTTTGTATTGTGTAAGGCCCTTAGATCTAGAAAGAAAGAAATTTGCGGAGATTTATATTCCCTTTCTGTTTTTCTGAAGCTTTCGGTATTCTGCCTTTATCCTTCATGTTTGATGATTTGAATATCACTATTCTGACAGACACATCATTTCCCTTTTTACAAGTGTTTCTATTACTCTTTTGACTTCGAACTGATCATCATTCTTATTTAAATGCAACATTTCAACTAACAAGTTGTCTAAAAAGATAATCAGGACTCCTTTTCCTACATTTTCTTGTCACTTGGTAGCCTATAATACTCAAGGGCTTCTATTCCAAAACCTCTTTGAATTACAGCTCCTCATTCACTTCTGGAAGACTCAAGGTTGGATTAAACATCTTATATTGCTTCCTATTACAATCTTAAAACAACTCTTTTTTTGTCTTACATTACTTTTTTTCCATTCTTCATACACTTATTTATCATTTGCATTTCAGTGGCACTTGGAGGTCCCAGTGAAACCAAAGACACCGGTTTGCACATTACAGCACTGGAATACAGGGGCTCTACCCCAGGAGTTAAAAATGGAAAGAAACAAAGAAAGGATAATTATCTTTATGGGAAGGAATAACAACATAAAAAATACAGAGACAAGATTGTCCAAGCTTACAAGGGAGTCTCTGAAAGGCACAGGAAATAAGCCAGACCTCCTAAAACTGAACGGCTACCTATCTCCTCTTTCTGATACTCACTTTTCCTAGTCCCCTCTGGTCTATTCAATTATGTGAGACCGATGTATAAATGGCTACCATTTGCTTTTGCAGTCTCCAAACTCTGTTTTTCCATCTGCCAAAGACGGAGCTGCAGTAGACCAAAAGCATTCCAGTTTGAATAGAGAGTGAAAGGAGTGGATTGGAATGTATGATCCCCATTTCCACACAGCAGCACCTCAAGGTAGTGAGTGGACTCAAATGACAGTCCAACCAATTTGATATTACATACTAAACCAAGAAAACATATGCTCTGAAGAACATCACTTCTAAGCAAAGCTGGATATTATTTTTCACAAAAATACATTTATTGCTGAACATCTTTTATTAAAAAAATAATATTTTAAAAAATTAAAAATCTACAAGAACCCCAGCCTGGAGCATATAATGGTTTATGCAACAAATACTTGTGAAATGCCTACTTAAAAAGTTAAACCCCCTGGAGGGCTTGTGAATCTTTTAGTTGTAATGTACCCCTGGAGGATTTTATTTTGTATCTGCCTAGCCTAAAGTTAAAGAGCACTTTTTGAACATGTTTGCTTTACTTGAAGCTAAAATCTGGGTTACTTGGGGGAGGGCAACGGAGAGTCTAATAAATCTTACAATATACTTCTTGGCAAGAAAACTACTTACTGGTGTCATGAAGAAACAACTTTACTGCTCTCTAAAGAAATATTGGTTTCAGAAGTTACTATTGTATTCAAGACACATGGAAGCTACATTAAATCAAGTTGTGAAACATACTTGGTAATAAGTGGTTTTTTTTTTTTTTTAAAAAAAAG